>VXBB01007677.1:339572-384756 GCA_013399915.1 Illadopsis cleaveri | reverse complement strand
AAACACCACCAGAAAAACCCCAAACCCAGAGCACTGCAGCTGCTCCATCTACAGAAATCCTGGGTAGGAAATGACTGTGTCTACCTTAGAGACACCAAACAGCTCCCTCTGACTTATGGGTCATATTAAAATCCAAGAGGAAAAGAGGTTTCTTTTATGAAACTCCTGAGGAAGATATCTCACTGTAACATTGCAGCTTAATTTAAAACCTAACGATTTTCATCCTAGTAAACACTATGAATTCTTAGTGTAGGTATTTCATTAATAATAACAAGTACATTTTCTCTGAAATGCTTCAAAAAGCTGGCTTTTGTATTGAGAATCATGTAGTGAAGACAGCACAAGTTTAGCATTGAAAAAGGTTCTGCCCCAAGTTCCCAGATGTACTTTTTGCAGCCTGGAGTATTTCACATGCCAGTGAGGCTCCATGGCTCCAAATTCCAAAATTTAATTCAAATGTTTGCACACTGAATGCAATGTAGACACAGGAAACCTAAACCAAGAGGTCTCTCAGATAAATGTAAGAAGCAGTGCACAGTCAGATGCCAATTCATGTGAGACATCATAAAATCCCTTAGCCTTGTAATAATAAATGGGGCTCCTCAAGGAGGTCTCTCTACACAGATTAACCAGAATCATCTCTGAAAACGTACTGAGAAGAGTTTACTTTTCCAATCTACTCAACCATCATCTATTTCAGAAAATAACTGTAGTTATTGTTTATGAATTCTACTAAGTAGAACCTTTGGAGACAGGTTCTTCAGTTTGATGGTTTAACTTTGCTATCTTTTTTTCCATCTTGTCTCTGAAAAAGTTCCTTTTAACTTCTACACCTTAATTGACAAAATATGTTTCACCATCCCCTTTAGTTTATAGCATTTTCTTTCCTGGGCTTTTGTTTCACATGGAGCAATAAGTAGCAGGTGCATTTTCTCACAGTCCATAAATATTTATGGATTGTGAATAACAAAGTGTACTGGTTTTAAAAAAATCCTCTGTCATATTTTACATACAACAGGCGGAAAAGGAAATTTCCCCTCCAGAGCCCACGTGTGGGAGTGAATGTCTTGGCACTGTGTGTGAAGGAACCACCTGAGACCAAGGGTTATGTCCATATTCCTACAGCCATCCAATTATTCATTTACACAGGTATGCGTATAAGTCCATGACATCATGCACCTTTAATACATTTCCTATTAATTCAGGCAGCTGGTCTTTGAATCAAGTTAAGAAATCCCACCAGCCTGGAGACAGTAGTTATCTGGAGCAGATGAGCATGCCGTCCTGGGAATTTCTGAAGTCCTACACTATGATTGCAATATTTTAAATTTCCAGTAAAGAAGAATTGGAAATAGTTAGTTTACATAATAAACCCCAATTTTAGTGTTGGTTTAGTGCCAGCTAAAATTTGTAGAGTCCCCAGATATTCACAGCTAAACAGTGGCTGGAATACACCTCAGGTGATCTGCACTTCTCTGGCACTGAGGCTGTCTCTGTCTCAAAGGAGCTTTCTAAAGCTGTGTATCATCAGCTGTGGGGCAAACCAGTGAAAAGCGAGCCAAAGCTGCCTTTGGAAAGCAGTGCAACCTACTCCTTGAAGATGTTACCAGTAAGTAACATGAATTTACCACTAAGCAACATGCACACTTGCACTGAGGACTATCTGTGAGCATCCAAACAGCCTCTGCAGTTACCTCAGTACACTGTGGTGCACTGCAATATCCAAATGTGGGGTTCATATGGTTATAAACAAGCTGTTTCACAGAGAAGTGGCTACACTGAGCACACTGAGAAAACAGAGTCAACAATATTTTTTTAAAGGCTATTGTTTACAAATCTGAATAGATGCAAATATCCTAAACGAGCTCTGCATTGTCCTCTCCTCAGCATGGACAGTTTTACGTGCCTCCCAGAAAAATAGGTTTACATTTACCAGAGTTATCTAATTGTCACTTGGGTTTTTGTCTTGTCTAGGCTTCAGACAAGGATATCTGCGCCACCACCATTTTTAGTGTAAAGACAAGGCTCAGAGTCACCCACAAAATGTTCTCAGCACTGTCTACTTACACATCTCTCTGAAGGAAAAGGGAAATTCTCCCACCTACTCTAACTGAAGACCACAGCTGGGTCACTAAAACCTGGATGTCACTGTCACAGACTGCTGGAATGTTTACAATAGCTTTGATTTAAATGTGACTATTTTAATAACAGTTTAGTCAAGATTCTGTTCTTTACATAAAAACTATTATAAGGAACAGGATAAGCTTCTAAGCACAAAATAAAAATAGTCTCATGCAATGTGCCTGACCCTAAATCTGTCCAAATGGATGTCCTGTCCTTCCTTTGACCCTCAGTGGAAATGCAACATCAGAGCCAGCAACCAGGGCCAGGTACAAAGTGCTGCTGTACATTAAATACACCCTGCAGAACAGAGGAGCTGTGTCCTCAGGAAAGGTGGTCTGCAACAGCACAGGGCTGCACAGACACTCTTCTGATCCGCAAAATAAAGGACACTAAAACACTGACATCTCCTAGGATAGTCCACCTTGCTTGCAGCCCAGGCTTAGAGCGGTTTAATGACTCCTGGTGACTGACAGACAAATTCCCCTTGCTCATTCTGCCTAATGGATGAACGGCCATGACCTTAGAGAAGCCTGTCTGTCAAAAAGTCACCAGCAAATGGCTTTCTGCTGGCCTTCTATGCTGGTTTGAGTACAAACATTCCTTTCAAACGAGAAAATATCTGTTTCTAGAATGCATGCTTACCAATCTGCATGAAAATTAAATATATTAAACACTACACAGAAGAGGCTGCTTTGCAAATGTGTTACCTCAAGAGCAACCCCTCCTACCTGCCTGCTGGATAAAAATACATGTTTGTAATTGTGAGTATAAAAACACTTCATTCTGCAATATTTTAAAAATTCTACACAGACATCTTGAAGTGTCCAACTATGTTTGTACTCCAGGANCCCCCCCCCCCCAAATATCAAAATAGCAAGAGGGAGAAAAAGTGTTATTCATATACAGACAGTGACAGTTTCTAATTATCGATGCATCACTAAGCAAGGTTTTGCTAACAGCTAAATGAGCTATTGCACTTACAAAATGAGGGCACGTGGCATATCTGATTAATTTTACTTATGTCTGTGATATTATGTAATTCTAGAAGGTTGGTATGTCTTTATCTTTTGGAAAAATGTGCCACTTAAAGGCATTAAATACCATATTGTTTTCAACCCAATTACCTTTTGTTTTTGACATGCAAATGGAAAAATGCTGAGTGTTCATTTTAAGTCCTATCTATCATCATAATTAATTGAGAGGTTGCTTCTGCTAGTGCTTGTCATATACAGAACATAAAAGAAATTAAAAATTCTTGGCAAAAGAAGGTAGAGTATTCCAAGAAATCTGCTTTTTGCAAACTGATGAAACAATTTTTAACAATTTTTATTACAAGCATCTGTGAGCTCCCACCAGGCAAGAACACCAGAATTGTTTCTGCTTATATTGCTCAGTTCCAAGCTAATGTCCCCTAAAGCTGTTAGGCTGAAAGCCAAGAGAAGATATATCCACAAAGAGACCTGACCCTTACCCCTGCAACTAATAATGTCTCCTGGAAGTTTTAACTTAATAGTCTGTGTGAGATTCTTAGTAGTGAAACTTTGCCTTTTCTTCCCAGCCGTATTTAGTGAATTATACTCTTCAGGCAGTAGAAATCATCGAATCATTTAAGCAGGAGAAAACCTCTGAGATCGAGTCCAACCACTAAACCAGCATTGCCAAGTCCACCACGAACCACGTCCCCAAATGCCACATCCACATGGCTTTTAAATCCTTCCAGTGCTTACAACCCAGCATGAAGAAATTTTCCCTAATATCCGGTCTAAACCTCCCTTAGTGCAACTTGATGCTGTTCCCTCTTGTCCTGTCACTGGTTTTTGGGAGAAGAGGCTGAACCTCACCTGTCTACAACCTCCTGTCAGGCAGTTGTACAGAGGGACAAGGTCCCCCTGAGCCTCCTCTTCTCCAGGATAAACACCCCAAGCTCCCTCAGCCACTCCTCATCAGACTCATCATGTGCAGGAACCAAACCCTGGCATGAAAGAAACAGACTGATGGAAAATTCTCTAACTCGAGAACATCTGAAGTCTCTTATATAAAGGACATCAATATCCATGTTTCTCTTTTCCTTTCTGTTTTTACTAAGCATGCTGTTACTTCTCTGCCTACCAAACCTCAGAAGGTCATCTCTTGAGTGCCTGTGAACACTGTTCTTAATTTCTTTGCTCCCACGTTTCAGATACATGACAGAATCTTTCTGGAAGCTATTAGATAACATAAGGTCTCTGTCACTGGAATACGCCAGTTGTTCATGTGTTGTGATTTTTTTTCTTTTTTCTTTTTTTTTTTTAACCTGATTGCTTGAAGGGTTCTAGCAGCAGAGGCCAATGCTCCTTACAAATGCCCTGTTTCTTGAGACAATTATGTATTTCCACTATTCCAACCACAAAAAATGCTGGACAAAACAGCATCTGTACCCTTAGTAAGTGAACCAACTGACTGAAAATATTTGACTTTCTAGTAGGTAACTTATGTGTAGTTGACTCTCTGAGAGCTGGAAACTAAAAAGGAAATGAAGCCAAAGAAACCACAGAGGTCAAGACTTCTAGAGAAATCCATATTTAAACACTTAAGCAAATAGTTGGTTCTTCTACACCAACTCTGACCTATACTTAAAATGAAGGTAGTTTTGGGTTGCTCAGTTAATAGATGAATTCAGAACCAAACCTACATTGATGACTCTGAGGCCAACACCCTATCTGTGGAAAAGCCTGCCTTAACCAGGAATCATTTAATGCCAGACTGACAGTTCCTCTCACACAAAGAGAGAGGTTTAGAAAGAAAAAAGAAAGGTAAAAAAACCCTGAGCCAATGTGATATGACAACAATTTAAAGGAGTGGATCATTTTCTAACATAAAGCATTATTTGTAGGCAAGATTTTTCCTCTGAATACTGACTCCAAGAAGGTTTGCAAGAAAAAACTCCTTGTCCCAGTTTGCACTAAAAGGATGGAGCAGCATAGCCCCCTCTGAGGCTGCTCTTTGTACCATGCTGTAGTGCAAAATACCTTGCGCAGGACAAGGGTATTCATCAAGAGTTTGGAAATGATGGTTTTCAGAACTGGGGCATAACTCAAACCCACATTTTCAGTATGTGAAAATTAGTGTGAAAATTAAGGACTTCCAACAAAGTATATCACCACAGATTTCATATGTATGGGATATTTGCATGTTGTGCAAATTCCTGCTCATGTCCACCTCTAAGTTACACCGTGTTCATTGATGGAGAAATGCAGATCACATGGGAAGATATAATTGATGGGATTTTATGAATTTAATGCAAAATATATGTTCCAACTAGTTATACAGGGCAAGTATACTTCTAGAGATTAAATAAAATGCACACCTGCAGCTCTAAATTACTTTGTTTGCTGGAATTTTAGGTGTGCAAGGTCTAGGAAAGAGGGCATAGACAATCTGTGAGGCTCTATAGCTGCCAGAGCTGAACAGTAGCTTATTCGTGACTTGATCCTGAATAAAATCTAAATTCAGGCTTAATTTAAGGGATCATTTATGTTCTATGTTTCTTTTTAAAGAAAAGCTCTTAGCCCACACTAAAAGATTAACAGATATGCATAAAACAACTACAAAAATGGTTTTATAGAAGGCAGTAACATTGCCACCTAAGTCTCTGCACAAGGCTGCATGTGAGTTTTAAAACAAACCAAACTAATAAAGAGGAAACAGCTTGGATATAATGAAGTAAAATTTACTTTTGTAACGATCTAATTCCATCACTAAACATTCCCAAAAGTACAAATGTCAAGTAGACATCTAGGTCATCTATGAGTTTTCCAATTTTCACTCCCACAATTAAACTGAGATCACTCCAAGAAAACAAAGGAAGATGTGGCTATTTCACTTTTGCTACATCCTCATGAACACAGATGATAAAGATCTGATGGAACAATGGGAATGTTAAGATTTAAAGTTTGTTCTCCTCCCATACTTTGCTCTCTCTGTAAGAGAGCAGGTGCTCTGTGCAGAACAGCTCAGCATAAATGAAATAATTTCTGGATAGTCACCAGTGCTATGGTTAAAATGCAGGATTACCACCTACAGGGAGATATTTGTTGAAAATTGCTTTACCTATCATTCAGTCAGTATAAAGAAGGGGGGGGAAAAAGCTCTGCAGTACTAGTTACATTAGAGGTATGTTGAGTCTTTATCTATGAATGATACAAATTGTAAGCTTATAAAGCCCCCATATAGGTGCAATCAACATAAAAGCCTAGCATTTCTTTTGTATCACAAAGCTCTATATATTTTCACCATATGCCGTTCCCGTAAGTGTGTGTAATTATAAAGGAAGCATGACCTAAGATTTAGATTCAAGTTTCAAAAATTAAATTGAATTTTTTTTTTTTGACAACAGGCAATAAAGTTTTCACCAGTTACACTGAGAACAAGCAGAAGTCTTAAATCTTGCAGCATCATGTAGAATAACATGCTTTAACCATACTCTTTTACTCTGCAGGAAATGACAACTTAGGCAGTGCAACACTACTAAATTGTAGTATTTTAACTGCACTATACATGTCTACCTTTGAAAGTCCACTGAATACATGAAAGTCTTCTACAACAGTTTGAAAGAAATAAGAATAAAGAACTAAGTCTCAAATTTTCAAAGAGGTCCATACAGACTGTTATTTGGCTCTCATTTAAATTAATAGGATTCAGTCAGCTGCTTCCCAGAATATTGCTTCAAAAATACAAGCCTACGTAGTCAGAAGGTTTTTTTCCAATATGGTTAAAAAATTAATATTCATATTCTACAACAGCTTTTATCTTTATGTCATCTGTTAGTGACAAAGTGAAATTAGAATTCTCATCTGTGTTTGGGTATCGCTAAGTGATTCAAGAAAATATTATCTGTAGTTTCCATGTTTAAGAATTAGCCAGGTCTGCAGGTGAAACTGGATTTGAGTGGTTCTAACTGGTAATCAATGAGCAAAAGCTTATGCATATACTGCATCAAAATATAGTTTATTTTGCAGCTTTTCATACTCTTCTGGACCAATCTGAAGGCAAAAACCATGTGACTTTACAACAATTTCAATAATCCAGTTGTTTACTCGTATCCATAACACGTGGAAAGCCTCTGCAGTTGAGTGTTATCACTGGGGACACAGTGTGTCGATTTTTTTTTTTTTTTTAAATTTACTCTCCACCTCTTTCTCAAGAAATTACTATTTTTCCTAGAAAAATGAGTGTAGACAGTCTAATGATGAATTCCTAAGTCCACAGAGAATTCATAGCTCTGTCACCAGCTCCCCTCTCTCGAAGGATTACTTAGAAAGATTCTCTCTGAGACTTGACTACAGTAAAGTAAAGTAGTAAAAAGTGTTATTTGGTATGAATAAAGGATTACTTTATATTAGATGGATTCATCCTTGTGACAACTGGGTAAGTGTTCAGTGTAACTCATATAAAGCCAACAGAAAAACTATTTAGCACTTCAAGCATAAATTGGTCTCTTAAGCCAAATTATACTTGTGCATGTCATATTTCAAATAAAGGGAATGACAAAAACGGTTGTCTGATGCTGGTCCCAAGTTAATATCTGCTCACATGGTGTGAGGGAGAGTCTGGCTGTGCAGTAGCACACACTATAAATTTCCCTGTAAGAAACAGCAATCTCTAATATTGTTGGGGTTTTTTTACACCACTGATACAAACTACACTTGGATGTTAAAGCAGTGAGTATTCTTATTACATACCTATGAAAAACAACTGGTAAAGCGACTTGGTAGCATTATTGCAATTTGAAAATAATTCTTTTTCACAAGACTTTTGGGTCCTATTGGTACCTCCCATTGTTATGAATCCATACTTTCCGCACCCGTAACTATGAAATAAACTCCAAAAACCTGCTTGTGCAATTCAAAAAATACTGGCATGGATTATATTTGAGTTCAATTCATGTTCTTTATCAAGTGTTTCTACCCCTAATTAATTTGTATACTGAAGTCCAAATTCAGCATACAATAAATAAATAAAAATATGGTGGTGTTTTATTTACATTTACACAAAGTGATGTTGATCCTAAATTTGACCTCTCCTATCATACCAATCAGCCAGTGACTGTCAGCCTTTTTCACTTCCCTAAAAGCCATGAAAAAAACCCAAATGTCAAATCAGTGCCACCATCCACAAACTGACTAGAAATGGATACAGAGATAGAGGCAGAAATGCTACATGATACTGACAAATTAAATCAAAGGGAATAAAACAGCCCTAACATTTTATGTAGAAGAGAAAACTCTAAAATTAGTTTTGTACAAATAAACCCTGACTTGACAAGAAGTAAGGCAAATCTAGCTATAGTGGGTGACATGCAGTCATGACGAAATTCCAGCTAAGAAGTTTATTTAAAGAGAATTTAAGACATTTCCTTTTTGGTTGTTTTTTTTTTTTTTTTCAGTTGAGCATCATACAAATACAAGTGAGAACAACCTTTTTGGGCCTTTGGGAGAATCATTCCTACTGCTCTGTATGGCGCTAACTCTTTTGAATGGATATCATCACCTTCTTCCTCTCAGAAATGTGTTTTTCCATAATGTGTTTTCCAGTTGGCTAACCTGATTTGGATAATACCATTAATACAAAAACCCTAAGAAAGTTGTCCTATGTCCAGCTTTTCAGTTAGTTTGGGTATGTAAGCTTTTATTTTAGAAAGAGTGCTGAGAAAGAAAAATGTGATGGAAGGAGAAAGGAAAGTAATGGGCAAAAAAGCAGGACTGTGGTAACAGGGAGGTGCATAAATAAAGGAAGAAAACAACTGGTGTCATTCAGCTTGTAGAACAGAGTGGCAGAATTATCAAATGTGACATCAGGATATTGCTGATATTAACCAAGAAACTTTATATAGAGAGGCTGTTAGGTCAAAGTCCAGAGCTCCTCCCCTGAGGAAGCAAAGAGCAGTGCAGGGATTAGGTAGGCTTCACTCAGCATATGTAATGCCACAGAGGGGGTGGAACAGCTGTGGAGCCATGACATAGCTATGCCTGCTATGTAGAGGCTGTGCTGGGGCACTGGCCAGGGATTTGTAATGCTTGTAGGCTCCCCCACTGCTACTGCCAACCTTCTCAGCATCTTCAGTTCACCACTGCGAAAAGAGCTCCCGTGGAAGTTACCAGCTTTCTACTGCCTGCACCTGTCCCATACATCCAAATGCTGCAGCTGTGATGTTTTCCATACTTTCAACACTTGCACTCCACGGGGAAGAGGTTTTGGATTTGGTCCAAAGGATGTGACATCTGTATGCTTTTAGAAGGATGAAGTGCATATCAATTTCACTCTGACCCCTAATGCCATAAAAGCTGTCACCAAAAGGTATTAAAACCAGCTACACGTAGGGCAACTGGAAATGAAAAAATTGAAAATGAAAAACCTAAAATCCACTGGCTGCTGCACACACTTTTAGTCCTTTCTTGATTTTCTGTGGTTGTATTTCCTTTTTGGTTGTTTAGGCACCTCCGGATGGATACAGGCTTTGCTCATGAAACACATGCACACACATATACTGAGCCAAGCAGCCTCCTAATTTAGGCTATTACATACCTATTATGACACTTCAGAAAACATATCTCTGAATATATTTTACATTGGTCTAAAACCAGAGAAGGGCAAAAGGGAATGATGTCAAAACCCAACGGCCCTTTCTCAGTGAATGCAAAACGGCATTTCTAACAAATGCAACTCTAAAACTTATGGTCCACTGGCCCCAGCATTTAAAAACCAATTGTGAGGAGTTTGAGAAGGATATGGATCATGAAAGCATCTCTGAGACAGCCTGGCAGAATTTCTAAACCGAAAAGACACCAGGATGTTATTTATATTCAACAGTAAAACACACACAAACACACAATTACAAATACTCTACAGGCATCATACTTAATGTAAAAATGAAAGTAAATCACTGGTAGGATAAAAATAGGCAGCAGGGAAAAAAAAGGGAATTCACTTACACTTAACTACTAAAATAAATACCAATGAAATAAAGTGAGTTGACTAAAAAAAAAGACTCCCTTTTCCAGATCCTTCAGGCCTTGTCTCAACAAGTGCTTCCGCCCCTTGTACAGGGCACTGAGCATACACATGGCAGTAGTAGTAAGAGACAAGACAATCCCAAACATGGGGGCTCCCAGGGAGAAAATCAGGGATCAGCTATGTTGAAAAAAAGAAAAAACAAAGTAATCACTGATATTTTCCATGCAGGCTAGGAGAGACAGCTACAGCTGTAAGCAGAATTTCAATGAAAGAACAACAAATACTATTCAACATCTTGCTTCTCCAGCAGCGCAAAGCGCAAACCCGCCAAACCCGTCCCTTTTTCACAGCAACGCACAGCAGAAGCTGCTCTGGGGATGCTTTTTGGCCCAAGCAGGGTTTCTTTGCAGAGCTCTCAGCACCAAGCACAGCAGCAAAGTCTGGAGCAGAGGGTACCAGGTGGTACCAGGCTGCCCGACAGCGAGGGGAGCGCAGATGCCAAGTGCCGCTGCGCACGTCCTGTCTAGTGGCCGACGGAGAGGCATTTCCAGCAGCCTCACAGCCTGCTCAGCCCAAGCACTGGCCAGAGGGCGAGTGCTGGTTACAGCAGCTGTGAAGGAGTGTGTGGAAAAGGGGAAATAAAAATGGGGAAACATGGAAGGCCTCGCCAGCCAAAAGAAATAAACACAAACACGCACGACACACAAATAATCGCTGCAGCTTCACAGCCTGCTGGAAAGAGGCACCAGGCTGGGATTTCTGGATCTTTCTGTCATATTTGTAACACTCAGAAATGGGTATAATGGAAAAGATTAATTTCAGAGGATTTCTTAAGTTTGCAATATTAACTGGGGCGAGAAGAACGAAAAAGCCCTCACAAAGGACTACTGTAGGACTTATGCAAATATTTCCATCTGGGTTTAGAATAAAAATCAAAGCCCTGAACCAACCAGCAGACAGTTTCATGCACTGCTAATGAAGAGAGAATTCAATTCTCCTGTTTGCTGAAATGAATACTGAACTTGTATCTTAATGTTTTACGAGAATACGGTATGTGTGTCAAAATAGGAGTTTCACAGACAATTGCAAGAGCACTGACAGCTTCTCTTAATGTTTAAGGGCTGGATCACAGCTTCAGACTGGAACGTGAGTGAAGGACATTGAGCAGCCATGCCTCTACCTTGTAATATTTGAAATTCATCAGTAACAGATGAGATGGTTGGGTCCTAGTCTATCCTTGGCATGGTCCCCTTCCCTACTAAATGGATGATACACACACACAGAATGGGATACATTTCACAGCAGCACAAGTTAACCTAGATGCTAACACATGCTCTGGCACCTGAACCTGCCAGCTATTTTCCTCAGAAAAAGGATGGGGAAGAAGCTGAGCTGCATGGAGCCCATCCAGCACCTAGGGAGAGTGACAAAGAGCCAAGTTCCCATCACTGGACAGCAATGGATGAGCAGGAACATGTTGATCCTACAGCAGCCTGGAAGCAGACAGCAAGGGCAGGGTCAGAAAAGGAGGGGAAAAATCTGTTGTTCCATAATGGCTATAAAACAACAGAGGGGGGAAGGTAGGATGATAGATGACTCATAGAAGTGTTAGACTGGTGCCAAAAGCAGTAGACTTGGCAGCAAGGCAGGACACACTGCCTCAGGAGAGTTGAGCTCCAGTCCTTCCTGCAGTGGGGGAGTGAGACGCATGAGCTCCCATCCAGGGCAGGCTCCTTCCCCTGCCACGGGCTCTGCCCCACCACCAGGCCTGCTCCCTGCAGCATCACGGGGATGTCACCAGCCTGCCTTCCCCTCCCTGCTCCCAGTGCTGAGACAACACTTCCAGTAACAATTTGACAGTAAATTAATAATTGTATTCCTACACCGCTAAGCCTGAAATAGTTTTTGAATTTCATTTTTCCTCCTTTGTCACATAATTAAAACTCTGCTTTCCTTCCACCCTCCTTCACTAAAATCTTTTGTCATAAATTTTGTCATTTGTGGCATGTGGAATTCGGATTCCCCCCCTCCCCCAAACTGTTCAATATAAATCAGACAGGCATTTGGGAAATAAAGGAGATCTGAAAAACGAGGGGACCTGAACTCTTGGAGATATGTCAAAAAAAACCTCAAGACAAAATTAAGGCTGTAAATACGTACTGATTACTCAGGGGAAACTTTTTACAATGTTTTATCAGAGGTTACCTGCTCCCAATCCTTTCTACTCTAAACTCTGATACTGCCAAACCACAAAGTGTCTGTGTGCATCTGTTCTCTCTTTAAATGTAAGACTACAAACTGACTCTCACTCACCATAGGTAGGCAAACAACTATTGCACCGCTTCAGATGCACATATGTTAACTGCAAGAGTCACTCACAACTTTCTCAACCCTTCCTTCACCCATAAATGCAGGTTACTGAAGCAGTGATACATTAGGAGACCCTGGAATATCAGATTCCCTATCTGTTAGGTGTTTGGAACAGGCTAATAACAAAAATGTTCATGCATATCAAAACACATTTACTGTATTTTTGTAACAGGCACCGCTCTGGCTACAGAGCTGCAGAAAATGCAGCAAAAGTAACATTTCCTGTTGGAATTTGGGAGCATAACCTTCCTCAAAGAGTCTCTTGGAACACAGAAAGCAAATGGTGTCCTCCTGGTATTCTGAAGAGGTGTTTCAAGGTAAAAACAGGCATCCAAGTGGGTTGATTCTTCTGTACAGATCTAGGGGTATGAGGAGGAGACATCCAGGGAGTCAAGGACAAGAGAAGTTTCACGTAGCTTCCAGATTCAGGGAAAGCACAAGTCCACTTGGACTCCTTCATCCAGTTGATGGCTGTTGTATAAAAGGGTATTAACAAAAAGTTGAGTTTACAGGTATGTTTATGGGGTGTCCCATAGCCTTCTAGCAACAGTGTCTAACTGAAGATTCCTTACAGGCACTAGGAACATCCCCCTCTTTATTCCTGTTTCACACTCACATTAAAACAGAAACCAAGTCACCAGCCCAAAGAGCTCTGACTTCAGTGGTTGCAACCATGAAGGCTCAGCCCCTGCCTTGCCTCCGAAGTAAGAATGAAGCAGCTATTGTAGCTGAAAATGGCTTATGTTCACCACTTTTAGGGAACATGAACATTGATACTGCTATTCTGCAGGCTAAAATCACTTTCCGTGTTGTTTAATTTTTGGTATTTCCATTTGGAGCCAAAGAAAGCTCTTTAAAGTGACCTTCATGCACTGGGTTTTCTAGCCCTGGAAAGCTCCAGTGCAGGTGATGCAAACAAACACCCTACAGGCCCAAGTAAAGTAATACATAACTTCAGCAATTATGCACATGTTGACAAATACAGGCAATTTTCAAAATTTTCAAGTTTCTCAAAAAGCAGTATTCAGGGGTCTGGCTACAGCCCTTTCATTAAAACACAACTCCACCACTCTTTCTTGCTTTCCTGATATTTCTTCTCAGAATTACATAAAACTACATAAAAAATTTGGATTTTATGTGATACTGCCAAACATCCAGCACACAACTGTGTAATGTGTCATTCAGAAAGCAATTGTATTTATAACTTTTCAATTACACTTGCTGAACCGAATGCCAGCTTTATTTGGGTTGTTTTTTCAATGTTCTAAGCAAAGATTGAATTAAAATAGTGAGAGCAATAAACCGTATATCAAGCCCAACAAGTCTAACTGCCTTGCATCTCAAAACAGAAGAAAACCATGACAGAATTTCTATGCTTTTATACAGCACTGCCTCACACAGAGTAAAAATTTTTTGAATGTTTTTCTTAGTTTAGTATTTGTAATGTTCCTTCCAATAGGAAAACTGCTGTCAGATAATCATGTGAGAAAGTAACAGTATAACAACAACTGTTCTAGTGTTTAAAAAAATGATACTGACTTTCCAATTATGAGAAATTTTCAGAAGATTATGCTTAACAGCGTATCATGTTATTCACTGGCAAATCCTACCAACAGAATGGCTAATTTTACAAAGTATGGCCAGCTATTTAGTAATAAACCTAAATTTATTCTTTGCACTTCAGTGGTGCTCACAAATTACGCACTTAGATTTTATCATCATAAGTGATAAATCTGTCTTGTGTTCTGCACACAGAAAAGACTTTGACAGTACAAATAGATACTGTGGTAACATAAAAAGTACAGACTACCCTCCTGGTTGTGGTTACTTCCAATTTATGAAACATATAACAGCCAAAGCTGTCTAGATGGCTCAAGCCAATCAGAAATAGTCCCAACAGAGATGCATTTCCACAATAGATATTCCATTAAAAAACAAGCCTCATCCCCTTTTCAGTTTTGTTTGTTCAACCTCAACTAACTACAACCTCTAATGCAACTCACAGGATGTTGGGTTATACACATTACACAGAAGTTTATGCTGGTAAAAAAGTTACTACATAGCCTCTGGAAAGAAAGAATGTACAGGCTACAAACAGTAAGCACCTTCTTTTCCAAGCCATATGCCCCCAGGAATCACTGATACATCCTGACTTTCACGAGACAGACAGGCAACTGTGTAAATAAATAGACTCTTACGAACTGCACTTTGATAGCCATATAAATGAAGAGTGCATTCACTATTTAATTAATCTAATTAATGTACCAGCTTCCCAAACCTTTAGAAAAACATCAACATGCCTATAGCTATCCATTCCCAAAATTTGGCATTTCATTTATTAATCTTAAAAGGATGTCAGAAAGGGATGTGACAGATCTGCAATTTCCACCACTTGCTTGGTGGATCAGTCCTTGCCAGCACAGCACATCCCCTTCTTTGAGGGGGTCTCTGAAATGCAGCAAAAAAGAGGAGAACCATGATCCATCTTTCTCTGTGCCTCTTGCCCGCAACGTCCTTGGAAGGCACAATGAAAAACACTCAGGCCCGATCTGATTTGATAAAATGTTTTCTGCCCATTGTGCACAGGGATGGTGTCTCCATAAAGCAGAAGGCAGGATATGGTGGTGTCCGGTGCAGCAATGCACACCGCAACAGCAGCAGAGACTGTGACTCATAAATTGTGAATGAGAATTCTGAACCTCCCCTCTGCAGATGGCAGGACTTGCAGTGACTTTCAGCCATGAAGAACTGGCCTTCTATTAAAATCTGTTATTCATACACGGAGCGAAGCCGAATTACAGCATAATGAGATCTGTATATTACACACAGATACCATTTAGGAAAAGCAGTTTTGCCTTATTTAACAAATGCAGTATACACATATTCTCAAATGTTGTTGTTTGTTTGTTCATAAAAATCACAGAGTAACTCAGCTTGGAAGGACTCTTGAGGTCTGGATACAAAGCACTGCTAAAAGCAGGATCAGCTGCAGTATCGAACCACATGGCTCAGGGCTTATCCAAATGTTTTGAAACTTCCAAGGATGGAGCATGGACTTCACTGTGTACATTTTATAATCAGTTTGCAGGGATATAAATTAATCTGCATTAATTTATATCCCTGCATCTGGCTGTTTATATATTCATACCTACGCATCTGGCTTAGCAAACACTCTGCCAGAGGGCAGCCAGGAGAATGCTGGGCAAAACAGCCAAGGAGACAAATTTAGTCCTTTGTCCATAAGGCCCATTTCCTTCTTAATGGCCAAGTGCACCTTCCATCTCTGGGAGATGCTGCCTGGCCTGCTCTGTGAGCACTAAAGGTTCTCTCAATCCTCTGTGTAAAGCAAGGCAACACTAACTGTAGATTGACACGGCCGACTCCCCAGAGCCCAAAAATGCCTTTAAAAATATCAGAAGAACAATCACCATTCATGCTACACAGGCACATTTCTGCTTTTACAAGGATATCCCCCTATTGACAAGAATATCCCAAAATAGTAATTGAGACCAAATAAAAGAAGGAGTCTTAGAAAAAAATAATCCAGAGCACAGCTTTTCTCTCAGAATGTCCCTTTAAGTGGGCACTGAAATAACTCCAATCCATAAAATTTTCTACTATGTTCTCATGCAATAATAATATCAATGGAACTAATAAATCAGGATTCATTTGTCCGAAGATCCATTATTGTGTCAATAAAGCTACTGGTCCCAAACAAAGAAGACAGTATGAAAGCATGAGCACAAGCTTTTTGCATGTTGAATAAAGCTTCTGAAAATGGTTTTCTCTAAAACAAATGCTAGCAATGTGAAATTTGATGACCTTAGCAGCAAGCAATCATAGGTAATTCTATATGGAACATGAACTCTAGGCATAGGGATATGGGTCTTTTGAAGACAAAATATACATTCCTGGACTCCTTCGCAAGTTGCTGCAGAGAAATTGTTTCAAGAATTCTATCTTTATATATGTCCAGTGAACCACAGACAGCTGTATAGAACACAGTTACAGGATTTTTGAGGTCTTGTGGGATTTTTCAGGGGCGGGGGTTTAATATGTTTTTGTTTAAATTTAGTTTCTCTGTTTCAGATAAATTTTTGTCTGCATAAATTTACAAGTTTTTCATATCACCTGTCTCTTCTTTGCAGGATGTATAATAATGTCCATTTTCTGCACGAACTTTCACCCTCGCACCTTCACATTCTGCCTCTAGTAATTAATTTTCACTCCTGCTCAAGATCTATTAATTTCTGTAATGACCAAGAGAATACCCAAACACTGCAAACGGCTTTATCTAAGAAAACTGAGATTTACCATGACAAAATCTCAGAGGTCATTCACGACTGGGAACAGAGATGCAGCTCTCAATGGACTGCATCTACTCTGTCCAACTGCAACGTTTAAAAAACCCAACCTAGATCTGGTTTTCTCTGATCTTAGCTCAGAAGAGAGGACACACATGATTTCAACCAATTTGGTCAAATAGAAAAGGCTCCTCTCCAATTTTAAAAATATTCCAGTAAATTGAATTGTACATTTTGATACTAAACTCTTTAATTTAGTATCAATGCAAGAAGCTGGAGTAGCAAGGTAAAGAGTTCCTTGCTGAACCATGCAACCATGCAAAGCTTCAACTTCTACCCTGTAAAGGGTATATAAAACAGACTAGGGAAGAAAACTTCCCTCTTTCTCCAAACTGATGTGAATCCCAGACCGAGCCTCCCCCCTGCCCTTAATCATTTCCAAGAACTGCCCTATTTTGAGTTTTCACTAATTGCACAGTTCCACATGCTCTTTTACAGGATCTGTGTACTTCATACCATGCTTTGTTGCCCCTACCACACAATTATTCTCGTCCTCCTTTTATCTAAGTCAGAGTTTAATCACATTTGCCAAGTAAGCAAGCATTAAGCTGTATCCCTGGGTGAGTTTCTAATGCTAACAGCATGCAACAAAAGGAGAATCCTATAACTTTATTGATTGTCTCCACACAAAAGCCAAAACTTGATTTAGCATGAACGGAACCATTCCTTATGTTTAAAGACTATTTCAGAATGAATGCTTGTACTGCTTCTGTGCAGGATCAGGAGAAAAGAAGACCACATTGCTCAAATAATAAAGTTAAACACAATACATGTTATATCTGTTTCAGAAGTTCCCCAAAACTGGCTAATTATTAGATTGTAATGTGGGAAATAAACTAAAAAGTTACGAAATGGGATGATAATTCATCTTCCAAAATCAACTACACTCATTAGAATATTAATTTGGTTAGTCCACTTAGGATGTTGTATCACAGAGCTATAAAAGCTGTGACTTCAGATAAAAAAGCCCAAGCAAACCACTTTTCTTAGAATAAACCAAAAGGTATTTCTAAAATAATAACATAAGAGCATCAGCCTCATGCTTATTTTACACTTGGATGCTTTCTAATATCCAGACAACCTCAGTGCACAAATTGGTGTAGTTCGCAAAACTAATTAAGAAGATAGGATAGAAAATCTAAACATTATAAACATTTTAGGCAACTGATCAAGCTTCTTCATCTTTTCTTAATAGGTCTGTTGAACTGTTTTTCCACCCACACAATCATTCTGAAGAAAGATTATGGAACAAGACGCATTTAGAAACAAAATAAAATAAAAATATGAACCCCAAAAGACAACCATGTTTTCAGTTCATTTTAGAAAACAAGATTCAGAGTGAAATAACACAAGATGACACAACAGAAGAAAGATCACCCTTTTGCAGATCATTACACTACGATTTTATGGGGTTCCTGAAAGAAATTAGTTGTATTAAATGGAATTCATTGGTGATGTAATTTAGGGATGAGAGATAAGGGGCTGTCAACAAGGGAGAGAAGTAGTTTCACAGAGGGGCATGGGTGATTACAATACTTAACACTTATCTCAGGAAAAGTGATTAGCACGTTTTATCTCTGATGCAGACATCTGATTCCTGTCTGCCCTGTCCCCTCCTACTGCTCAAGAAGCAGCAAACCAGGTAGTGTAGCTGCAGAGGTGCTCAGCTCACACAGGTGTGCTCCAGCAATGGGCCTTTACTGAATTTCTCAATACTTCTGAGGGTGTCCAGCACCTCACAGAAAATGGTTTAAATCAATGGCGAGACGGCATGGTCGAGTATTTCTTGAAAAAGCAAAAAAGGTTTTAATAAAGGAAGAAAATAATACAAAACCAAGGAACAAAGCAGAGCACAGTGTATGGAACAGGTCCTATACATCTGCCATAACACCTCAAAAATGCACTGAAGATGCCTCATGCTCTCCCTTAAGTATTGGATTATTTAGGTGTGTTTTTTTGCAAACAGCCCAATAGAGAATAGCTATTTTTTGAGGAACAGGTAAACAGACCTCTCAGTGTTTCTGTCTTGGCACTGAGCCTATTAACGTTAGGAGGGCAAAGAAACTTCCAGTGCTCTTTCCTTAAAAGGTCTTGGGATGAATCTGAAACCCTTCCCTATATGAAGATACCTGCTTGGGTGTGGGGTGCATTCCTACAGGTCTTCCTTGCCTGTCACACCCCAGTGCTGGGAGAGCAGTGTGGCTGCAGAGGTGCTCAGCTCACACAGATGTGCTCAGGCACAGGGCCTGGCCTGTCACACTCGTCCCTGCACCCTGCTCGGCTAGCAAGGCATGGTGCCTGGGGCAGCTGTTTATAGATCTGTAAATGGATATAGATGAGGTTTATGTACAAATATATACACACACACAATGGAGGGGGAGGGACAGAGGGACTGAGCAGCTCTATGTGCTGAATTACTGAATACAGCACTCCACAGAGTCAGAACAAGCTCTTCCCATACACACAGAGCGCGTTACAAAACGCATCCTGGTTTCGCTGCAACTGGCAGCCCAGGAGAAGAATCTCTTGTTCCCACTGTACTCTACTTTGTCTCTCCACTAGACAAAGCTCCACCAGCCTTCAAAGAAGGCCTAATGTGAGAAAAGGAACTCTAGAGAATCCTTAAAGCTTGACAGAAGGCTCACATAGTGTGCATCTGTATGCAAACTCTGAGATACAATGTGGTGACTTAGAAAGGTCATGGAATAGGACAGATATTGTTGAGAGAGAAATGGAACTAGGAACAAGTTTCAAATGATGACTTTGTAAATAGATTAGATATTCTGGAGAAATAGAACTATGAAAGATGTATTGTAGTAGGACCCATGAGGGGTATTTTTAGATGATCGGCTTAAAAGCATTAGCAGCATTGTGTGGCAAAAGCCAATAGGCCAAAAAACACTTACAATGTATTGTAATTAGGAAATAGTTGGCTTCTGATTGTGGCGTGAATTGTAACATCTGTACTGTCTCACTCTTCACATGAAACTGAAAATGGAAAAAAAGTCTTTAAAACGCCTCTCAGAGCCCCATCTCTGGGTCAGAGAAAGGGATAATCCGACAGCCTAAGTACACTTTAAAACATTGCTCAGGATGTATCATCTATACAAAAATAAATCATTAAGCAATCTTAACCAGAAATTATGTGCTTTTCTTTTTACACAAAATCTGTCTGAATGAAGAAAGGATGAAGTTGGCTGTCTCAATATGGATCAATGCAAAAGAAAAGAATATCACCTCACCACTACACCTAACTACTGGCAAAGCACTCTGCCCAGCATTTAAAGCCCTTACTGAGGGTACTCAACCACAGGAGCACTGTGATTTCTTCACAGGGACATAGAGAAGCAAAGTTAGGACTTTTTACAAGGCCATGTAGTGATAGCACAAGAGGGAATGGCTTCAAACTGACAGAGAGCAGGTTCAGATGGCATATCAGGAAGAAATCCTTTATTGTGAGGATGGGGAGGTTCTGGCACAGGTTGCCCAGAGACGCTGTGGCTGCCCCATCCCTGGAATTTTTCAAGGCAAGGCTGGCTGGGGCTCTGAGGTTGGAACAAGATGAGCTTCAAGGTCCAACCATTCTGTGATTCTTCATCTAGGTATTCAGGTCTTCCTTTGCTCTGCCTCATGAAAACCAATTATGGCAATACTGTTCTATTTTTTCCCTGCTGAATTATCATGTGTTTTGACACATGTTGTTAACAGATTTGCCATTTCTTTACTTTTGAACTCTTTCCAATTTTTATGATTACGAACAAGCCTCTACCTGCTGTTTGATTTGCTTTGGCATCTATTTTGTCTCCAAGTATCCTGTACAATTGAAGATGCTTCCCATTATCTCAGCCCAGTGCTGTCAGGACTCATTTTCTAGACATTTTGCTAGCATTCCTTGCAATTCACACGTTTCAGAATATCAGACCCAGATCGCTTCCCATTTTCAATACAATGCAATATACAATACATACATAGTTTCATCTTTTTCCCTCTTCAAATGATTCTACATTGCAAGAGCTATAAATGCTAGCTGTGCTTTCAAAGAATTGTGGAGAAAACGTATGACCAAAAAGAAATTCCACATACACTTGCTTATGTTGAATGGATTGCTTTTTGTGGCAATGCTCTATAGCTTTGATCTTTTAACAGATTTTATATATATGTAAAAAACAGAGTAATAAAAATAGCAGTGAACTAGTAATACATTTACAACTTCTATGGAAGGCTTTCATTGTTATGGATCATACAAAATTTACAAGACAGCCCTATTTAGTGGTGGTGTTTTTAAATGAATACATTCAAGTGCAATCCTCTATTCTGTTCATAAACTATAAGCCAAATTCAGAACTAGGCATACTATTATTAGAAGTATGAGTATACCACAATTTATATCCATTTAGAATTTCTGAAATTGAATTACTTTTTAATTACAATACATGTAATTCAGGCATAAGGAATTCAAGTATTATTAAACTCTCTGGGCTATAAAAATATATTAAACTCCATCCCTCTAGCAGCTACTGATGACTTATCTGAGTCCAGCAAAGCAATATAGATTACTTTTCTTCCCAAATACCTTCGCAAGGTCACTTGTTTGAGAGTTGAAATGTAAATTACTTGTATTACAGCAGTATCCTCAAAAGTTTTTCATTTTGTGCATTAGCTCTCGCTCATTCCATCTGTGCTATTTTAGGACTGTGAAGTCTGAACTGGCTGTTTTCATAAAAAGATATGTTAGGGCAGCACTGAGACAACAATATGGGAAGTGAATTTCCCTTAACACTACCAATATTAATCCTCCCTCACCGTTCTTCATTCACCCTTGCCCTTCAAAACTCTGTATTTATAAACAGTTAATCTCCCTTTGCTCCCCATGGACTCTGTTCCTCTAATTTCTCAAGGTCACTGCATTTCTGGCCTGACCACATGTCCATTCTTGACCCATCTGGTTTTGTGTCACCAACAAATTTGATCATGGTTGAAACTGCATCAAAGGAATACCCAACAAAGAAGATGTGAAGCAGCTGCAGATCAGACAGAAAGGCAATAGTTTACAGTTTCCTTCATGAAAAGAGTTTCTGTAAATGCAGCTCTCCAGAAAGAGCCAAACACTCTTGAGAACCAGTACAAATTTCACATGTATAACAGATGCAGCACACCAGCACGGTCTGCCATGAAATTTGTCTCCAAAAAGGCATGTATTGTGAGTGAGATCTTTCCCAAAGTCATGTCATTGAGAAAGAAACTTGTGTTTCATTAAATGATAAACAATGTGATATCCCCGATGAAGATAAAAACACATGCAAAAAAGCCAAACCAATACAAATATGCATTTATAATAAGACCATCTTCTTTAGGCACCCTGTTCTTTAAAACAGATACTCCACTTTTTTCTCCAAAACCACAGGCCAGAGGGAAATACTTCTGTAGCACAACTGATATGTCCCAAACCAACAATGGATTCAAGTTGCTAAACTTCACAGATGTTTTTTTTCTAATTTTCTTTCAGCTGTATTTACAAGACAGCTGGTAATTAAATCACATCTGAATATTCCCTATGAAGAGTACATTAGTTCTTTCAGAGATCCTAGTTGGTCCTAGTTTGCAGCAAGTTAGCTCTGAAATTAAATAGGATGGCCATGGAAACTGCACATACTGTCTAACTCAGCATTTACTTCAACACATTTTTAAAAATAAATCTAGAAGACAGCAATCATTACTATACTAAATTGGCACAAAAATATTGCATAATCAGGATCTCTGGATGTGAAATGCAATAAAAGCTTAGTGATTCAGTCCCTAGTATTGAGTCCTTACTGTCATGCTCTGGCCCTAATGAATATCCAGGAAGTTTTACTGATGTAAATGGTAACAGTGTTGATAATGATTTTATACTTATCTATCACATTTCCTTCAGAAAACTTCTCAGTATTTTACCAAACACGCACACATTTAATGGGAGAATAAGTTTATACATCAGATACCCAAGCATTTTTTAAGTGCATGCAGGTGATATAGACCTGCTACACAGCAACAGGTCTAAAATTCAGACAGATGCATGAAATGGAGGTGGAAGATTCCAAAAGACAGAATAAAACCCACAAAACTTAATTTGGATGAGACGCCACATCAAAGATTTCACAGAGTAGGGAAATACAAACCGATGGTCACTTTAGGAAGTTTAGCAGAACCAGTGAGTAGTTTAATCTTCTTCTGTTGAATAAATTCTCTTCCCAGTGCTACTACAAGATGCAGATGGTTCCAGCAAGTCTGTGGGAAGATGATCCCCACAATGTTTAGTGAGACCAGCTCTGTTTTTCACACATACACTATCACAGCTCTTCCTGAGCAAGGAAATATCAAAGACAGTGGCAGCCGCTAAACCTAAATACTAAAAAACCCCTTCGTCCCCCATCTGTCCCAACCACTGGCACCTCAGCCAATAGTTAGGATCCAGTTGGTTTTCCTTGCCTCTTTCTTTCCCATTCTTAGATGTTTACATTCTAGAACAGATTCTCTTTCTAAAACTGGAAACTTAAGGATTTGTTAGTAACAGTAACAATAGCACTAAACTCATAATATGGCCAGTCAAGTCCCTTGGGCATTTTAATGCAATTCTCATAAGCCTCCAAACACAAACACCAAAATGTGCTGGCTCTGGAAATAAAACAGAAGGAAAGAAAAGGAATGCTTATCATCCATGTGCCCTTCCTTTGCTTCATCTGTTTTCCAGTCTATGCAAAAGAAACACTTTCTGTTTTAAAGGGTTTCAAAACCAAAACAGGCATAATCTTTTTTAAAACTTGAAAACATTTTTATTTTTATCTAATCCAGTCAGAAGTAAATACTAAACGTGGCCATTTTACAAACCTTTAAAAGCTGTTCTTTATTCCTGAAAGCAGCATGTTTTCCAAATCCTAGAAACTATAACATGCTCAATTTGTCCACATCAGTTACATTTCATGGCTTTATGTGGCAAGGCGTGAGACAATGTGCTCAACTACACAACAACCAAAATAAATGCTTGGGAGAAATGGAACTTCTCCAAAAGTAGAGATAAGAAAGTAAAAGCCTACAAAATGATTTCTGAAGTTTTTTGGTTATAAACAAAGACAACTCTGGAAGTCACCAGACAATGACTGAGAAGATCTGGTCCTTTGAAAGGAGAAAGGTTTGTGAGTATCATAAATCTGATACGTCTATAGCAGTGATTGCACACAGTAATGAGCATTGAGCACACTATTGACGAGTTTTATTTACCTTAATATGGAAGCAAACCTCCTTTGAAACAATGCAAAATACTTGAAAGCCCAACAGTATTGGCAAAAATATAACAATAATTAAAAGTCAACAGAGGAAGGAAATGCAATCACCAGGTACCTCAGAGAAAAATCACCGTGGTCCTTCTGCTTGGGAAGTTTGATCTGTGTCAAGCCTGAGGTGCTGGGGACTGTGCAGTGCCAGCCAGAGCTGGTGCAGGCTCACTGCAGTCTGTGAACTATAGGGGAAACACTGACAGCATCTCCTCCCCACAATTAATCTGCTCAGTTCAGGGTTTCATGAAGAACCCTTATTCCACCTGTGACACCTTTCCCTGGTCAATGGGCTGATCACTGGAATCAGGTGCTCACTGCTGGATAGTAATTCCTACAGTCTGCATACACAATACACTGTGGAATAAACAGCAAATACACACATTGAAACAGTGCTGTGCACACTGCTCACTGCACTGTTTGAAACAATTCCTAAACAACCATGGTGCTTCTTTTCAATTAGACCCTCTAAGTGGCTACATTTAATTGCTCTCAGCCTCTTTATCAAACGTAAGGCCTTGGCATCATAGGATGCGTCTATACAGTTCAAATATACATTGGATAATTCATGTTGCATTAGCACTTTGTTCTACTCAAATTAATTAGCCCTACTGAAAAGATGCAATTTTTTTCCCCTCAGTTTGTGATTCAAGTCTGACTTCTGACTATAATTTCAGTTAGAGTTGAATAAACAACAACAGGACGCTGAAGGCCAGTAAACTTTTTACCAATATATTTTTTAATAGAGAATTATTTTGTTTAGACTCTAAATGGTAGTTAACTTAGGAGTACACTCAGCAGGTGTAAAATTCATGCTGTTCTGCACTTGTAGAGGTACAAAAGGTCCCTTGTTTGCAGTTCTATGCTGGTCAATTCCTGTGGCAGAGCTGTGGATTCTCTGCATGAGTTTTCTCAGATTATATACAGCCTTTTAAATATTGGTGCACAGTGTATTTATAAAGCATGTATTTTCCAAAGCTGGGCAAAGAAAGCTTATTGACTTTGATAATTTTTCAATGTTTTATATAAACTTTGCAATTTAAATCAAACACTGAAAAATAATCAAAGTTATATACAATGTATTTTCCAATTTTGAAGGTGGGTTTTATAATTACAAGAGTGAACAGTATCAGAGAGAAATAGATTACAAAGTGCATTTATAAACTGGAAATTTGGGATACCTAAAAAGCATATTTGGAATAAATACACTCAAATTTGCTTTAGCACATCAAAAATAATATTGCACTTCAGCTGACTAAAGTATCTTGAACTGAAGCAGTCATAGGAGAGCTGTCTTTATTTTCCTTTGGGTGTGTGCCAGCATAAGGCCAGGCAAGAGTGACTTCTAAGCCGCAGTGTTTTCAGAGTGGTGGCATGAAAAGTGCCAACACTATCAATTAAACAAAGATGGGAATTCTGCTCTCCCAGAGCATCAGCTCTGGATCTAGCAGCTGCTTCCTTTACAAATATGAGCAGCTTGTTCTGTTTCAGAGCCTTCTAACTTTCATAAACTAGATGGTTTTACAAACAGGACAAGATGTTTCTGAGGTTCTGGTAATGAAGGAAAATACATCTGCTATCTGATTGCTGAGCTATAAACTGAGTTTTCCACATAAATAATCCTCTCCATCTGTAGCATGAAGCGTAGGTGAAAAACATAAGGCTACCAATTCTGCTCTGTAAAATTCAGGCATCACCTTTATGAATGAATTTCACACAAGGTCTCAGTTCCATTTGTTCCTGACAGAGCAAGGCATACAGCTTTTATAACAGAATTGTCTAAAGCTTGCTTGCTGTCCTGAAATGAATATCAGTTTTAAGAGTCAGACGATCACAGCAGTGCTTAAAATATACACAAGACGCAAGGTGAGCATCACAAACAGGACACTGAAGAGCTCCATAAAAACCTGTCTTGTGTCTAAAAGGGTCTTGGAGATTTGGGCAACATGAGACAGATCATGAAGTAAAGTACTGAGCAGTGGCACACACGTGTTACTATCAGATGAACTTTTATCAGTGTAGGAGAGAGCACGGAGCATCCCACGCATTTTAAATAACTACAGAGCTTTCAAGTCCAAGAGCTGCCCACGTGGAAGATCTCCTCTACTTGGAAGGAATCTTCTTGCCTCTTCATGATGTAGTCTCCTTATCAGGTTGCTCAAAGCAAAGAAGCAGTAGTCGTAACGTGAGAATAATTATCAAGAACAAGTCCTGTTCTGTGGAAGAAACCTTGTAAGATTATCTGTCAGAGGCATCAGACTACTGCATAAAAGCCCACATAAAAACTCTGAGAGCTTTTAATCCGTATTTTTCATGACTGCTGAAAAATAACATTTGGAATTAGACCAAAGGCTGAAAAAAAAAATCTTTTTTTAAATGTTACAGAGCTTAGATATATATTATAGAAGGCAAACACAATTCTCTTTCCTCACATCACTTAAGGGAAGGCAATAGATGTGTCCCTTTTGTGTGTGAATAAAACAGGCACAACACACATACAGAATTCCAAAAGATGCAATTAATCAAAACATCTCAAGGTCACACAGGCAAGGTGTATTTGCAACCCAGAATACACAAAGCTACATCACTGTTGAGAGTGGTTATATCCTGCAGCCTGCTTGGGAAAGCTCCACGTGATCTTAGCAAAAAATTTTGCCCAAGGAGGGACTAAAAATCTGATGCAGTGAAGCTGATTTTGATTCAACTCTGATGGAAAACAACTGGAGACTCAATGGTAGCAGAGGGCCTACAGTACTCATTATGAGACCCTGATAACAGAATGTAAATGGTATCCTGTGACTGCAAGCAAGAGAAAACACTGCTGCAGTTAACTATAAAACATATTTGTCATAATTTAATGCTATGAATATGGGTTCTCCAGCTTAAAACAAATTCTTTCCAGATGATGCAGCAAAATAATACAAAATATATTTTGCTCCAGTGTTCCACCATACATGAACAGAAAAACAATGAGAAGCCAATTTCACAGTGGCTGATACTATCCTCACAAATAAAATATAATCTGTAATTAAAAGAAGTAATTGGCACACTACTTAATTACTGCAAAATACATTCTTCAAATAACAATGTGACCTAATGAAATAAACAGGTTTTAAAATGCAAACATCACTTTTCTCCTTCTGCCAAGTGTCCTTAAAAACTATTATTTAAGTTGCAAAATAGCTGCTGCAGTTTGACTGGCGTTGGTATAACCTGATTTCTCCACAATGCATCTCCAAGTTTTCCATTAGCAGCCAATTGACAATGAGTGAAAACAACAAACAGAAAAACATTTATATTCCATTACACATCAGGAGTGATTGTATAAGAATATAACATAATACCAGAGTCTGTATAATTCTGCCACATGAGAAAGCAAAATGGTCATTTCCTTCTCTCAAACACCAAACAGAGGCACTACACATTTTCCTTCAGAAATATGTTGCCAGCTTTCAAGTTTTGGTACTCAGAGGAATAGCTTTTTGATACACATGAAGGGAGAGTGAAAACAAACAGAGGATTCTCTGTTTAAAGATGTATTTTACACTACCTGAAGCTCTCCAGTTTAGAGTTTGACACATTTTAGTTTTATTCACACGCAAGATGTTGTCTTCCTCCACTCTACTTGTCTGCCTTATTCCAGATGCTACATCTCTAAAATTATATTTCAATTGATTATTCAACATTTACTTGTCACCAGCACAGAAAAGAAACTGCCAAAAATGCAGGTATTTAAATTCTAAGTACAGCATAAAAATTAATGCTGTATGACAGTCATCACAGGATATATTCTCTAAACAACAAAAGACAGATTTTCCTTATGAAGCAAATCCAACTTGGTTCTTCCATGTTTGTTTTATTAAATAAAACTGTACCATGGTTGTCTATCTGAAGTACAATTCACTTTATTAACTCTAATAAAATAAATGGCCTCTGAATGCCAGATGTGAGATGGAATTGTGCATCCTTGTTCCTTACCAATCCATGTCCTTGAGCTGATTTTACTGTGAGGCAACAGATACAGAGAGAAGAACTGGTAGCAGGAAATAAACTGTGATATGGGTTAAAAGAGCAGCACTCTGCTTTAGGAATATTTGGCCTTATGATGGTAGTGCCTTTAAACATGTGCTGACCTAAAATCCTATGGTTTAAGGGCACCACGTTGTATTACAAACAGAAAGGTTTGTCTCTCCACAAATTGCACACTACTGGCCAGCTCTGTGAACAGCGGTGTTCACACATCTCCTGTACAGTACAAATTGCCACCAGTGAAGGTTTTGAAAACTCCAAACAGAAATTAAAATAGTCTCACAAAACAACCAACCCAGAGTACAGTCAGGAAATTAGGATAACTGCATTTTTTCCAATGGAAAAGAGCTATTTCTGGGGAAATGTCTGGAAGTTTACACAAATGAGCCTCCTAACCTTTCTTTCAGTAAACCTGCTGTTGAATGACTTATGAGAAGAAACTTTCCAGTCAGTGAGGCCCAGAATTAGAGATGTGTTTCTACCTTAACTTTCCCCATCATGCACACATTAGTCAGGTTCTAACTACATCAGTAAAGGTGATCTTAGTCACTGGTACAGTATTTCACAGAGTATTCTGAGTTGGAAGGGACCGAAGAGCATCAAGTCTGATTCTTAATGGCCCATACAGAGATCAAACCCACAACCTTTGATGTTGTTAACACCATGCTCTGACCAGCTGAGCTAATCCCGGGGTCACTGGTTCATTGGAATGGCCTAAAGTTGTGTCACAGCAGGTTTAGGTTAGATATTAAAAAAAGGTTCTTGCCCCAGAGGGTGGCTGGGCACTGGAACAAGCTGCCCAGGGCAGTGGTCACAGTACCAAGCCTGACAGAGCAAGAATTATTTTGACAACAATTATTTGGCCAACTCTTGGGCACATGGTGGGATTCTTGGGGTTGTCCTGTGCAGGGTCAGGAGTTGGACTCAATGACCCCTGTGGGTCCCTTCCAACTCTGCAGGTTCTGCGATACCACATCCTGGAAAAGGAAATGTTTGAATTCAATTTCAAGCCAGTGTCAGAAAGGAACTGTACAGGAGAGAAAAAGCTGAAGTCTCAAGCTTCCTGACCTCTAAGTTCTTCTGTCTGCCAAATATACATTAGCTCTGCTTTTACATTTAATATGAAAAAAGCTGAAGTCCTGTCAGCACCTATTCACTCAAGTCTTAAAACAACTGAGGATAAAACAGTCAAGAGAATGAACTCAGCCACATCCTCTACAAACCTCACAGCTTCTCATGCTGGCGCTGGACGCAAAGAGAAACAAACCTGGGTGTTGTAATGTGAGCTAGATAAACACTTCATTTGACAATTAAAATGAACATTACCATCCACAGCAAATAGCAGCACCCGCTCCCCCCCCTCCCCCCACCTTTCAGGTGAACTCAATCATTTCAAAGAAATCGGGGACGCTTCAAACCATACAGAAGAAATGTTAACAGCAGGAGTCCCCCAGTGGTAAAAATACCTCAAAGAAACCTTTTCTTCCTCTCAAATACCCACTCATTATACAGCACTTTGGGCAGCTAGCCAAAACCCTGCCTCTAAGTAGCTGTAGAGTGATTTAGAGATGTATTTTAATACTTTTACCACTCTTTAAAAATCAACAGAATAACACATTTATTGCACCTTAATAATACACATCTGAGAAGTTAACACCATTAAAAAACCTTTCTAGCTTTCCTGTTGTAGTATAATAAATCACTCCAAATATGCACAGTAATTTCTAGAATTTTATTAAAATACTTTGCTACTATTGGATCATTTCACACACCAGAAAGTCATTACTCAGAATTGGACCACTGCACTCAGCTACAATCTGAGGAAAAGCTGCTTTGTAAAAGAATACTCTGAAATACCAAGGTTTTCCGAGTTTGAACATTTTTCAAATATTAGAAATACGTTCAAAATTCTGAAAGTCACGAGGAAAGATAGGTGCTAAACCTTAATTCTCTCTGACATGCTCCTTGACAGTCTGATCTTGTTCAACATGGAGCATTTGTGCTTAGGAACATTATGAATTGTCACCCTAATCTATTGGCAACACTTTGCCACAGAAGAAAAGCCTGCTCGGGAGACAGAGGAGCCATCTTTCTGTTACAAGCACTTTGCATATCTCCCATTCTGACAGCTGCAGCGGGCAGCAGCTCCTCTTACCACAGCCCAGGTCCAGAGTTATTTATTGCATTTCTCAGGCTGGCTAAAGACAGGAACTAGTCACATTGAGTATTCTACAAGCCTGAATATTGACCCTTACAATGCAGTCCTTCAATCAGCAGGCATCACTGCTCAAGGGGAGCTAACTATTGGCTCTATTTTGTTCTTTTTACAACAGAATAATTCATTCTGTAACTTGTAAATTACATTGCCCCTCACAGTCTACACTAGATATTGCATACTGCCCACATTACAGAAATCTGTGATTTTTTTTTTTCTGAAGATCTTAATAGAAACAGCTCTAGAGAAAACACTGGCATTTGAGATCAATTACTTCTGCCTCCTGTTAGTGTCCTAGCTACAGTCACTTATTGATTATCTTTTAAGTATGATTTTAATTTTATTATGTCTATGTAGGATTAAATACATATTTAAAACACTGATTTAACCAAAAAAATTTCTTAAAATCAGTATATACAGTTGCAATGCTACAAACACGACTTTGAAAGGCAAAATAGGATAAGGTTTCCTGTTTTCTTAGCCTGACAAACTATTGATATTGAGAAGATTCTTATGGTGACATTTTCCTCTTTAAGGCAGGACCAAAAGTTTGCAACACTTAAATCCTTGACTTAACACAATTGGAAGGAGATAACTCTCTCTCTCTTTAATAATCTGAGGGGTTTATAAGCTTACCTGCAATTAGCATAAATGAAAGCTACTATCAGACTGTGTAATTACTGCCCAGCAATGCAGTACCTAAGCCCTAAAAATGACAGCTCCACAAGTGCACCCATTCTCTGCCCTGCTGAGTGATTTAAAGCAGGTAAGAGCAGTGCAGAGTGGCTGCCTGCAGTGGTGTCACAACAAGCCACCTGCTTTCAGAAATACCCCTGTGACATCTGGGATACCCAAATACCGACACATTTTTAATAGATATATAAAACCATAAAGCTCAAGCATCACAGTTATTCACCATGTGTGGTTATGCCATTAAGGATGTCTTTAATATATTGACAACCTCACCTTTGAGTCAGCTGTTCAGGCACAGCCCAAGGGGGTAATGGCTGAGAGCACTTCCACAGCTGCATGGGGAACTACAAACAACAAGCTGGGGAGAAAGGGAAATGTTCAGGGATAGGGAACTGAGCCACAGAAATTGTTTTTGTAATTGGCACCTTTGTTGGCACCTCCTGCAAGGAGGGGAAGGAGTGAGCAGGGAATGAAAAATGAACTGCTTTCCAAGGGAACTTCCAGCATCAGGGTTCCCTGCTCTGCTCTGCCAGTCTGGCCATGAAGGACTGACAACTCCAGTTTGCAGAGAGCTAAGGCATGTGGTACTGCTTTTCTTCAAACAGGATAATTCTAAATTTATTCTCATTTATGCTTTTGAATCTTCCCACAGCTCTTAGAGAAAGGTCAAGGGCATGCAGATAAGATATTTTTAGCCATACAGCAGAAACTTATTAAAAATCTAAATGCAGCCCCAAGTCAGATTCAAATAGTTCTTTGTTTACCACATTGAAAAACACTGTATGCCTTTCTCACTAAACATTAACACAGCTAGAGTTAACAAATTTACTTTCTACCCAACCCAAAAAGAGCTGTCTAGGTATTTTTAAAATGTGCAAGAATTAAAAAGAACACCCAAACACATCACCAAACCCTGTGTTCAACAATTCTCACAGCAATTTATAGACAGGATTTATACACTAACACACCACATTTCTTTGCAAGTCTTCTTTAATTTTCTGTTGCAAAGGTGGGATGTTTGGCAAGGGGAAGAGACATCTCACACATCAGCAGCCTTGGGGAATGTTTGCTTAGAAACACACACAGTTTGACCTCTCAGAGGATCAAATCAGTTTACTTCATCAGGTCATGAGTGTTATCAACCACTGCAAGTTTGTGTCTCTATTTCACTGTTTAGGAGACTAAAATTAAGTAATAGATTGCAAGAGAAAAAACTGACACCATTTCTCAGTCCATATGGGTTGATTTTAAAGCTGTAATTTTCATTACTTTTTTTATGAGAACACTATAGGCAGTTCTTACCCATGCAATCCTTTAAAGAAATCTGACAAGCAAATTCATCAATTTCTAATAGAATTTCAAATACAGGCAACACCTCGCTGTCTTCAATCTTGTCTTGTTTCAGAACTGTCTATGTGGAGAACAGACATGTCTGTCTGGGGCCTAATGGATAACATGACATACACTCCCGTGGCAATAGAAAATGAACAACAATAAAAATTATAATTTACTTTGCTGTCAGGTGCTGATCCTGTAGGTGTGAAGGAAAGCAAGTAAAGCTGCAGGGACTGGGTTTTGATCTGGTCTTGCATTTAAATATTCTGTAGCTGAGATTTAATTGCACCTAATCTGCTCAATAAAATCATTTTCACTGTTATTAGTATCTCAGACTTGTGTTGTTATATAAGCCTAACCTATTTTCTTTATACAGACATTTTAATCTGCTGCTTAAGCATTGATTAATGCAAAGCCACTGCTGTGGAGAACACATTCCACTCTGTTTACAAGAGGCAAGAATTCTTTGGAACTACTACCCAACACTAGTTACTTAACTTTGTTTATGGCCTTATGACAACAATCATCAGCAGAACTTAATCATTAATCCTAAAAATGTTCCATCTGGAAAAGAAGATGACTCTAAGAAATGCAGTGTCATTTGTAAACACAACGTGGTATCATCCACACAGTCAAGTGCAATATACGTGTTCATATATAACAGCTTTTGGATGGCTCCTTTCTTTCCTGTTTCATTTCTAAATCTGAATAAATAATCTGCATGCCAACTAACCTAAACAATGAGTTATCTCCCATTTTGAGAATCCTGAGATGCTCCATTATCTCACACAACTGCTAGCCATCAACTGCACTTAATTGCCTGTATGTTTCAAGTCCACTGCATGTTTATTTATATCACTCGCATGACAAACTGGATGTTTTATGAGACCAGAATAAGATGAGATATGTCACAGTCTAAAGCTTAGGGATATGACAGGGATATGCTTTTTTTAATCATAATTTTTCAAGGAAATCTAAGTAAATTAAATGTCAATCTCTCTCTTCTCCACACCCTGCAGCTCTCAGTGATTTCTTAACCCATAGGACATACTTGAACAAATCTGGCAGAGGAATGAATATGAAATTCTTACAAATCTTATTAAAAAAACAGTTTTAGATCCAAGTAGACCTGATAAGGCAGGCGTGCCTCTGGCTCTGAGCCATTCCAAGAGGAAGTGGGAACCCACAGTCCTTCAGCACAGGTATCAGTCACACCTAGCCAGCTGCAGCACCTGCTGCCCTGCACAGCAGAGACGTGGGACAGAACTAAGGACCAAGGAAATGACAAAGGAACACGTGGAGAGGAGACAGGAACTCTGCACAAAGAGTGGGGGCATCCAGGGGATGGAGGACTCTGGTAGGAAATCAGGCTTTGTCAGTTCCATCACTCAGGAACAATTCCTGTTATCAAACAAACCACGTCTCAAACTCTTTACAGGAAGGGTGAGAGAACAATTCGGAGAATGCTGAGAAAGGTGAGTTTAACACAAGTTTGCAGCAACACAGAAGGTGTTGCTTCACCAGAAGTCCTGGATTAGGGAGGACAGGGAGGCACTGTGGGAACGAAGAACAGGAGAGCAGGAAGCAAAGCAAAGACATCAGGCAGGAGAGAGGAGACAAGCATGTCACAAAAGGAATGGGAAGAAGTGCAGCCAGATTTCTGAGGAGCAGCAGAAGTAGAAAGCAGAACCTCTTCATGGCGCAGCATCAGAGAAAGAAACCCCTGGAACCCCTGCAGCTGGATTTGGTGTGGGAGTTACACAAAGAGAGAGGAAAGTCAACAGTCAAAGAACGGAAGGCAGTATATGGAAAAGGTACTTCAAGGCAGGAATGAGCTGGGATTCTCAGCTCAGGGGAGCAGAAGTGCTAAACATGAGCCCGATAGCCAGGGCTAAACCCAAAAAACACCAGCAGTAGGACTGGGGAGCACGAAGAGTCCTTGTGCTGTCTCCAGTATAGGAGGAACAAGGAAACACCCATTACTGGGTTTGCTGAACTAAGCTTTAGTACTGAATTTAGGGTGCAGAATTCAAAAGGCAGACATGGAAGTTTTTAACACTTCTGAACCTCATCAGCTGCATGACAAAACGTTAATGGGAAGATGCATTTTATGGACATCAGAAAGTGATAAAATCATATAACCACTGAATGCAGAAATTCATCTTTATTTATGGGTTTCTACTCAAACTGTTTGATACCTTCAAGTCTCTTTACAACCTATCATTTCTGCAAATTTCTATGCAGCAAGAGCTATCTCTATGCCATTACACTTTGTGTCGTGCCTCCCTCATGTTAAATTTCAAGCTGAGTGCAGATTGTACAGGACAATAGCCTGACACTCAAAAAAATTGTCAAAGCATCATGGTAACTAAAGAACTGTTCCAAAAATAACTTAATTGTGGTAATGCTCCAACTATACTGACAGCATTATTGCTGCATTAGTTTCATCCATGGAAAATGCAAAAATATAAAAACTCTACCAAAAATAATATAAATTACAGAATTACATTTCATGAACAAAACCGGTCACATTTCTAAAAAACGAAGCTGTAAACACATTCCTTTCTAAGGTTAAAACAAAACAACGTGCATCTTAAAATAAGAAATGTTAGATACTTATCATAAATAAGTATCTGCCTTGCAATCCAGAAATCATTATTTCATCACACACAAACATTTTACTCTTAGCATTTTTAACATACTGTCAACTCCTGAAAGAGCACTGGCTTCTCCAAGACTGTCAAAGATATCCCTGAGAGTCAAATACAAATAGGGTTATTTAAAAAAAAAAAAAAAAAAAAGGAAGTTTAAAAATATCTTAAAATGTAAAGAGCCAGCGTGCACAACGCCTGCCATAAACAGCATCTTGCTGGGCCATCAAGAGACAGAAAGCTGCAGGATGCTGTTCTTTTGGTTTCACCAGGGAAAGCTGCTTTCACACGCAGCATTTTGGAAGCTCTTCAAGGAAGGCTGCCACAGAAACCTGCCTACTCAAGGCAGTTCTCTCTTCCAGCCTCACACCACCTCTATCACTGAACCAGTGACAACACTGTGCTCACCACAGGAACCAAACAGCTTTTGCTCACTGTCACCATGTCACACCTCCAGCTGCTCCATCAGCAGGTTCCCACCACTCACCCCTGAGACACAGACACCTGACAGAACAGGGAACCCAGACAGTTCTGTGTGTCTGAGGTCCCCAGCAGCCCATGCCTGCTCCTACTCACTGCACCCCTGGAACGGTGCTGCCTCTCTCAGCAGAAAACCTGGTTCTGCTTCCCTCCTCAGTGACCTGATTTCTCCACATAATCCCACCAACGCCACTGGCAGCTCCTCTGCCCTTTGTTCCTCTTTCAGAGAAACTCAGGTGCCACTTAAGCAAACTTTAAAGCTGGCCTATAATTATTCCTTTATTCTTGCCTGGGAAGCAAGAATACACAGTTTGCTGCCCAAAAATGTATATATATATTAGTTCATTTAATATCTGACCCACCATAATTGCAGCTTTCTTGCAAAGATCCAGATCAAGGGATGGCAGTTCCATTCTCCAAGGATGCTACTCTAGAAAAGATGTGGTTCACTGCATATATTATATCTGGTAACAAAGTACTTGGTCACACTTGTTCAACCAGCTATGTCCCCACACTTCCCTTTGAGGCTTCAGGAAAATACTGCCCAGCACTGATTTTCCTTCAAGACTCCTAACTATTCTCTCTTAGTACCCTTGCCATTGAAGGAGAAGGTGAATATTCATGCATAAATGAATATTCATGTTGCATCATCAGGTGTTTTCTCCTTCCATGGAATGGATTTCCTCTTGCGTCCCATGTTGAAACAGGTTGACAAAGCCTGTCGAGACTACCAGGACAAGCAGAAACACTGCATTTTCATAAAGCTGTGCATTTCAAATACTTTAGGAACAAACACCTTATCTTCTGTTTTACAGCTCTTGAAAGAAATTAACAAAAAGGTTCCAGTAATCTTACCAAGGAAAGCAACATGGACTAAACTGAGAGTATTTACATATTCCTATTTTCAAGGCCTGCTGAAGGTAAAGTGCGAAGGCACTGCCTTTACAGGCCAGTCAATCAGTTACTTCAGCAAGGTACTTAATTCCCCTCTCATAATCAGATCTAGCTTCAAGAAATGCAGAAAATAGGATACTCAAAAAGCTCCTGCAAGCCAACAGTCACCAAAATTATTTTCTTTTGTGTGAAGTCCAATCTGATTATAAAAATGCAGAAGTGGAAATCAGGAACTGGTATCTATGCACCCTCAATACCTTGTTATCTGCCTGGAACCCAGCCTAGTTGTCTCTGCAAGGAAAATCTGCACTCAGAAATGTCAAAGAACACAAACATTGTACATGCTTAGATTTATTTTTGTCAAACTATTTTCATTTAGTTAAGTGCAGATAAAATGGGTGCCCAGTTTGTCTGTTTGTTTGTCTTCTCGTAACAGGACACAAATTCTCACTGGGGAAAGTGAAATTTGTGGATTTGACAAAGTGAATTTGTGTAAAACCAGTACTAAATATTGGTTCAAGGGCTATTATGTTAATGTATTACCTTAAAAAGAAAAACACAGTTGTGTGTGTGACAATCTAATGCAGGCTAAATACAGAAAGTTTTTACTTTTTTGTTATCAAAAGTCTCGATCTCATATCAGAAAACCAGAACTAAGCAAAAAAAAAAAAAAAATTACAACAGGAAACAGAATACATTATAATGAAATAAGAAGATTTTGATATATTATGCTTACTTCAGTGGGAACAGAATCAGATTGCAAGACTCCTATTAACCTAGTAAGATCTGGTTTATTGTTTATGCACTCGTTGTATTTACAAGGTAACTAACATGAAGTATCTTGGTTTTTTTTAACTAAGCAGCAATGATAAGGGTAAGGGTAAGGATAAGGGTAGGGTAAGACCTAACAAAATCATTGCAGAGGGTCGACAGAAATCAACATTTTAAATATTTTTTAAAATTAAAATTATTTAAAACCTGCCTTTCTAGAAAAGTGGCATCACAAATAATCTTACAGAAATTTCATAAAAAGACATAGTGTTAGATTTAAAAAATACATGGTATTTTAAATGCATGCAGATTTAGGAACAGAAACAGGATTAGAGGCCTCAGGCAATAGGAATTGGAGATGTCATACAGTATTAATTCATGGGAGAAGCCACTAATTCACATGCCACAAACCCCAAAAGGAAAAAGCAGTGAATCCCTTGGCTAGGAGAGAGATTCTAACTTATCTTTTTGATAAACAATCTAAAAAAGCCCATACATGCATTCTACAAATGAAAAGTCATTAACCAGGTGGGGAAAAAAGAAGTAAATAATAATTAAAGTGTCAGGGACTTGTTACCCAGAACACAGCTCTTACATCAGATCAAGAATTACAAAAATGAATAGGGAAACACTTCATTCTTGATAAGAGGAATTTTAGGGGTAATGAAAGTTTTGGGTAAATTAATTCACTTTTTTGGGTAGGTTATGACACAGCTTCCTAATTCCACAGAATGGCAGGAAGAGAAGATACAAGTAGAAGCACAGAGACTAGAAAGCTCTGCATCTCTGAACCCTGGGAATTTGGACTAAAAAGCCTCAACCTTCCTCCTCCACCTCTGCCGATGGCAACTTTTCCAAGGAAACACCAACAGTTCATTCTCAGTGATGTCTCTACCCTATCCCTGAGAAGAAAAATATAATGGCAAGGGGGCAAATAGATGCCATCAATACTCAGAGCAGGTTTTATGCTGGGGAGAGGGAATTATAAAATTTCCTCCCTTATAAAAGTCTCTCCCATCCTCAATAAAGTGTTTTGCACACTGGATTCATTCTTTCCCCACAATGAACTTAGTGATCTGTGAATAAATTATATAAGATGCCTACAAGACTTTGAAAAACTCAAAGGAAGTTAGGAAAACTATTGATCAACCTACTCTCCTTCTGAGCAAGGGAGAGATCCTAAAGGGAGACCCAGAGCCATCCTCATACATTCTACAGAAAGATTGTAACAGCCACCAGCACACACACACTCACTCCTGAGATTCCAGCACTGCCAACTTTTTAGTCTCAACTTTCTACATACAATAAAAAGCCATCTTACTGACCATAAACGTTTCTGTTTGCACTTACAAGCTTATTTATTCAGTGGGCAAACCAAACCTGATAACTTCCTGTGCTGTGTTCTAACGTGGAAGGATACACTTCAGTAAGAAGCCCGACGTGCTGTGCTGTCTACTGAATTCTTGGTTTTCATTTAGAGGTTTACTGTAATAAATATCAAATACACCCTTTTCTAAATGTAAGCTTCCATATACCTTCTACAACAAGATTCCCAGAGTTTTTAGATCAGCCTCTCATGAGAACAGCAGAATCAGGTGTTCCTCTGACATACAATCATATGGGCCATTTTCTTTCTCTGATTTGTTAATGATGCAAAAGGCACTTTGCAAAAACAGTTTACTATACTAACAAGAAATACTGGAAAAACAATTAATTTCTACCAGTCCTGTGCTTTAGCAGCTAGAAACAAGGCCTAACTAGCAGCATGTAACCAACCAATCCTCCACAGATTAACAGCAAACCCTCTATGTTTTAACAAATGTTCTGATTTATGTAGCCTGTTCTTTTAAGATTATTTCTGAACATAATTGATGCAAAAGAAAGGAGATTCACAAAGCTGAACAATAGGATAATAAGCCTATGAACAACTAGGCAACTTAGAAGTGAATCCATGGGAAGAGAGCATTTTGTCACCCTAAAGGCATTGATCTAAAGAGCCAACTCTTCTTAACAGTGAGTATTCTATTTACAGCACTTCACAGACATGGCTTAAGCCATTTTATTCAGATGTAGTGGCTCTCCCTTTTCTGTTGAAATGAATGAGACATTTCAGAAACATTATTTTGTTAAGTATTTCTACAGGTATATGCAGCCACATTTTTTATGCAGGATGTTTTCTTACAAAGTGCCTGAGAGGACCACTATACTGTATCAGCTAATACCAAAATAATAACATCTTCCAGTTGCAAAGCTCAATGTCAACTACAATGCAAATTTAAGAAGCAAACTGTTCTCCAGGTAGTAAAAAGCCACAGAGAGCTTTAAGAAGTTACTAATTCAAGCCTCTTTCCTTAATGTAGTGTGAAACTCACTTCTGAAATCCAATCAACAGATTTTGCATTTACTGTAGTTGTGACAGAAGTCAATGGCCTTGTATGTTTTCACCTCTCAAAAGTTGCAAAGGTTCAAGTAAAAATGTCTGTTTAAGCAAAATCTTTACATCACAGCAACATACACAAATCTGTTACCCTCCAGAACAAACACTCAAGTCTTCAGCAATTTGAAGAGCTGCTTAACAGGAAGAAATTCACACCCTTGAGGCAGAAGCACCACATCTGACATCGTAGTTATAAAAACAAATTCAAACCTAGATATGCCTAAAACAAAAAACAAGACAGCCCAGTCTTTGAACTGGGAAGACTCAAACTTAGTAACAGGTCTAGCCATATATTCCTGATTTTTGTTCTAAATCAACATATCGATGCCTGAATTAAAGAGAATGTGGCATCCTGTCTCCATAGGGGATGCAATTTTGAACATCCATCAGAATAGAATTACATCAACTTTAACTGGTTGTAAAAACTGTCCTTCATTTGTCAGGTTTATGTACACTACAAAAGACTTATCTGACACAAAACAGTCATCTCAGCCAATGATCTCCCCTTTTACATACCACAGAACTAAACTACTGTGATTTTCTGTACTACCACAAAAATAGATACACAAGGTGGCAAAAGCATTACACTTGATACATCCCGAGTCACACAGTACCACAGCATGGGCTTTGTGATATGGAAGGGTTAATAGCTGCTTTTACTTACACACAACTAACTTTAATGGGAGCAAACACTGCAGCAACATCTATAAACACAATGTCCACATTAGCAGAACACCAGTTATGAAACCCCTGCCAACACTACTTGTACAGGGATTATTTTCTTTGTTTGTTTTAATCAAATTTTAGCAAGTTCTGCTATATTTGCAGAGCTCTGCAAAAAACCTGTAAGACTGAGGAGCTTTAAAGAATATAACATGCAATAGTAACCATGACGATAAGAAAAATGCTTTTGCTAATCTTTTTCTTTCAGCTGACTATACTTTCAAATACTGGTGGTTTTCCACTGGATGACAACTTTTGTTTGTTATTCACTATGAATTCTAGGCCTCCCATTCTTGTAAACCTCAACCTTTTGACCAAGGGAGCAGCAATTTGGGGTGCACTGATAACACGAGATGATCCTAACTGTGGTAGGATGGACATCATCTGTTGGCAGCTATGTCTTACTTCATTGTTGCACCGAACAGGTGCATGAAAATTACATTTTAAGGTAATTATTCTGCAAGTAAATGGGGACTTTTAAAAAAACCCCACAACAGAAAGGCAGAATGCAGACAGGGTATTCCTCTGGAGATCACAAAACTGCTGAGATAGGTCAGAATCTGGCCCCAGGCAGGCTGATCATTAACTTTAAGAAAAAAGCTTGGAACTCCTCTGCATTGATTTTTGTTTTGGTTTTATATTAAGTTGGAGTTTTACCCAATAAAAAATAAAAGAAATAAAGATTCTTCAGAGATTTATCTTTGCTCTGTACTATTTCTCCAACAGGCTTGCTCACCAAATAGGACAATGCTTTCAAAAGATGTATGGGTAAGGATCTGAAGTCACATACTGAAAAGTGACTAAACTGACGATTTTCAAAGGCATTAAGATACCCAAAAATGCATTAAGCACTTAAAATTTTCAAGACTGCCTGGGCATCTAACGCCTATTTAAATCACTTAGTCCTTCTTGAAAATCCCAATGGGCAGTTATCTACATTTTACGTGTCTATGTGCCTTTGAAAATCTGTACCATTAAATACTTAACAACCTAAGTCCCCCTGGCTTTTAATGAGACTTTGAGTCCTAAAAAGTGTAAGTACATCTGAAAATTGGTCAAGCCACTCTCTCTGGTCTTTTTTTCCTTTCTTTTAAAGAGGCATCTCCTCATGCTTATCCATAGCATGTCAGTTAAGTAGAGCTTCAGCACTGTCCAACTTACACACTGTATTGTGCGCATTTGTTTTATGGAGCTAAAAAAATAAAAATCCAGAGTACAGACTGCATTCTCAGAAAAGACTTTCTGAAGCTCCTAAAAAGAAATGAAATTCCAATCTGTAACCCCAGTGAATGCCCCCAAAAGCCATGTTTTCAATAAGTATGACCCCAAATGAGTATCACTTAGGCTGATAAAGAACCAACATCATTGTTTAATACCCATGCAACATATTCAAAATACACAAAAAAGTTCTGAAAGGCAGCCACACAGCAACAAGAAAAAAAACAGAAAAAGGAGGAAGTAGTGAATAGGCTCTTTAAAAAGGCAGCAGCTCCAGAAAAGAAGACGAGCTTTACTTCTGAATTTTCTTTTTTTAAAAAACTGTATGAAACTATAAAGCATTCCCTTATGTAAACACTTGAAAGATGTATCTTCTGATCTGATCTTCCATAATGTCAATAGGAGGTAACCTGCACAGACCAAATTCCCAAAAAGGAACTGATTTGTAAATTGGGAACGCAGGGAATCAGATTGCCACCTACAGGAAAATTTAGCATTTATTGTCAAGAATGACTCAAAACGAATACAAATTGCCATCCTGCCAAGCATTCTTTCACTTCAAAACCAATTAGTCTTTTCTTTTGTGCAACTATATCATGAGCTTCCTAAATCCAGGAAGCCATTATCATTTCTTTTCATTTATGAGTACTGCTTGAAAGTTCCATAATTCAATTACAAAATCATGTGTCAGTTAAAGAATTTTAAGTCTGCTTACCTGATACAATTGGTGCTAGCCTGAATATGTCTGATAGTCTGCTGTTAACTGGCTCATAAGGGGAATCTTCAAGCAAGTCATTTCCTAAGGACAAAAAATATTTGGATTTTTTTCTTACACAAGAATTCAAGATAAGATTTTTTTGTTTACTTTTACTCCAGAACAGTGAAATGTACTCCCCCTTTAATCCCTTTCAAAAGTTTATATGGCTACTCCTCTAATAAGAATGACCTATAAAAACGCCTGAAAGAAGCTAATTGTTTATCCCTGTCACTAGAGCTCTTGTCTCCTTCCTCCTTGGGTAAGGTCATAATTTGTAGAGACAGCCTGTGACATCACAGGGACTGTCCCATCTCATGCCAGCAGGAGAGAAGCTGCAGCAAGGATGCTCCTCTTCATTCACCGTAACAGCAGAGCTCTTTTTTAGAGAAGCTCAGCTAACAGCCAAAACCCAGCATGTCTGGTATGAAACACTCTTAACACGATTCTGTTGGAAGAGGAACTTTTTATGATGCAGAAAATGTCCCTTATTACAGCTAGCAAAAAAATATGTATGGACTCATTAAAACACATGGCTAAATGAACACACAGGGCTTATTTCCGTTTTTGCAGAAGCAACTTGAAAAAAAGTTAAATGAGGAGCACGCTGAAGTGAGAGATTGCACCTTCAACTCCAGGGCCACAGCAAAACAGGACTAAAAATGATGTCTCTCATAGGAGGGAACTGTTCTCAGTAGTCTTAGAGAAATTTGCCTTATGAATATGAATAACAGAGGAGTCCTGAGTCAATCACTGTCATAGCTCCTCTAACTGGCACATCTGCATGCTGTGGGAACCAAAAACTTTGGGGGTTTTTCTGCCTCAGCATTCCCAGGGAATACTGCTAATACTTAGAGGAAAGGAAAAAAACCCAAACTTTTACTTAAAACAATCTTATCTCCATATTATATTTAACTTTCAGCAAAAAGGCTAAGAAAACTGGGCTCCAGTGTCCTGTGGTGTTGTCAGGTGATTAATTAAGGAGTTTTAATATTATTAGGAAAATGTTTCCAAATGACTGTTTTTGTGGCTCTTGCACATGCTCGTGCCCCTTTCGACTGTAGTTTGGAAAGGTCAGCTGGGTCCCCTGGAGGGAGCTCTGGCCGTGTGTTTCCCAGCCCGGGAGCGGAGCCGCAGCTGTGCCGGGGCGGGCGGAGGTTCGGGCGGCAGCTGCCGGGCACGGCCGGAGCCGCGGGGTCAGAGCCCGCCCGAGGCTCGGGAGAGAACCCGCACCCTGCGCTGGGGACTCTGCGCTTCGCCACGTACCCTGCAAGCTCTGGTACATGCTCCAGTAAATGCGCAGGCAGTTCTTCTCCTTCTTCATGCCCCTCTTGCAGCGGCAGTTGTACAGGGATTTCTGCTTGAGAGCTTCCATGGCGCTTCTGCATTCGTCCTTCGCCTCCAGGCCCGTGGCCCGGCTGAAGTTGCTCTCTTTGCCGGCTACACACTGCCTCAGTGTCCTGAATTTAGTACTACAGCTCTGCTCCTTCAGACACTGATCGCTGGCTTTCACGCAGTCCAGGCGGTCCCCTCCAGGCAGCCCGCTCACTTCTGCAGACAAAAGTACATCTATGGAGAGGAGACACAAACCAACGCGCGCTCTTTGAGGGAGGAGGGCGGCTTTAACCCCAGCTCCAGGGAAGCATCTGGGGAAGCACGGGGCACCTCCTCAGGCTGCACATGCAGCCAACCCCAGGGAGAGCACCTTGCAAACCTCCTGGCTTCATGCTACGCCTTAGGAAAAAGCACACAGGGTTTCCGTGGGCTTAGATCCACTTTCGGGGGAGTCCAAGGAAACTATATTTTTTAACACTGATGGCTGATTTATGAGGAAACGCAAAAAGGAAAGACGACCCAGAGGGGTTAATGCGCCTGACAAAACAAGCATTTGTTATTCCATAGATCCACTTTGGTGAAACAAATCAGCTTTCCATTCCAGGGTTTAACTGAGGGGTTAAACATTCAGCCTCACTTTCCACAAGAGCTTTGCTGTAATTTCACTTACATCCAGGCGCAACCCGCTCAGAGAGATAAGTATCCTCACTGATTGATATTAGCCTGTCTTTGCGTCAGTCACTTTTTAAAGGCTGCACACATTTTTGCTTATTCTGTATGTGTAAAGGTAGAATTTGTAACTTCCCCCCCTCTCCCCACTTCTCTCCACGTATGATGCTTTTGCAGGAGAACAAAGCAAATTACATTAACTCTCTCCTCTCCATCGTGCCCCCGTCATGCTACCTCAGACACATGCGGATGGAAACGCAAACCTCTGCCGTGGAAAGGAAACCAGTTTGGGCTGCAAACCACTACCAGTCGGGCATGCTGCCAGGTTCAGGTGAAGATGTAATCCTTCAGCTGGTCTTGTCATCCCCCACCCTCCCCAGGCAGCCTTATTTCATTTAAATGAAAAGTTTCCCTGTAACTTGCGAGAACCCAATTTAACAAGAGGCTAGACAGGCTAGTACCGAACTCTGTAACCTCACAGAGCTTTAAACGTAGACCGGGCTAACTGATGTGAGGCAGAGCCATAAAAACTACTGGAAACTTCACTGTTCTGCCTAAACAATAGACTGACAAGCATCAGGCTCCCGGTCCCATAAACCCTATGCTTTGCTTTATGAAGCGATGTGCAGACCGAAATCAGCCACCAGCAACTTACCCACTAAGGGCAAAGCGAAGTACAAGAGAACGAGAAACATCTTGCTGTCTTCGGATGGCTTCCCCAAACGACTTGATGTGTCACAACAAAGATGATCAGCATGTAGATATTCCAATTCCGCCGAGGTCTAAAGGCTCCAAGTTCAGATCCATTGAATTCAAGGGA
>VXBB01007677.1:254218-334848 GCA_013399915.1 Illadopsis cleaveri | reverse complement strand
AAAAGAAAAAGCGGGGGGGAAAATAAAGCTTCAAAATTCAGTAGAATAGATACAGAAATAACGAAAGAGTACAATACAAAGTCAGAGTTTGTGGTTAACACACATACTGGTTACCCCTAAAAACATGAAAATGCTGATGGAACTGCAGCTACTTGTGAAGGTGTGTACCTTATAGAAGTGACTCAGTTTAAGTAGTGCTATAAAGGCACAGACTCCGATATTTGCCCAAACTGGTAAGAAAAAGGTTGTTAGGAGAGGCCAATCCCTGGATCTCTGGATTTCGGGTTTTTTGCTTTAAAAATGGGGTAACACCGCCCCCTAGCCGCAGGTACGGACAGTGCAGGCTAACGCGGGAAGGGATTCCCGCCGCCGCAGAAAACAAGGGGCAGAATTCCCTGCCGCAAGAGGATCCAGCAGCAATGACTCGATGTGGCGTAGTTAAGTATAAAAGATGACCAAAAAGTGAAATACCAGCTATTAAGCAGAAGTAGTTCAAGTGTCCAGGGAATCTAGAGCAATGCAATTTAGATGCTACAACAGCGTCATTTGAAACTTCAGCTTCCAGATCAGTTGGTCAGAGCACGGTGCTTATAAGGCCAGGATTGTGGGTTTGATCTCTATATGGACTCATTTAAGAGCTGACTCAATGTTCCTTCTGAGTCCCTTCCAACTCAGAATATTCTGTGTTTCTGTGAAATACACCAGCAGCATCAACCTTTAGCATCCGCTGGGCATTAACAACCAGTGTGATTCAACCAAGGCCACGGTTTGGTTTGGTAACTTGAAATCTTCCTTTTGTCTTTAAAATTTCAGTGATACCAGCAGCTTGGTCTTGTGGAATCCGTTCGATCTTGAACCACAGGACAGGAAACCCTACCTTGCACTACATAAAATATATTTACATTAATGAACCTCATCTTTTTTGCAGAAAAACTAGAGCTAGGAAATTGCTTATTCTAATTGTCTATTGCTGTAAGAATAGAGCATCCATATGCTGTTAAAACATACCTGCATGAACATTTCAAACCATTGAAATCAGATTCTTGATCTGAGAAAATACATTTTAAAATGAGAATGTTGGAATCTTGTACTTGCATACTGCTTCACTTACATGTAGATTCATTTCCCTCCCATGTTTAATTGAAAGTGATGAGAATTCTGTGTATAGAATGGTGTGTAAAGGTAGTGAGATTTTCTGTTCAAATATGCACAGCTCTAGTGATGGGTATTCAGCTTTCCCTGATACACACACACTTACAGAGCAAAGCATGTTAAATCAGAGAGGAACATTTTGCTTTCATTTTCTGTACATATCTTCTTCTAAATTGTGCGACTAAATCTGCCCTGACACCTGCCCTGTGCAGGGAAGTCAAAAAAGATGTATGGAGGTTAAAGCCATTTTAGAATTTAGTGACCAAAGGCAAAATTATCATCTTGGATTTTCAAAGCCGTATTTTTTGTACATTTGCTAGAATAGCCCTGACGAGTGAAATAAATTTTTCTCCTGATGGTATCACCAAAATTGTAATTTTATTGGAAGTTTCTCAAAAGGTTAGTGACTCTGTCAGTGTTAATTTCTGCAATCTCTGTTTCATCAGTCTTCCTCTGAGGCAAGAAATTTTGGGGACAAAAAGTCACAAGATATTTATATTGGAGGTGAAAGGATATCAAGAAAAAATGGAAGTGGAAGAAACTAGTGTTGTGAATGCCTTGAGAATTTTACTGAGAAACCAAAACTGACTATTCTCAGATACCTGTCATCAGCTGCATGTCACAGTATCTCTAGTAAAGGTGCAGCAATATTGGGGGGGTTATTGTTTGCTTTGTGGGGAAGGTGGGATTTTTTGTGCCTTGTTGGGATTTAAGGAGGGATTGTGTGGTTTTATAAGTTGTTTTTTTGTTTGGCTTGTGGTGGTTGGTTTGTTTGCTTGCTTTTTTTTGTTGGGGGGGTGGTTGGGTAGAAGTATTTGTTGGTTTGTTTACACAATTTTAAGAATTGTTACAAAAACTTCAGAAAAAAATGAAAAAGCACATCAGAATTTAAACTCAGAGCTTTAGTTATAAAAGGTATTCAATAAGTAAGGGATGAAAAGGCAATATTTCTTGAATCAGCAATGTCTCCTTAATTAACACATGCTCTTTTTTTTAATATAGTTTAGGAAGAACCTTATGATGAGATAATTCTCCTTTAATCCAATTGATTATCAGATGGAAACAGTGTTGAAAATCAAGACCTGTTTGTTCTATTAAAATACCCCATAATCCCATTACTTGGCTTCTCTGCTACTGCTGCAGAATTCTGAAGGAGCAGTGCACGCACCAAAGCAGTGAACATGACAGGCCACTCTGAAAACCTGAGTCCCAGCTGATGGTGTTTGCAGTTTCTTCCCTTTTCTGTGAGAATTCATTGCATCAACTACCGCTCTGTGTGTTCAGGAAGTTTCCCTGGTTTACTCATGTGATGCACAGTGAAATTTACAGCACTTGCTTTAGATGGATGGAGTTACCTGCTGGTAACCCCAGTAACGGAAGCTTTTTTGCATGTCTGCACCTGTCCTGCAGTTTCAATGGCAGGCATAATTCATATGAAAAACTGCAGACTTTTAAACTTGATCCTGAAAGTTTAAAAAATTTTTAAGTTGCATTTACATGTAACTGTATTCTGAATATCCCAGAACAAAATGTATCCTTACTCAGCAGTAAAAGTATCCATGTGTGAAGGACTCCACACTGGTCTGTCCCTCTATGAGGGATATAAATATGGAATTATGGTTTTCTCCACACCAAATCCATCCCTGAGAAGCATTTCCAAAGGCCAGACTTCTGAACTCAGCAATGGCTGTAGACATGAGTAGTTGAGCTGTATAACTTACTTTATAAATGGCAAAAAGACTAGCAATCTTCAGCCCCAAGTAAGGAAAAGAAGCATGTTTGTGATGAACTCATTTTCATAGGAATTTCTGAGTTATTAATTTATGAAAGAATAGAAAACTGTTTGCAGACAAAATGTTAAGATAAAATGNAAACTGTTTGCAGACAAGATGTTAAGATAAAATGTAAATACTTTATAGTAAATTTAAAGCTATAACAAATTACCTATACACTCACAGTGTGACCCCTCCAAGTTTCTGACTTGTTTAATTATCCAGTAGAACACTATTTATAACAAAATAATGCAAACTTGTTTAAACATGTACAATGATGGCACCTTGCCAGTATGAAATGTGACCGTGATGTTCACAGAATTGCAAAAATCCAAAGCAGTTGAGATTAATATCATGGTTTCTGAATTTGATTATATTATAATCTTTATGACTGGAGCTACTCAGAGGTTGTTTGTTTTATTTTCTTAAATTCTTCTAATTCTTAAATTATTTTTAATATGGAAAAAAAATAAGGTAATAGTTGTCACTATCTGCAAGTTCCATGTCATCACCAAAACAATGCTCTTTCCTGTGATTTTTGAATTTGCCCTTTTTTGCAGAGCTTTAATAAAGATCCAGTTAATGTTGCAAATATCAAAAATATATTCTTTCTATAATTTAAAAGAATATTATTCAACACGTTTATGTGACACTTGTCCATACCCACTTTTAATCTACTGTAAACAGACTGAAATAAAGTGATATGCCAATCCCAAAGTACAAATTGCAGAAATTTCAAAATTATTGATTTCTGACAGTGTTTGCAGACATTAAGCAATACTTTTTCAGACATTTAAAGTAGTTCACTTTGGCACTGTATTGAAGAAAAGTTGAAAATGTACTGACTGCCCAGTCAATATTAATTTAAAATTGAGCTTTAGATCTTTGCTAAAAGCGAAAAAAAAAAAAAAAGATTCCTTTTATCCCTCTTTCTCAACCCAAATCACCATATTCTGACCCATGTTTCAAGGTCTCAATCCAATGCTTTTGCAGAGAAACCCAGTACCTTGGTAATTACAATGAGCAGTGAAATACTGTCCTGACTCCTTGGAGTTAGACATAGTAGAGTTTGCCTTCCATCTTGTGGGTGGAATTATAAATTCAGCCCTACTCAGGTTTCCAGCAGGGACCTTGAAAGGGAGGTGAGCAAACACTGCTTCTCCGTCTGAGGTGGTCTGGGACACCAGTACAGCACGCAAGTAAAATCACATGAAGGTAAATTATTTCCTGCCAAATAGAGGCTGGGGACTTTTTTGATATCAGGAAACTAAGACTTGAAAGCACTGATGTTTGTATCACAGTTTTCCTGTGGAATAAAGGGAGAATAAATGTTTGGTGACAATAACTTAGATAAGAACAATGAAGAGGCTGGGGCATGTAGGAGAGGAGTATTATAGTATCTAAAATGCTTAAAATGAAATTGCCTTCAAAAATCCTGTTTCTGACCAAAACTTAAAACAAGCCAACTTAAAATGACGAGCCTGGTTTTGGCCATGTAGAGTTAGTAGCTGTCACAGTGCTGAGTTTGGATTTAGGATGAGAATAACATTTATAACCCACTGACGTTTAGTTGTTGCTGAGCAGTGCTTACACCATACAAGGACTTGTTTTCTCCACCCCATCAGTGAGGAGGCTGGGGGTGCACAAGGAGCTGGGAGGGGTCACAGCCAGGACAGCTGACCCCAACTGGCCACAGTGATATTCCATACCATGGCTCATCATACAAAGCCAGGACAGCTGACCCCAACTGACCACAGGGATATTCTATACCATGGCTCAGCATATAAATATGGGGGATAGCTGGTTCGGGACTGCTGCTCAGGAACAGACTGGGCAGCATTCTCTCTGTGGCAAGCAATTGTTTTTCATTTGCATCACTTGGTTTTTTTTGGAGAGGTTATTTCTCTCTTTTTGTTTAATTTTCCTTTTCATTCCAATTTATTATTCTGATTTTATTTATTAAACCATTCTTTTCTCAACCCATGCTTTTCTTAGTTTTACCTTTCCAATTCTCTCATCCCATTGGGGCAGGAGGACTGAGGAAACAGCTGTGTGGTGCTTAGTTGCTGGCTGGGGTTAAACCAAACAATGACTCAACAAAAGTTTTCAGCTTAAATTTAATCACACAATTTATTGGGGGGGAAGCTAATTTCAACTGGATTTATGTATCAAAGATAATAATGAAAGGAGTTTAGCTTTATTTTACTGCTGCTCCAGATGGTACTCAAAGGGGACTGAGAAGCATGGGAGAAACAATTCTCTGTCTATGAGGGGTTTGAATTTGGAAAGTTCTGTATTCCAGGCAGTTGCCAACTGTTTCTTACAAGGTTCCATGGCTTGTAACTCTGGATTCCTCAGAGACAACAGTACGAGGAACAAAGGAAAACTGATTTGGTGATTTTGCTGTTTGCAAATCGCTAGCAGACAACTAAGCGTTTGCTTAATTCGCAGAAAATTACACAAGAGGATTTTGAAGGACTGGCAGGTCTAGAGACACGAATTTTCTATAGATGTTTCAGGCCATTTCTTCACTGAAAGATAACTTACCTTTCAGTGAAGATTTATATATAATAGTTATATTTATAATACCTTTATAAAATTTTTATAATTTGTCTTAGAAGATAATTTATCAAAACAAGACACAAAAAACAGATATAGACTTGATTTGACTTGACTTATGAATCTGCTATTTTCTTTGACAAGAAACATAAGGAGAGGGATAGACTGAGTAGCAGTAGGTTAAACTGTCATTTAGTAACCTGTGCTTAAAAAAAAAAAAAAAAGGAAAAAAAAACTTTTCACCTTCCCATATTCCAAAGGGCANCCGTGCTTAAAAAAAAAAAAAAAGGAAAAAAAACCTCTTCAACTTCCCATATTGCAAGAGATAAACCTCATCTCAGAACTGACACCACTGTAGAGGTTATGAAAAATATGAAAGATTATGAAAAATAAAAATATGAAAAATAAACTGCATTATTTCAAGGTACACCTATTCAGAATCCAAGAAGCAGTATGGAGATAAACTAAGTATCTTGTTTTTATTAGTAGCAAGAAAGATGTCAACCCAACCACTACATCCATATTGACATATGGATGCCTATAATTCACACTGGCTTACTCAGTGGATTTTTTTTACAATGATGTCCTATGTGGCCTACAGTTTGAGGATCCATGCTTGTATAAAAAGCAATCTTTAGAATTACATATTATAAATACAGTACATTTACACTCCATCTGATTGTATCCACTTAACTATGACAGGTGAGTTAGGAGCCTGATTGTCTTAGGCCCCCTACACGTTTAATGAGATAAAGCACTACCTCTTTTCAAGCATTTCTTTCCAGGCAGCAGTTGTCAAGAAACCAAAACAGGAAGAAAAATAGTGTGTAAATAGATTTTATAAAGTCTGAAGAATCTCAATCATTTAATAAGATGAGGCATCTGTATTAATGTATTAGTGGATTACCTAAGATAGAAAGCCCTTAGAATCTGGGTTAATGAAGTTTGATATCCTTTGAAAGTTTGAAAGTTTGATATCTTTGAGCTAGAATCACCAATTAAAGGACTTTTCTTGCTATGAGGTCTCAGGAATTTCTGGTTCAGAAAAATTATCAATCTTTTAGTTTTCAAATTTACCAATACTTACGAAGTATCCTTAACTGCCTCTTATTCAGCTTCATGCTACCTCAACAAAAGTAAAATTTTCTTATTCAGAGGAAACTTCTAAAAAATCTGAAAAAACAAAAATTGATCAAGCATGTTATGTACTGAAATAATCTCCTACGTTATAGTCACATCCCCTCATACTTCAGGAGAATAAGTTTGAAAAACACTGGAGGACAGTAGAAGATATTCAAGTAATGCAATTTCTTGATCAGTCACATCTTAGCAGTCTGTAAGAGCAGGTGCTTCACAAAGAAAAAGCTCATATGCCTTTTTAGAAAGCGTATGTTAGAGCAGAATACAATACCCACCATAATCCCACCACTATGATTTGGAGAAGAAATATTCCCTAATCTCAGTCAGGTGATCAGTTTAACCCTGAGCATATAGGTAGGTTAAATCCATTTAACGCCTGTCATCCTAAAAATTTGTTCCATTTTTGTCTGCTTCTAATCTTACCATTTAAGAAAGGGCAGTTCCCTTCTCCTATACTTTGCACCAAGAAGGAACATAAAAGTCCTGGGGAATGCAGAATAGAAGAGCTGGCATGTGGACCAGTTGGAAACATTTCTTTCTAGGGACTGTATAAAGAAAGTACACGAACAAGTTTCCAGTTAAGCTTCCCTGGCAATGTCAGTAGGTATCGAAAGCTTTATATCCCAAACTTTATATTCTGACACATGATCTCTTCACCATGTCACACATACCCTTGATTAATTTATAAATTTCCATCTGGAAGTAGTTCAGGTCCCTGCCTCCATGACCTTGTCAGTACGTAGTTCCAGAGCTTTGCACAGATTGCCAAGAGCCTTCTTTTAGATTTCTCATTTATTCATAATTGTTTGTAAGTATCTGATCTTGAAATAGTGTTATCTTTTAACATAAAAGTCGCCTTCCCTCACATCTCCCCCCACACACACTTATAAAGAAAACCATATGCCCTTCCAAGCTTTGTTTTGCCAGATAAACTATTTTCATCTCAGCTGTGAAAACAGGTACTCCTTTCCCCTCAGCAGCCCACTCTGCACCTGCTGTGCATCAATGTGGGTCATGAGAACTGTAAACAATATTCTGAGAGTTGTCTTACCAACACCTTGTAAACCAAAATTAACACTTTGTTAACAGTCTTCAGTGAAGATTGTTCATCCAGTATGCCCTGAAACTGCTCCATGGCCACGACACAATGATGGCTCATGGTTCACCACAGCTGGTTAATGCAATAAACCTCTTCTCCCACTATTGACACCAATTATCAAGACACCAGGTTATACTAGAAGAACACGATATTAATTCCCAAGCACCTACCTCTAGTTTCTGTACTAGTAGATTTCCATGTTGTCAGTCCATGAGGTCAATTATTTTTCCTGATACACTAGTCATTCCAGTTTTGTGCCATTTCTTAATGCCGTACCCATTCTTCTTCCTTCACCAAGTTCAAAAATACTACTTAAATCAGTGCCAAGATCTGTCCTAGAGGAATTCTACTAGCAAACTCCTTTCATTTTGATATTTTCATTTTTAACAGAACCACATTTTAATATAACCCTTTACTAAGTTCCTCTTCCACCTTCAGTACTTGCATTTAAAACTCATCTTTTCCACCCTCAGTAACTTCTTACAACAAACAATATAATGCCTTATTTAGATCAAAGTAGATTAGGTCTACTGCATTACTCTTCTCTGGGACAATTATCTTATCAAAGAAAGATATTAAGTTAGTCTGATACAGTCCTTCCTTGATAAAATCATGTTGTAGTTTTCCCACTTTCCATTTACTTCTAGGTTCTTGATAACTTTTTTTCCATTCAAAATCTACTCTTAAGACCTTGCTTGATGTTGAGATCAAACCATCACACCTGGATTTTATTTGACCACCTCTTTTCCTTTTCATGAATATGGAAAATAACATTATTAGTCGTTAGTTGTATTGAAATAGCCCTGAATTGAACAGATGCACATAAAATCCCTACAAATGTATTCAGTACAAATCAGCATTGTAGAATTCTTCTAGTGCCTTGAAATGGGTATTGTTTAACCCTCTTCATTTTTTGGCAGTAAATAGGCTCTGTTTATCTGAGAGCTAATTTGGGGAAAATTCAATTGTTCTGTGTCCCTTAAGCACCTTATTTTTATTTTTTATTCTTTTGTATTTTTTTTTCTTTTTTGCAGCACTGGAAGATCTAACAACATTCACAACCAACAACAATTGCTTTGAAACTGGCATTTAAGGTACGTTTATTTATTTTAGCAGTGGAAGAGCAGGGTTAAAAACACCATTGACAGTAGCCTTAATATGATATATATTTTAAAAGAAAGAGGAATAGGCCAAAACATGCATGAGAACACATGTGAAAGCACTGTGTGTTATTCACTTCTATAAACTCTGCTGTCTCAACTATGGATGTTAATTTTGTATTCAAAGAACTGACTTAGTACAGATATTTTAAGTATTCTGATTTATTTTTCAAAATGAGAAAAAAGTAATTATTGTAAAAAGACTAACATTTTTGCCTCTTATTCTAATTCACTTTCCTTCTGTTATCTTCTTTCTCTAAAGACAAGCTGTAAAAAGACAAACTCAGCAGAATTATTTATATACTTTTCACACCATCTGTGAATAGACATGTTTAATGCTTCTAGAAAGAATTGACTGTAATACAATGCAAATTATTAATTTATGAATGTGGCACAATTGATAATACATCCTTACTGCAGCTGTGACTTTCTACTCTACTTGAATGGAATGTTTTTATTATCCTGCCTATGCTCTGGGTCCTGGCAGATGTGTGCAGATGTGTGCCATGATGCCTTTAAAAATTTCAGGATTAAAGGTAGCTTGTCTTCCAGAGGCATCAATGGGAAGGAATATGGAAGGGATAGAAACCTAACTCTAGGTTCTCTTTTTTATGCCACCTTTAAAAAAGGTGAAATTACAGCATAACACCAGGATCAATAGGAAGTAAAGTTTATGTAGTGTTATTTATCATTGTTAAGTCTTTATTAAGTATGTACCTCTGCCTGCAAAGGGCTGTGCAGAATGAAGAGGGGCTGGTTTTATAGGGATATATTTATAATATTGGCTTTTACAAAGCAGCTTGTAAAACCTGCAGGTAGAACANTCGTTTTTGGGGTTTTTTTCAGAATAAATTATTAGAACTGAAACTTTCTTAGAAAACAGTTTGTCACTAAAAAATACCATCTGGCCCTATTTTTATAAGAGGTTTTATGAGACCATGAAGTTTCAATGCAGCAAGTTTTCGGATTCAGGGTCTATATTTTAGTCAAACTGAGACAGCCCTTCCTCAAACCTTCTTGGTCTGGACATTTGCATGGAATCTGGAATAATTGCTGCTGCTAGTTTAATTGCTGCCTGGTTTAGCCCATGGGCATGTATCCAATGCATCTGAATGGAGCTTCCATTGGATGCCAACTTAGGGGTAACCAGTATTGATGTAAAGCAAACTACAATTTCCCTTATAAATAATTAAGAAAATTTACTATGAAAATGCAAATCCAAGGCTGTGTTTTGTACTGTGATATGCAACTCCAGATCTGAAAAATTTTTTCTTCATTAGGCAAGTTACTACACTAATGCCAAGATAAATAAGAGCTCTGATATATGGTTCAAAATGGGAGACTCATTTGTTGCTTATCCAAATAGTACAGAATAGCAGAGTATAAAAGTTTTAGAATAGACCCTCTGACCCAGTAAAAGAAACAACTGAAATGTACTTAAGGCTTTAAACCACTGCAGAGGAGCAATGTGGATACCTGTATAACAGCACAATTACCAATTGGCAAAGAAAGCAGGTGGTGTGTTCTCTGAACAAAGAAAATAGAAAACTTAGATTTAAACCCATAAAAGAATAATCTTTGCTTTAGTAAGCTAAAGGATCCAGTGAAGCCTTTCCAGATGGAATTAAACAAAATCTTGGATATAAGACTCAAACAGAAATATCACAATGCAAATAGCAGGCTTTGTCCTTATAAAGAACATCTGTTGTGAAGTTGTTTACATTCTTACCAAAGTGGAAAAGGGTATCACTAATTCTCCATTGCAGCCAGGCTTTTAATGGGGGAGTACAAAGTTACTGCTTAATTTTTTTTAATAAACACACAGAGCTTTTCACTAACTCACAGTTTTTTCACCTGAAAAAACAAATAGGGATTTGGGGCAAAGAGAAACATTCTCATTTCTCATGATACTCATTTCCATATAATTTTCCAGGGATTTATTTCTCTATTTTCCATTATTTTATATTTTACTACATGAATTTTGTAATCTATTTCCCTCCTGTTACAAGGAGGAAACAGGGTGTCCATTCATGACTGCCTTGCTGAGCGCTCTACTAGAAATGGAGAGCTTCCAGCCTGTGGGTCAGCAGTTTGCTCTCACTCTTCCAGAGATAAAAACTAAACTGTTCTTAGCCTGAGCTCCTCAGAAAATTTGAGATAGACCATAAATTATAGGTTATTACTGCAGTTTAATATTTTCCTTCTCTGTTGTCCTGCTCTGGGTTTTCAGAAGTAGTTGAAGTAGTTAAGTGGCCAGCAAGAGCAGGGGAAGCAGCACACAAAATGTTCTTGATTTACATTGAAAGCACTTTATTTGATGTCACCAAGTTACACTGCTTGCTGAATTTTAACAATTTCAACAAAGTTTTAACTAATAGAGTTAAAGCCGTGCTGTTTAGAAGTGGCATTATGAAATTAATTTTTAATAAGTCTGTGATTTTTTTAAAATGCTGATTTATGATAAATAACTACTGGGTTTCTCACTGTTTGTGGTTTCTCTCCAGTAGAATTGCTGCTCAGCATTACATTCCAAGTGGCTACAGCAGTCTCATATATATTTTTGTTTTAAGCGTATATACACACACACATATATAGGTTATTTCCTGTAAAGGAAGGAGCACTTCAGCACTGAATACAAAATGACAGCTGTGAATTTATGCCACAGAACAATTTGACTTTATTCCTTCATGTGAGGTAGACAAAAGTAGTTGCCAAATACAAAGACCACCAAGAGCAAAGGAAAACCAGAGAGATGTAGGTTGGTAAGAAGGTTTGCTATAAATAAAACTGTTCAAAAGTAATCAGTGTAGTTTGTATATGGAAAAAATAATACTAACAGTGCTTAAGACCAAAAGACAAAATTTATTTGTAACTATAATCCTACAATTTCCAGTTCTTATCATGCATTTGTTTATGGTGAAGACCATATTGCATCATCTAACTTTCATCCTGCCACTTCTTTACTTTTGCCTCTATTTTTTGGCTTTTAGAAAAACAATTTGTGAAACAATCTCAGTGTATATCATTTAGAAATAAGTTACAGTAATAATTTTTAATAGTGTTTTGAAATTACAAGCAAAATCTTTCTTTTCTTCTTCCTACACAAAGTAGAGAAGAAACTTGTAGAAGAAACTTTACTATCAGCACAGCAGCCTGATTACGAAGGGCAATTAGTAATTTTGAAGAACACTAAAAAGACATGACCTGATTACAGCACAGTGATTAAGATACAGATATAGATTAAGATTAGGATGTACCGATATGACCAACAGAATGAAATTAAAGTCACTTTTCTAGCAGCTAGTGATCTACCAAAGATCTTATGCTTTGCAAAATTTAGAGTCAAACGAAGGTAATGCATGTTTTATTTTTGTCCTGAAACATTCAGGTTTGTCCCATCTCATCCCTTTCCATGGGAGCCAGCAACTGCACACCTTTGATCCTGATTCTGAGACCACTGGTATATGTTTCCCATTCGTGGTTAAATTTATATAAGCCTGAGTTATTATTGTGAGTAATTTACCATATGAAAATCAAGCACTTGGCAAATATCTGCAGGAGTCAAAAGCTGTGAAGCTTAATGTCAAATACTTGTCCCACTGAATTTTTTTCTGAAGGAAACTCTTAGAGGACTGTTAATCATGCTGAATGGTCATTCTCAGACAGTGAGAAGTGCAGTTGGAGTCAGACTCCTCTTTCTGGGGAGAGCAGCTCCTTTGCCATAATTAGAGGCGATGAAGCACCCTCCACAAAACACAGTCGTTCCTTTAATAAGTGACACTGAACTCTAGCCCAGCCTACAGCAGCCTTCTCAGCTTCAAACACAAAAGCACTCAAGTCTCAAAAACTTCAAAGAAAGCTTTTCATTTTATTTTCTCCTTGATCCACTGATAGAGCAGTTCATTTTCTTGAATTTTTTAAAATGACTTTTTGACTCATCAGACCTGTGTAACAAATCACTGTCTCAATCACCAAATGTTCTCATTTGACTCATCTGCTATTCCTTTGGCCTTTGGGTAGGAAGCTTCAATTCTGAAACATTTTCTAAATTCACTTTTGTGAACTCTTCCCCCTCAGTTGCACTTTGTGCCATTTAAAAAAAAAAATTGCATTTCCTGCAACATAATGTGCTATTTCAGAGTTTTAAATTTCATCAGAATACACATTTTCTTTCTTAGAGCAATGTCTTTCCTTTCAAAAACATCATTTTCTAACACACTAACAGCTGCAACATAGTGCCTTTTAAGCAGCAAATGCTATAACATTTTTCCAGAATTCTGTTTCATTCTGCTAACTTAGAACAGCTTTTTCATTAATGATACATTTGTACTCTCATGTTTATTGTTTTGGTTTTTGATGGTCAAAGACGTTCTAATTTCCGAATTTTGCTGCTGCAGTCTATGCAAAGACAGTATCTCCTCTGAGGAAAACTATAACAACACGGGACTATCAATAATCCTAATATTTTTCAGTGTTAAAAAGGCTGGAAATCTATAAAGTTTAATTCCTCCAGGCTTTTTCTGCCTCAAAGCAAATAGGCAAACTTCACATTGTTATTCTCCACAGGGAATGCAGTCAATCATTCCCAAAATGTAAAAGCAAACCCTGTAATGTGAATTATATTTTCAACCAGGTGCTTGCATTTCCAGGTGTACCATCCAGTAATGAACAAACCAGAACTTTGCAGGGACTCAGGGCATTGTAAATTTTTACACAATTTTGCTCTAGAAGAGCATAAAATGGGCTGTGCTGTGATCTTTGCTTACTGGGACTAACTGTAACAGAAACACTGCCCATTTTACACTCATGGTGAAATGCAACTGAGCTGAATCTGACCACTGTAAATTCCATATAGTCAACCTTACCATGTTCTCCTGTGTGAAAGCAGATTTTAGCCTATTTCCTTAACTTCTCAGGTTAGACATCAGTCTTCAAAAGATCAGTAAATCTGAGCAGATGTAACGTTTAGAAAGGATGGTGGTCACTCTGCCGAAAAAGGAAGCAGTAGAGAAAAACAGTTTCTGCATGACAGAAAACCAGTGTGGAGCACATGGTCCTAGAGACTAAAACCCCTCAGATCCTGAGTTAGAAGCAGTTTGACAGGTGTACCCATGTTTGATGTGACTCAGTGTCATCTGTCTCATTCCTTCCCCAGTATCTTCTGCTCGTGCTGTGCTGCTTCCCTGCCTGCCTGCCTGTTCCCAGTCCTTGTGGGCTCTTCTAGCTCATCACCCACATTTCCCTCTGCCTGAGGCCTGCTCTCACTGCCATTTCTGCACCCTCACCTCCCTCTGTGTCCCCGTGTCCTCTCAGCCGTGTCCCCAGGCCTCTGTCCCAATCCCAGGGAGGCCGAGGCCTGAGGGCAGGGCTGTGGGGACCCTCTGGGAGCCCTCACAAAGAGCGCGGCCCACAGAGCCCACGGGCTCCATGAAAAGCCAGGAATGAACCTGAACGCTCTGTTCCAGCAGATACAATTCACAGAAAAGCAGGCAAGGGAGAAGAGGAACTTCATCCAACAAGGTCGGCCCCATGGGCACCATCCTGAGGGCCCTCACCATTCCCCATTCCAGAGGCCAAGTCCCACAGGGGTGTCCTGAGGGGACTTGTGCTTGGCAGAGCCAGCGTGACTGGTTCTTGCCACCAGCACATTTCTATAAGGATGTAACATTTACAAACTGAGCACATACTCTTACAGGTTTTTGTTGTCTTGCAGCTAAATGCGACATAAATAGAAGTTATGAAAGAATTAATCAAATAAAAGAAGAGCTGAGCGCTGCAAAAATTAACTTAGAAGCCAGGGTGAGCAGGCATATTTATAGTGTTCATAATAATGAAATACATTTTGTTTACAAATACACAACCTATTCTTTCAGGAAAAGATCCAGAAGCACTTTGGAGGAGTGTGCTTCACGTGCTGTAGCACAGCGTGGAGGAAACCTGCCTTGTGCCTTTCTGTAGTAAAAAAAGTGTCTGTCAACATCCTTCCTCCCACAGACCTCACCCTTGGGGCTGCCCCCTGGCTGTGTTCAGGGCAGGATGACTTTTGGGGCATGGTGTGAGATATCCTGTTTCAACAGTCCTGCAACTTGTTACAGCACTTTCCTGCAGTGTACAGGAGCCATCCCTTGGTTGCCCAATGCCATTTATTAATGGCCTTTCACAGAAAATGTATGGATACATTCCCTTTGTTTATTTCACAGGATCTTGAGTCATATACTGAAGATCTTTCTGTGAGCTTACAGTTAAGGCTTATAAGCCCTAAGTGTTTTTCTAGGGATGCCCAAAACAGAGGCAAGTTTTTGAAATCTATTTAGTGATTTTATTACTCTTTCCATTTAATCAAACTGGAGATGTATTTTCAGATTAAGCCACTGGTTTTGCAGAGTTTTTCACCAATAACACCTGTGGTTGCTAATTATTTAAAAATCCATTTGCTTGTGTCTGAAAATTAAGTCTAAATACCCTCCCCTGTGCTCTTAAGTGTTTGTGCTGACAGAATGTGTGTTCACAACAGGAAAGCATGTGGAGCCTCCTTTGAAGTCAGAACTGTTGGATCCTATCATTTAAATAAACAACTTCAACAACTTTTGGAAGATTGTGAAAATAAATGTTTGGGGGATGACTTTCATCCTTCCTAAAACAGTATCTTCTGCCTTTTGTAAAGGACTATTACATATATATATATGTGTGTGTGTGTATACATATAAATGACAACATTGCTGAGAAGGGATCAGACTAGAACTCATTTACAAATATTTACTTGTTGCAGATTGAGACTATAATCATGCAGGCGGTTATTCAGATGCTCACATTTATGCCTGCCACAATCTCAGAGCCCAAAGGTGCTTTAGAATAGTAACTTATTTATCCAACACATATTATATCTTGATGTTGCTTGTTAGATGAAGTCCTCAGTAGTCTTACTCTTAAGTTTATTTACGAACATCACAATTTTATGTTTCTGCTACTAATTTGTTATTGATGCATTGTGATTTATAATCAAGGTTTGTGTGGTAGGTCCAGAACATCCCAAGAGTAGAGCCATTATTGTAAATGACTAATGGGAAGAGCTGAAGAACTATTCCTAATTAAATTTTATGTGCTTTACTGACCAGTATTAATAATATTCTCACTGATGTCCACAAAAATACATTTTCCTTGCTTGCCTATTGATTCATTCATAGGTAGGAAATGATACAGAGAAGTAGTGGAATAGGAAAATGCATTTCAATCAGACTGTATTTAGGTTTAAAGGTTATATAGTTATTGACATTATTTAAAGTAATTTATTTTTCAGTACAGGAATTAAGTTTACATATGTCTACAGTAGTTCATGTAATTCAAATAATATTAAATAATGCTGTTCAGCTGATGCTCTTCAATTTATCCCATACCAAATAAGTGCAGTTCTTTATAAGCAACATATCCAACCATGTGCATGCACAGCAGCTGATGCCTGACCAAGATGATGAGACTGAGTTCAGAAGTTTTTTGACATCTATTTCACAGACGCTGCCTGTGGTCAATCATAGAGTCCTAGGAAATGCAATTTTTATCTCTCTTCTGTAAAACCAGGTAGCATGTAATTAGAACCCAAATTACAGCATTTTGCTATTTGTAGCTCAATGACTTCTTTAAAAAAAATTGGTTGCAAATGCATAGCTGAATTTGGCATTTTACAGATTGAGAAACTACACTGAAGCTAGTTATGTACAGTATTACAAATACAGTGGTGTAAAACCACCTACTCTCTTTGAATTAATATATAGAATAAATTCTGAGCCAAGCATTACCTGCACACTTATCATGCCGGACATATCAGGGATGAGGAATAAATCTAGTCCTTTCCTTTCCAACTGTCACATCCTAGTCTTTAGGCATTTCATTTCACTATCCTATTTGGATCAGATGGACTTCATCTGTGCCCTCTCCACAATCATGTGCATTGTTTAACTTTAAAATATTTTCATTTTTACCACTGTAATACTACTCTTATTTGGTCTTTTCTACTTCTACACACACAAACACTCGTGTATCAGCCTGACTATTCAGTTTAATTTCTGATACTTACCCTGTGCCTTTACTCTGTGGGAAAATCTTTGCTTTCCTTATTCATTGCTCTGAGTCAAGAGAACTTGACACTCCATCAAATAAATGATTCTCCTCCTTTAAGACTCTACTTAGCTGTTTTTCATTTGTTATCATTATAGTTCATCCTACCATGTATGTTCACTTAGGTTAGATTATGATACAGTAGAAGGGCTAGAAAAATGAGAAGTCTTCAGCAAATTTTGAAAATGCAGTGGTTGACCAGCATACCCTCCTATCAGATAAACTAATGGTTAAAATTAATAAACCTCTAAATAAACCTATGTGCAAAATCAAAGTTTAGGGCTTGGGAGGTTTATGGTCAAACCATCAATAACCAGTGAGTTAATTCCCATTACCCTTCCTCAGCTAAAAATTCCAGAAATTGTGCCCAGAAAAATATCCCACTCTCCTTTGCATATTCCATAGTGGCATTGCAGAGTGGATGACATATACAGCCATTCAGCCAAAACCAGGATGCTTGGACCCCTGTCCCCCTGGTATTATTCTGATATTATTGTCTCATTTGGTTCCTGATGAGTTTTACACAAGATGGAGGACAGGCAACAGATTATGTTGGCTAAAGGATCCCACGTGGTCAATATTTTTCCTGGAAAAATTTTCTCCTCAACCTAGAAGATTTTAAAATGCCATTTTAGATAGACAGGGCACCACTAAATGAGTCTTTCAAAGAAAGGAGACTTTTCAAAATCTTAGCAGTATACTGAAAGGTATAAAAAGGGAAAAAAGGGAAAAAAAGATGCTTTTGTTAGTCCAGCAGCTGTGCCAGCTCTTTTTAAACTGGACCAAGATCTTTGTGTACAGTTTCGGAGTATATAAAACAATAACTTTACTTTATATATATATTTTTTTTTTTCCTTTTGGAAGGTTCAGCATCTCTCTCTAAAACAGTTCAATGTAGAAATTCTGAAGAAACGTGAAGACAGCTTAGAGAAACAAAAAGCTGAACTTATTAATCAAAGAACCAGTCTTCTTCAAATCATGGTATGTTTCCAGCTGTGATATCCGCACAGCACTTTTCTATGGTACAAGAGCAATCAACTTAAAAATTTGAAAATCTGGAAAAACTAATGTTTTAAATCAGGAAAATATTTTTTTTTTATTTTAGTATATGTAATAATGTAAATGTAGATAAATTCTTGCATGTAATTTAAACCTCTAAGGTAGTGTATACTGCATTTTGTCTCCAAAGCTGATTTTTTATTGACTTCATTTTCCAATGTTTGCTGTTGTATGACTGAACTCCAATTCTGACAGATTATTTTCTTTGTAAAAGTAAGCTAGGGAAGCCTCACCTTAAATTGGATTGCCTCACCCACAGTAAAAAATATTGAAAAGGATCAAAGGAAAACCCTAGGGAGGTCCACACCACATTTTAGCAAATGTGGACAGTTTTGCAATCCTGCCATAGCACACAATCTCTTTGATGTCAGACACACCTCACCACCTCTTCAAAGGTAGCTACTTACAACAAGTTTTCCAGTTCTCTCAGATGCTAACCTGAATATTGCCTTCCTCTTATTTGTTGAGGCTTCTCGGATCTGCACATATGAAGAAATGCCACAGAGGACTCTTTTCTGCATATGTATTTGCCCTTTAAATTAGCAGAGCTAAATTTTAAGCATTCAGTACAAACCAGTATTAAACCTAAATCTTTAGGCAGATATCTTTTTAACTAAGTCATATTTCTGCATCTCCCAAAGTATTCCCAGTATATGTGTAAAGTTTGATATGCAAGTTATCTTTTCTTTTTTCCTGTCTATAGGGGTCATTTAATTTGAAATAATTTAGCAATCAATTAAGATTTCTTAGAAGGAATTCAATATAACCTAACTCTTTTGAATGTCTTTTTTCCCAGAAAATTGAACTGTGATTTTCTATCAACAATAGCATTCTTAGTAGTTATAAAGGGAGTTAGAGTACATCTGCATTCTGCAGAGGGTTAAACAACACTTTTATTTCATTTAATAACAAGCTAAAAAAAGAACTGCCACACTATGCTAGTGACTTTAAACAGAATTTTCTAATTTCAATACAAGAGTTGAACTGAAAATCTGCTGGTTCAAGTCTATAACAATGTATTGATTTTTTAAATGCTCTGCTATCAAGAATAGATCCTTCATCTTTACAGGAAAAAAAAGTTTAAAACTGGCATAATGACAGACCTGTAGACTATTTTCATGTTCTTATAAGAAAAAGTAAATATTTTCTTTACTTTTGCATTTACTTTTTATTTATTTTCTTTCCTACTACAAATTCAAGTATAAAAAACAGAGTATCTCAGTCTGCCTAGCTTAACAAAGACTTTCATTTTTTTCACCTGAACATTCAATCCTCCCTTTCTTTTTTTCAGGCAGATGCAAAGAGAAAAATTACTGAAGAAGAAGATAATTTTACCAGAGAAGTAACAGAGTTTAACAATGAATATGGACTAACAAGTAATAGAGATCTTCTTATTAAAAAGAAAGTCAAGACTGAAATAAATGATTTAGAGAATGAGGCAGCTCTGTTGAAAAATGGTAAGTCTTATATTAAAACAGTTGATCTTGGATTAACACAAATCGATAAAATATAGCTGTGCAAACCAGTCATTTTAATTTCATTCCCCCACTGTCCAGAGCTTCCTTTTAGCACTGAACTGAAAGAGTGTGGTGTGACATACCAAGCATAATTAAAGGCTCTTCTGTTCCCTATCCTCTTCAACCTTTCTGATGTGAGCACTGTGAGGAGAAGAAGCCAACCTGAAGAGACAGCTCCCAGTGTCTAATTCAGCCAGCACAGAGCTCACGGTCACACACAGCGACTGAATTAGGTTTAGAATCACCTGTGGCTGAGCTCTGTACATTTCCTTGGCTTCAAAAGAATTGTATACACAGATGTCCTGTAGGATTGGGCCTTTACTGCCACAGTGTAGCTTGATTTTCAGTTAAAGTACAGAGTATGAGATCTCTCAGAGCACAGGGTGACACTGCAGGGCAGCCCCTCTGCAAGGAAATCGGGGTCGTCATGGTTCACAGGCTGAACGTGAGTCAACAACATCAGAATGCCAACACCACACTGAGACACAAACAGAATTCTGACCTCTAACACATGAAAATAATTCCTCACTCTATTTGGGGCAGTTGAGTTCTGAGCTGGAGTGCTGTGCATCTCATTTTGATCTTAAACTTCAAAAAAAAAAGTGTGGACCAGCTGGAGAGAGTCTACATAGGACCAGTGGGAGTGATGGGAGTTCTGGAGCACATGAGAAGGAAGAAAATGAAAGAATTGTGACTATTTTAAGCTATTAAGGAAAAGACTGATGAAAGATGGACATCAGTCTTCAGATTGTTTGTGTCCTGTAGAAAGGAAATAAATATATTCTCTAAACTTATAGTGAACTGAATAAAAAGCAACAAGTGTAAAGCACAATAAGGGAGAGTCTGTCTGACAGCTTAGGAATCTTTCTAAGAACAGTGGACAACTGAAGCCCTCTGCCTTAGAAGATTCCATTACCAAAGGAATTAGGAGTGTTCATTACCAAAGGTCTTCAAAAAAAAGCCAAACCAGCATTTTTCAGAAAGAAGAGTTAGAGCTGATCCTGCTTTCAGGGGAAGAATGCAGTAGGTGACCCCTCAAAGTCCATTCCAGCCTCATGATCTGTCAAGCAACAGCACTTTCAATTCCCCATATCTGCTGTAAAGTTACTGAAAAAGGACTGTCCACTGGAGTTTGCACTAGGTAACACCTTCTTTCTTATTTCCTGTGGCTATGATACTAATCTACAACTGAAAAGTCTGTATTTGGTGTCAAGTGCTGCTTTTAATGTTTAATTTTTACATATTCAGGCAGAGCTGGGCAGTTAAATGATCAGTAGTACCTGAAGGGTGACCAAAATTCTTCTCTAAGTTCAGTTGCCATCTCAGATCCATCCTTTAATTGCACCTTTTTTGGGGCACAGCTTGTCTTTCTGTTTGCTACACTCCTGGGCACACTGACAACTCTGAAGTGAAAAGTTTAAGCAACTTGTAACAAGGAAATTATGTGAGGACCTCCAGCTGGTAGAAAAACATTCACAATTAATTCCAGATGCTGTCTAAGAGTAAGGTTCAAATATATATAACACCAAAAATACTAAGAAAGGGGTTATTTTCAGTCTTGCTGAGAGGTGTCTGTTCTCCACCTATTCAATCAGTCATCTTCCTTTCTTTATAGCTGAGTTAACTCTAAAGCAAAACATTCTTTTTATGCCCAGACAACAAAATATGTTGAACAGCTCAATAACATTAAAAAAATCATTTTCTTTCATAGCTATGAATACATTATGCAACATATAATTTCCTGTGAACTGTATTACATATGAATTATTTTAGTTTATTTTGGTTTTATATTTAAGGTTCTTTTGACTAGCTGAAGATTGGTAGAAGTAGTTAAGAATATTTAAGATTTTATCATGAATGCTAAACCTGCAATGCATTTTAATTTAAAACGTATTTTTTTTTAGAAATGGAGTCAATGGAACATAAAAATGTTCAGTTAAATGCACTCCAGCTGCAGAAGAATGAATTAAAGCAGGATTTATTTACTCTCCAAAGTGAGCTCAAAGGTGTGCCTGATAACTATTTCTTGTGATAATTATTTCTGGCTTGACAAATGCTTTTGAAAAATGTTTTCTGTCAGTTTCTCAAGCAAAAGGAATCATAGTAACAATATTTTAATTCATTTTTACAATATGTAATGCATCATTTTTAAACACGATTATAACAAATATTATGGATTTCAATGAGATTTAATTGAAATGTCATTGATACTGAGGTCCAGAGATCTGCTGAATCATGAGCTGTAAATACGAAAGAAAGTTCTGCTTTTGCTGGTAAGTCATATACTTAAATGTAGAATTTAATATTTCAAAGAACTTAAAATCAACATAAATATTGTTTAAAATCTGTGTCAAAGGTGATCACAGCAATAGGGAATATTTTGAAAGCTGAATTAAAATAATATAAATGAGTGCTTTAGTATCTTTTTTTACCAATATCTAAGTAAGATGTCAGAGTAAGAGCTAAGGAAAGCAGTAAATATGGTCCTAAGTTGTTCGGGAAAAGGAGCAAAATTTTCTAGATTGCAATATGATTACAATAATAATAAAATATTTCATTTTCTTTATTTAGATACTTTTACCCTTCAAAGATCTTCATGAAGAAATATTAGAAAACATAAATTTAGAATATGTAGAAGGTCTTTGAATATGGATGATTAATATATATTTATAGGGTAATTCTGATTTCATGTTTAGACCTTGAGAAAGCAATCAGGGAGGCTGAAAGAATGACGAAAGATTTAGAAGCAGAAAAAGTTCAAGTCACTGAAAAACCTCAGACTGATCCTGAATGTTTAAGGTAAAAGCCTCATGCTGATTAGTTCCTAATTTAATTTTAGGACTGTAGCTGCAGTCTAGTCCTGGTAACAATGACTATTTTACCTTTCACGTACAATATTCCTTCTGAAATCAGAAGAACCATTCATTTTTTATTAGACAACCCCAAGTCCTGTTGTTGATTACAGCATTTCACCCTCACACACACACTCCAATGAGCTCAAAACTGCAAGTGCTTGCAGGGATGTCAGTCAAGCACACAGGAAGAACAAACTGCTGCTGCTCGAGTGGAAGATCAGTTCCTGAGGTCTTGAGAAAATGGTGATGGTGCACAAACAACTGATGAACTACCCAGTGGTACACTTATTTCTGCTGCCTGGCTGTGCAGAGTCCATTGCAATGGATTTGACTGGCCACAATAACGTCCTTGGGTAGCTGGGGCCTCTATTCGAGCAACTAAATGCAGATTTATTTTCTCTATGATCTCTGCTGTGAGTTCTAGTTTGTCTTTTAATTAAGCTGGTTTTAAAAAAAGTTTTGAAGACTTAACCAAGACGGAAGAGAAGACCTTGCACAGTCTCCCTTAACAGTGAACTTTTCTTCTCAGGAACTGAGTGGGAACAATTTATTTCTTGTCAGTTTGCTTAAGTGAAACATTAAGTTTTCACTCCACAGAAAATAATGTAATTTTTTTTAAAAAAAGAAATCTCCAAATGCAGAAAGCCTAATATCAGAAAATTGACCATTTTTCCTATTTTATGATGGTCCAGATGAAAGTGCCTGGGAATATTTAAAAATATTTAATAGACGATGCAAAGGAACTCCTCTTTATAAAGCTAGTAAAAAAGATTCTCTAACAGTAATTAAGGAAAACTCAACTTATATTACCATCACAGGGTTTTTTCCTATATATCCCTAACCTTTTGACAAAAATAAATAAATATAGTGGGGATTTTTTTTATCTGAAAACTTTCAATGGAAAGTTATAACTCTGCAGAGAACCCTGAGCAATTTTCTGAAAGACGATTTGGTAATGACCCATTTTTTGCTGAATATCTGTTTTTGAAAGAAAATGATATATCAGCCCTATTACTAAACTCTCTTCAACCTCTTACATGGTGTTGAGACATGGCCAAAATCTCCTCAGCATAAAAATTAATTAGCTCACAATCCTGCAAACAGTAGCAAAAAATTTGCATTCAACATATACATGGAAGACCCAGTGTAAATAATAGTAACAACAGTAAAGATTCTCCAGGACAGCACATTATAATTCACTCCTTTACATTATTCATTCAATCATGATATATTGGAGTTGGTGATACATGAGGCTGTCAGCTTCCTTCCAACTAACATGCTTCCCTTGGAATGGTTTACTGCCATGATGCCACTGAGTATCCAGATTTGTGTAATTAGTTTTCTATTATAGGTTTCCTGTGTGGAAGGTACAGAAGTAGCCAACATTATCATACTTTTAATCCCCACTGAGATTTTATCCCCATCCTTTTAATGCCACTGAGATCCTAGGGATCAGTCAAATCCATGTGTGTCTGTCTTTCTATGTGGTGAAATTAACTCACAGCTCTGCAGAACAACACTTTGGTTTTCTCTGGGTGGAAAAGTGGATAAAACATATTAAATTCTATTAACTGCAAAATCAGCAAGTGTCATTTACAACCAAAGCAAGAAGGATGATGAGATTTTCTTATTTCATGAAATGCCTCCTTTTATGATCAAGATAAGCCAACATTATTTGATAATTGCATGTAGTGCAAAATATGAAGTGCTCCTACGCTATTACCACTATCACAAAATACAAGCTCTTCTTGAAGTCTAGTAATACACTGAACACATTTTCTTAAAATTGAAACATTTTTTTCATTTCAGATACTGGAAAAAATTTAGGACAGATTTGCCTAAATCATATTTTTATCTTGCACTTGCTTTTGATCAGAGAAGCTCAATGCTTCATAGAGAGAGATAGCCCTGAAAAAGTTAACTCAGATGCCAGAAGCAACAGAGCTGTGCTACTGTATTTCCATGTCAGCATTAATAGATTCTGCTTTTCAGTGGAGCCAACCAGGCCATCCTCATTTGTCTACCTCTTTATGTCACTGCTGGGCTCTTTAGAGCCACCCCAAACTTTATGAGACTCATACAACTCTAGCAGTTGTTTGGGGTTTTTTTCGATTTAACAAAGCCTACTCATCACTTCTGGGTTTGGACTAACTGAATTAAGAGAATGAAAGGGGATTTAAAGTATTGGATGCTGTAAATAGTGCAGCATATAAATAGTCCCCTGGAAGGTATCTGATCACTCTCTGGTACCTCTGTATCATCAAGAGGATGGAGCCAGGATCTGCACAGTGCTGCACAGTAAGAGAACAAAAGGAAAAAAGCAGAACTTGAAACAAGAGGATTTAGTGTGCATTTAAGGGAAAAGCATTTTTATCATAAGGAGGCACAGCTTGCTCAGGGAGGTTGCATAGTTTTCATCCTTGAAGGTTCTCCTTCCCGAGATACATTCATATACTTGTGTATATCTTATCAGGAGTCAATTTTGGTCATGTTAAAATCAATGTGATTGAACCTTCTGTGTCTGAGAAACAGCCCTTTTTAGCCTAACAAGAGCAGAGAGTTTTTATCCCCATACAGAGTTTATTGCAAGAATAGAATTCTAGTTTTCACTGAAAATCATTTTTATTACACATAAAGATGATAATATTTTGACACATGTAATGGGGGTCAGAAATACTTTTTTTTTCTATGAAATAAACACGAAATCTGATTTTATTTTTTACAGAGCTCAAAACCACACCACTCTTTAAGTGGTAAAAATACCTTTTTTTGATGCTTCCTTAGAACAAACATGAGAGACAGTCAGCATCAATAACCTGATATATGTAGCTCCCAGATCACCCTGCAAGTCTGTTACTGTATCCCATCCCTAGTCCCAGCTTAAAAATCAATATCAAAAGTAGCTGGCAAGGCAAGAATCTTCATTGCAATTAAGTATATATCTAAAAGTAAATTGCGTTTCAGCTGAAGAGCGTAGCCAGCTAATTCAAATTACAGCAATTCATCTTTGATCTGAGAAAAATGCCCCATACCACGTCTGCAGTTTCATAAAATTTCTCTCAGATCCATCAAAGAATTGCAGAGGGTCATGAGAAGCACACACGGGTAATTCCAGCAGCTGTTGGGGCTGCTGGAGAGGCTTGTCCTGATGGATGCAGAAAAAAGCCAAATGGAATTGGAATGTTAAGCACAGATGTAGTTAGCAGGCACCTTGGAAAACTCAAGTCTCATGATACAGGTGCATAATTCAGAGAAATTTTTGAGAAAAGTGGGCGCTTTTTTTTTGCTTTTCTTTTTCTTTTTTTCCCCCAAAGAGAGATGCAATTAAGATCAAAAGCTTTGTTTTAATCATCTGTTCTGCCAATGCCATTCTCAAACACAAAACAGCAGGGAAGAATTTTGGCATCAGCTCTCTGGAGTCCCATTTCCCTGGCAAGTAACATCACTTAAGTGGAACAATAGAGGAGTCAAACAGAGATTAACTGATACCAGTAAATTCCTAACTATGGCATTTCACTGTTATATTCATTGTAATTACTGTATTAATTATTTATCCTCTTTCACATTTTAATTTTAATTTTTTTGTGTTAAGTAAAACAACCTAGAAATAATTTTAATTGAAGTTCATTTAGACTAAAACCAGAGCATTTCTACCAAAAATAGATGTATTTCAACTTATTTAAAAGGTAGAATAATATAAAATGCTGCTTTGAAACCTGAATGAAGTAGCAGAAAGGAAATGCATGAAATCTGCTTACTTTGTAAATAGTTCACAGCTTTGTGTATATGTCTAAATCCTAGTATTCTAGTATTCCTTCTTATTCTTCATAATCCAGAAAAAAAAAAACAACTCCATTACCAAAATTAGGAAGGAAAAAGTAATTTTTCTCTGTCATACAAATCATACAGGAAAAATATTCCTTAGAGCTCAACAAATTGTTCGTGCAAACAACTGCCTAAGCCCCATGCATGCTTCTGGTGGGTTAATTTTTTTTTTTTTTCAAGTTAATTTGATGTTAAATTTTATAATCAGAAAATATCAGTCTCTGGAGTAATATATGTGGTTCAAAATGAGTTTTTCAATGGCAATCTCCTCATTGATTTTTTGAGCTTTTCTTTTTAATAGCAGTGCCTAGTGGAACTATTATAGCTTGAATTATGTTAAAAGAGCTTTCCATTATGAATTGCAGTATGGATTTACAAAAAGTAGATCAAATCTGACTAATGATGCCTTTCTTTGATAAGACAACAGATAGGTTAGACAAAGAAAATTCCAATGCCATCCATCTAGACATTAATAAGGTATTTGATGTTATCCCACATGGAAAAATACTAGTTAATCTAGGGAAGACATATTAAAAAAATCAAGTAAAGACATGAGTAATGGTAATAACAGTCACAGGTCTGCAATTTAAAACTCTGGGACTCAAAGGTAACAACAGTCACAGTTGGTCTTCCTTAATGTTTGAATTAATGACTTTAGAATAGAAAGTGTTTTAAGACAACAAATTATATTAAACAACCTCTACAACTTACAGAAGAGTCACTAAAACGAGGAGGAATATAATTATATACAGTGTAAGTTTATCTGCTTGTACAGTTAGGGACTTCAGTAACAGGTACCTGGATGCAGAGAAGTCTGAGCATAGTATGTGTGCAAAATACAGCTATAAACATCAAAAGAAAATATAGCTGTGGACAAGATAAAAGGAAGAATTATTTCCAAAAGAATACCAGGAGGGTGTAAGAATACTTTGTACAAATCTCTCATCTACTTGTCAAAAAAGATTCATTCAACCTGGAAGATGAGCAGAGCATGGAGAGCCCATAAAGCAGAATGAAACAAGGACAATTCTAAATCCTTTTTAGCTCTGAGTGTATTATGCACATGAAGAAAGCAGTACATAATAGAGATACTAATTTCAGCAATAGAGTAGCCATATTAATATACCCAGATTAGGATCTAATTTTCTCTGTCCAATAGAAAAATCAAGTTAATTGAACTAGAAGAACCATTGACCCCTATTTACTTTCCCTGCCTTTCAATAGGAATCTTATTGACCCCTAGAAACACATTTCATTTCACATTTCACATACATGCTTGTTTATTTTTTCTTTCCTATGTAGCTCAGTTTTACAATGAAAAATAGTCCACACAACTTTGGTTTGCTGTCTGCACAAAAGCAAATCTCATCCTAGATGTGCAATTTAATTTAGTGTGCATTAACCTTTCCATGTTTATTCACCTATTATTATATGTTCTTTAAATATGTCTTGGGATGTTTTATGTATTTGGAAAATACCACCATACTTTTCACGGCTTCTAACTATTCTTATCAGTAGTGGCCTGACAGCATTCACAAAATGCAAGCTTTAATCAATGATAACTATGTGTTTTACATTTAACATTTTATCCAGGACAGCAAGAGCAGAAAATTCCTTATTTTGCTAAAGGTAGATCAATTTCTTTTAATTCACATTTAATTTCCATTGTTATGTTGTCTAGTACCTTCTTTGTGTTCATGTTTCATCTTCTTGCTAGACTTTCTTATTACTATTAGATAACTTGCTTAGTTTTATTATCCTTGTGCTCCATCAAGCACAGACTTTTATATTTAATTGTGTAACTCAAGTACTTGACTTTATATTTCGGGGTACTGAATTCCATGCAGGACTTGTTTTTGCTCTTCCTCAATCAATTGATAATAGTCTGAAATTTATTGGCTTTTTCAAGTGTATCAATAGCATATTCTGTTTAGTAGTGCCAGCAAATTGTAAATACCAGCAAAATCTTGCTCTCGCTGTAGAAACATACACATTGATTTAATCCCAGTGTTGAACTGGCAGAGAATTACCTCGATGTCTTACCTCTACTCGAGCTTGAGACAATAAACTAAAGTCTTCAATACTTTTCTTCAGTCTCAATAAAGTCTTAAAACATTGATAAATGTATCTCCTGATGTTCATGATGAAATCCCAGAAAATCAAGGTATGTACTCTCAAGTTATATATATAACTTCTTAAGGGATTTCATTTTGTACCGTGAGTTCTATGCCCTGTATATCAGTGTAAAGCAATTCTGTTTTATAATACGCCACAATGTTTTCCCTCAAATTTATGATTAAAAAATAAAATGGTGGTCATAAACAAGGCAAAGACAAAAAGGAGAATACAGAAAAAATTTGTACTTGTGTCAGCAAAACATAACTAACAGACTCCTCCTGCAACTTCAACAACAATTAGGTAGGGTCTTTCAGCCCCACTAGAAGAAAAAAATACTTTAAAATCACATATTAACCCTACCTTCTACAGAATTTATTTCTCCTTTAAGACCTCTTCACATAAAATTATTCTTGGAATGCAAGTTTTGGATACTAAAGTCTTGATCCAGTAATTTGAATCTATGGATGATTTGCAGAGAGACCTGTTTGACAATAACATTATTTTTTTCATAGTTCAATTTATAATACCAGCACGTATTGATTTCAAATTATTTTTCCTCTTTGCCATGTGCATATAGAGCTGAAATTCAAGAAGAATGTGTATCAACCACAAATGCCAATGACATTTAATAGCTGGGCTCATTTCAGAGCTGCAAAATCGATCATCTTCAGTGATCTCCTCCTTCTTCATCTCTGTCACTTCGAGCATTCAAGACTAATGGAAAATGGGCCATTGATAGCAGGGCTCGGTCTAAGACAAGATAGCACCCAAAAAATGCTGATGTTGTTGTCCCACCTACTTGATTTAAGGCTAGGTTTAGCTATTGCAAATATGGCATTTCAGCTCCAGCTGTTCATTAGAGCCTGTGATACTGTGACTTGCCAAGATACTGTTAGTCCAGTACAGTGACTTATTTTAAAGCTATATTTTATTGTCAGCAAGGAGAACAAAATGCTAAAAATAAAACCAAAGGACATGGGGAGCCAAACAGTAATGTGATTTTTCAGATTATTTTTCCTAAGAGATCTGCCTTTTTTCATAGTCATAAAAAGGGTATAATTGTCAAATTAATCCTTGTTCTAGCAAAAGTTACATCTTTTTCCATTTTCAAAGGTGACAGAAAACCTGCCTTCCATCTAGACAGTATAGTTTAATGAATAATTGGTTTGCACATTCAATCTGATAATGGAAAGATGAATATGAATATCCTGCTTATCTTAAATGTAAAATGAAAAAAACGAAATCTGCTTTCAGGTTAAACATTTTTTTTTTTAATAGTTCCATTGTCTCACATTCCTTCTGGTAAAACTTCATCATTTATTCAGTAACTCAGGCGTCTCCAATGCATTAATTTTGTAGACTGTAACCTAGCAGACAGCTCTTATTTTGTGAGTATAATATTCCTGGCACATACTGTAATTATCTAGCTTCTAAATAAGAAAGAAGGAAGACCTGAAAGCAGAATCAATTGATTAATGTAAGAATTAAACATACATTTGAAGGAATGTCTTGTATTACCACTACCTGATGCTATGTAAGGAATTGTGCTGTCACTACATTTAAAAGTTTTATAAAATATTTGAAATAAAATTTTAAAATCCATACACAAAATGTTAGTTTCAAAGCACATCATCAACAGAAATTAATTCACAATCCCAAGACACAGATAAGCAGCTCCTACTGCTTATCTTCTTCTTGTTCTATCCCTAATGAGGACCTAGCATGGACTGGTATCATTCTTAGCTAACAAGTAGCAAACAGTTTTAGTGTGAAAGACAATGGGAGAGCATTTTCTCTCAGATCAACAGACTCTATCTTTTCCTAAAGTAAATTGAACAAAGTAGGGCTTTCGTTTGTCTCAAGCAAATTAGGGTTCTAATATCACACTAGCAGAGAACACAGTGAGAAAAAATGCAGAGACAAGGCAATGAAGTTAAGCAGATTTAATCAAGATCACAAGCTGATATTAGACCTTGAAGTGAACTTCTCTCAGTGAAATGAGCTGAAAACTAACGATGTACTACAGTGCAGTGAAAATTTCATTTCTTAAAGAGTCACAATTCCCTTTTCAATTCTTGTGTTATGAACAATATTTCTGAAAGAAGGGACATTTACTCCTTTATAATGCAAACACATAGAGCTCATGCTTCTCCCATATTGATGGTAAGATATTTGCGTTTTCCACAGGAACAGCAAATTTAACTTCCAGTCCAGTCTTAGTCCATTATTCTAAAGCTGCACAGTGACTAAGCTGTTCCTCTATTTGAAGATATACCTTTTAATAAAGCCATTTTCTGTGTAGAAAACCAACTCTTTGCACTAGGACAGCTAAAGAGGTACATCATCTCTATAATAAGGTCAAATAATTTATTGTCTATCATATTATACAAAAGCAAAAAAAATGCTACCTTCTGTTTCAACTTCAGAAGAAACAACGTCCTGCTTTAGTGCATTGGCTTAGCTATTTAATGACAAGCAGAATATTTTCAGTCTATTTGAATGTTCTAGAATATTCAGATTGTTTCCTGAAACTGTATTAAGGGTAAACAACCTTATCTTTGTCATTATGCTTTTCTTCTGACAGCCATGAAAAGACCCAGTATAATCTCATCACCTTGTATTTATCAGACTACTTTAAGCTCTGCCATAGATTTCTCTGGGCCTACCAAATATTAACTTAAACCACTACAGTCACTGATGTGCAGAGTTGAGGTATCTCCTTTTAGCAGGACTAAACTATCTTTTGAATGGAGAAATATCTATATTAAAAGTAATCCTTATTGCAGAAAAGTTGGAGAACTCCTGACTGAGAGTATTGGGAAACAGTAAGAGCTGAGAAATAGTGGGAGCACTGGGGAGAGAAGAGGAACAGAAGCTGTAGAGTCTGTGGAGGGGTATGGAGCAATGCTGGCACAGGGGCAGGCAGAGCATCCATCTAATCCGACATTCTGTCCCCAGCAGAGGCTACAAGAAGATACCCAGGAAAGATAAGAACAGTAACATATGGTGCTTCCTAAGTATCATCATTCCAATTCACATGTTTAAATAAGGAAAATGATGACTAATGAGGCCATGTATCTTTCCCAGTTTATGGAAACAACACAGTCCAGAAATTTGTCTAACTAGCAAACTTAAATCCTGACTAGGAAAATAGATCAATGAGGCTTTTCTCACACAAGTCAAATTGAGAATTGGGACCAAAGCTGAAAAAATAGTTACCAAGCAACAGATCTCTGACCTGAAAATTTATTTGTTTTTGGACACAGACTTAAGAAAGAATTGGAAAAATGCAAAGATGATAGTTGGGAAAGTGTCTGTGAGACTCTTCAAGCAGAAATTGAAATTCTGCAAATGGTATGTCATTTTCATGGTGTATTTTAAGTGTTTGATAATTTTTGTTATAAAGGTGTCCTTTAGGATGATTAGCAGTGGTTTTAGATAAGCAGTTTTTTATATCATGCACATGCCTAAACATCCTCTTGTTGCAGACACACTCCAATATTCATTTGTTACAGCTTATTTCCAAATGTCCATGTAAATCAACACATGTCCAGGAATATAATTTCCACAGAAAAGGAAAGCACAAAGAAGAATTTAAAGATATGCTTTTAGCACAAGAAAGGTGTACTGGGGGGACTTATATAAATTTAGTTTATTGAAAGCTGCAAAAGATTATGCATTTAGGAGCTAAATTAACCTTTACCTTCAGCTGCCAGTTAAATGGAAGATGGGAGTATGGAAAAATAAGATGATAATAGTATCCTTTCATCTCATGTTTTATTTTGTCCACTCAAAAATTCCTTACAAAAATTTACTAAAACACGTTTTTCTCTAAATGTCAGTCCTAACTTCAAATTTCTTGATTGTCAGTCTGTACCAAAATATAAAGAGAAAAAAATATTTTGAAGTCTCTTTTGGGAAACAAAGAGGTTTTAAAGGTTCATTTCAGAGCCCCTGTTTGAGCTGTGTGAAGAGACAGCTGCTGCTACTATCAAACAGAATGACAATCCTGAGAAATTTGCATTACTCACTCTTATAATCAGTTTCAAGTTTCTGTTGCAGCAATGTGCCTTACTTGTACTTCATTATTTTCCTCCAAAAGAAAAAACAGCTTAACATTTAAAAATTTATCTGTAAAAAACATACTAAACTCGTAAGATTTCATTTTCTACAATTCCATTCCTTCTCTTTTCCAGAATTTATCACAAAAGAAGTCTTCAGGAAAGTGAATATGTGGCATATAATTTGGAGTGTCATAGAAGTCTGAGAATTTTTAAACTGTTTTACTCAGGTTCTATCAGATTTGCTTCTATATTTTTTTTTTGTTTGATTAATTCACAGTTTGTATCTGCCTTTACCTTTCATTAAAATAAAATTTGATTAATTTAGAAGTGAGGGAAGGTTTGTGTTTTATCTTTGTGTTCAACAGCTGTCTCTCTATAGGTTCCTCTTTATGGCCCATGGATTACAGAACCTGGTAAACTACACATAAGCCTCAGTTCCTACATTGCAAGCTCTATTCTTTATGCACTATTTTTCAAATGAATGGTCTCCTATTTATAAAGGTAGTGGCATGGTCTTATTTGAGAGGGAGACTGCTATTACCATCAATAACTCTTAACAGGAGCTGTGACTATTTCATTTATTTTTCAACAATGCAGTTCTGCAATGAACTCCCTGAAATAGCTCAGCTCCAGCCACACAGCTTGACAGTCCACAAAAGTCTCCAAATCTACTGAGCTCTAGGTACCTCCAGTGGTGGTGAGCCAGTCTGTTACTTAGCACTTGCCTTCTGATCACACAAAAAAATCTTTTCTCCCTCTCCCACAACCCTCAAAATACTGGGTGCTGACTTCAGCACTCGAAAGCAAAAATAAAACCTTATGCTAAATGGAAAGTCCGCATTTGTAGAGGATTGGTGCAGAATTTTGCTTGAATCAGAGTCCCTATTCACTCCAGCATGTAGGATGTGAACTGTAACAGCAGTTCCCAGCCCCACAGTGGGTTATTGACTTCATCATTCAGGTGCTTACAGTAAAACCATGTAAGAGAATTCACTCTGCTCAGCCTCAGCCCACTCTGTGGCCATTGTCTCATCACATCCCACTGAGCAAGCAAATATTTTTCAATCCTTTCCACCTGGGAGTGGGATGGATAATTGTTCTTCAATAGTTTTTCTACACCCTGAGTCCTCCAAGCTACAGTGAGTGTCAGTCACACATGAAACTGCAAAAGATGTTTTATTAAGAAGGGAGGAATAAATCACTTTTGGAAGCTGACCAAATTCTGCCTTAGATGGAGAAAGTTTTTCCTCTTGGAACACAGCTGCAGTTTGAAGTTTGGCAAGGTTTAATCTGCAGCACTGGTATCAAAGAGTCTTCTGATCCACTGGGTTAGCTAGCATAATTCCAAGTGGTCAGAATTATCATTCTTAATAACCAGAGCTGTTGGAGCTGACATCCTTGTAAGACTTTTTTTTGTCTCTTCCCCAAGATAGATCCTCTTAGGGTTGCTTAATTTTAAACAACTAAGTCCCACAGACTTCTATGGGACCATCTGACTTTTGAAGTTAGGCAGCTGCTGCTTGTGGGTTTTGATCAAATCCAAAATAATACAGTTACATATCAAAACATCTACAGGCAGCTAAAGCAGTGCTATTTCTGAGTTTAATTGGTGAAACATAAATCTGGGATTTGCTAGAATGGCCGAGTTTATCTTGATCATTTTATTCATTTAAGAGAACTTGCTTATGTTAAGTGTATTTGGCAGTCAATCGGGAAAACCTTCTTTTTAAACTTTGTGTTTGTCTACTTATAGTTGCTTTTATTTACAAGAATCCTTGAATTTTTTTTGAAATGGTCTAATATTTGTACAGCTCTTTGGTCCATATAGATTAGATATTCAGATAGGACATAAACCAGAGGTCACTGGTTTACCTCAAATGTATATCTGAAATTTTGGTCCAAGTGGAATGAGCAATAGCATCCAAAAACTACCAATTAATACTGTACGTTAATGTCCCTGTATCACCTGAAAAATCATCTGGGGAAAAAAAATATAGTAAGCTCTTTTCAGAGACTTCAGATTCCAGCAAACCAGTTGAAAGTTCAGTTTTGTGTGTGTGCATCTTTTTATGCTGGATGTGTGTGCACAAAAGTCTATGAAAGTCTGACTTCTTGATTATTGTAGTAGAATTACAGCATAAATATAGCAACATTTGTAATAACCCAAATGGCTGAAGCTTTCAGAATCAATATAAGAAAAAACCCCAAGAATAAAGATCACCAAAAAAAAAAGTGAAACAGAAATCAATACAAATCCTATTGGGCTAAACAAATCCCTCAACAGCTCTGGAAAAAAGCATGCCAGACTAACCCAGCCACTGCAGGGTGAATGTAAGACATACTAATTTTTCCACGTATAAAAATACATTTGTCACCACTGTCTTAGGAGCAATGTAATTTTGGAGAAATTCAGTACTTCTGTTTTTAAAATTGAACTCAAAATTAAGCAAAAATTTTTTGTTCTGTGGATTTTTTTTTAATTTTTAAACTTGAGTATGAATAATTTTTTAAATAATGAATGCAAAAGAATCACATCTTTTGCTATGCTTAATAAATAAAAAAAAAAAAATTGCCAGGTTGCCGTGAAAACACACAGACTCGTTATGAAAAAGTGAATTCTTTCAGAGATGACATAATAAAAACTGCATTTTCAACTGCAGGTTGCATATTCTATTAACATAGTTGTCCCTTTTTATAACAAAAAAAAATAATTACAGACAAAGAAATACTTGAAAAAGTTAATGAGAAAGAGGAAGATAGTACAAGCAAAATGTTATTATTCTAGAGGGGGGGAAAAAAGGCTTTGGGGAAACTAGCTGTGTTTCTGTGTTGGACCTGGGAACAGTTGCTTCTAAGGATTAACAGATAAAAAGTCTCTCATTTGTGAAGAGAGACAGACTTTAGATTACTACATTTACCTGTTAAGAGCTCTGACAAGCATCAAGTCCTACCTCTTTCTCATAAGGGTGTTAAGTGCAGTTTCACTTCAGGCTGCCAGTGGCACCAGGGCCCCTCTCTGCTGCTGTGACTGTACCTGAGACACAGCTGGGGCAGCCTGATTTTATCAGCAAATCACAGCTCCCAGCCATGCTTTGTGAAATGCCCTTCCCAGCCTAATGCAAACAGGTTACTGCAAAGGAAAATCCAGGATCCATTCGAAAAAAACAGAACAAGAAAATAATCAGGTTAGACCATGGACATGAGATGGCTTGGAAAAAAAAAAACTCATTGGATTTTCCAAAAGAGTTTTCCAGCCAGGATGAGTAAGGACTGAGTACAGGGCCCTAAAGAGGCATCTGTTGAACACTGAATTTACAAGATCACAGCCTTAAGACTGTGGGAGTATAGAAAGGACAAGTCAGGAGCCAAAGAAACTGAGATCCACAATGACAAAGTCATTTTCAGAGGCCATGCTGAGGAGCAGAGGACCCAAGAACCTGCACTCCCAACTGGCCAGGACACAGAACACAAACCACATGGATTAACTGTGTAAAAACTGCCCCATGACCTAATGTTATTTGTCCAGAATTGTAGCCATTCTTGAAGCAAGGAACAGCTATAACAAGAGAGGAAAAAAACCCATGCAAATAAAAGGAATTAAAATGCAATTAATTTGTATCTTATAAGAATGATTTGAGCTACCACATTTTCATGTTACTTTATTCATTATTATGAACAGATTATTATGAACATTTCAAAGACTAACAAGAGAACCACTACAATACCTGACCACAGAATGAAATTACAGTTAGCTAATGCAACAGTGCCCACACAAATTATCTCTAATTGGTTGACATTAATATGATTGAGCTGCTGATAGTGCCAAAATAATGTCATAAGATGAAGAACAGCAAGAAAAAACTCATTTAAAAAAAAAAAGTGTCTGTAACCAAATGACAGAATGAATTAATGAGAAAAAATTTCCTTTGTATGACATGGGGAAAATACATCAACTGAGGTCCCATATCCTTGTTCAGCTGACCCAGCTTATGAGGTCCTCAGTCACAGAGGGAACAGACAGTCTCCAGCTACAGGGCTGGTTGCCTGCTTTGAGCTTGACAGTTTGGCAGTTGACTAATCTAAAAAAATTAGACACCAAAATCTGTGTGGACCTATTCAGGTTCTTTCTGCTCTGCTATCACAGCATCCAGCCCAAGTGAATTGGGATGAAACTGTGGGTGTCTCTCTATATTGTCATGCTGGTCCATGTTTAACCTCATCTCAAATCAGCTCAGGTGTAGACCAAGTCAGCTGGCTTAGCACAAATCATCTTCAGTTTGATAGTGGTTTGTAACACAAGAAAGGATTTCACCACTGACTGAGCTGAAGAAAGAGATAGGGGTCTTATAAAAAAACTCCAGGTGATTTCCATGGCACAGATAACATGCTTAGCAGCTATGCTACAGACCCATTTTCAAGGATGACAATGCACTAAACAGATACTGGCCAAAGAGAACCAGCAAAATAGTTCCAGTTCTCTGAAGTTAAATGTGACACTACAGTGACTGGGTAAGAGATCAGATTTGATGTCTAATGACCTACATATTGCTTGTCAATAGATTATGTAAGCAAGTAGTAGCTCTGCTTCTGTTATTAATTGCTGCTGATGTGTAGTGATTATATACTGTAGTGATAATTCCACCTTCCAAATTCCCATAATTCTTATTTTTCTGCTTAGGATTTGTCAGCCCCTTATCCAAATGGCTTTTGCAATTATTTGCTTGCTCGGTTGGTGAATTTTTGGGGGTGAGTTTATCAAGTTTCTGCATGCATTTTTTTTAATATTCTACACCAGGCTGCTGCTAGTAGCACTTTGTGTAGCAAAGCATCTGTATTCTGGGCTGAAAAACAATTATATTTACTAATACCTTCTTCTGCAGAAGGACAGTTTTCACCTGGTTCTCAAGTAAACCCCCTAAAGCCCAAACTGCAAGAAACACTGACAGACTCTGAGTCCCAAGGAGGGCACATGCCAGCTCCCATTATCTGAAGGGCCAAACTCAAGGCACATCCAGACATTTACAGTCACCTCGAGTCACCCTGCTGACATGTGTAGGGTTTGAATGTGTTTTCAGCATGAGATTGCATCAGCAGAAGGTTTGTATTTCTTTTAATGTTTGACTAAAATTTTATCAGAGAGCCTAATACTCTATCACTTTGAGTTTTAAAACACCAGATGTGTCACACTCTTTGTATATACCCTCTAAATTTCTTCAATCAGACATATACATTAATTCCCTTATTATCAGTTATCACCATTATCAGTTTCACCATTCCTGTGATCATTCCCACAAGCTGGTCACCCTGAATAGCTGAGAATCTTAAAAATTTCTGGGAAAATGGGAAACTGGAGTTGATTCCTTTCTTCCCACTTAATGCCTTGAGTATTTAAAGGCAACATCTATTTGTTTGGAAGCAGCTTCAAAGTGACCAATTTTACCTGTAAATAATTCATTATATAGGTGAAATCCCAGAAAAGAGTCTTTATAAATACACAGCATCTTTCTTGCATCTTACTGGAAGAGCAATTCCTGTTATTGTGTGTTAATAGAATTTGAGGCAGTTTTGATGCCAGGTCCTAGTGCAAGAGGAACCCATAGCCTCTATTTCACTTTCAAATAGAGAATTGCTGTTACTACTTCAACTAAATTTACTCCAGCAGGAAGACAACAATGCCTAGCCAGAAATCCATGTTCTAAGGAGGATTTAATACAATTTGGTACTGATTAAGTTCCCTTAAACAAAGCCTCCAAATATTTAAGTGCATAAAGATAATGCAGATCATAAAATAAACAGTGAACAGTTTATTATGTACAGTAAAGAGAAAGAAAGAAAACTCCTCTTATGTATTATCAGAATTTTATGTCTCTTAGATTCTTCATACTGTGGTTCATAAATTCCTTTTAGCCTTGATTAAAATATTTGGCTAATGATGCCATTGGCCAAAGTGAGAAGAATTGTAAAGGGATGTTTCAGTGCCATCTAGTGGGTTTATCATGTTAATAAAAAAAGTTCCCTCTTGTATGACAATTTTCATTTTATAATCATGGTCAGAAAACAATTTTTGCTACTGCTCTATGCTTCCTTTTCCTTCAGTTTTGTACATAATGATGGTGGAGACATTATCATTAAAAAGTTTGTGTTTATTACTTCTAAGGCCATTCTGTTTCTCTGCAAAAATAAATCCCATGCAGGGTGGGAGTGTACTGAGCTGTAGTGTGTACAGGGAGGAGGCATCATACTCTGAGTCCAAGGCCCTAGTGAGGCAACCCTCCATCCTTTGGAAAGAAACAGCTTCAGCTTAGAGATTCCAAGAGTGGGGATGTATCAGACCTGTTCTGCTGACTAATTGGCATCTTGATCTGCATATAACTGAGAGGTTGAATGTGGTTGCTGTAGCTTCTCGCCTTTGTTTTTCCTTATATTTTCTTCTTTGAGGTAAAAAAATCCTTTTAATATATTTTCCATATGTTAGTACTTCTGTGCTACAATCAAGACTTACTTTTCAGAGTCCTTTTTGATATGCTTAACAAATTGCATTAAATTTGTCCTTCACAGTAAGGCTTTTTTTCCCCAACATTCAGATAATCTTTGTGGCTTTCTTTTCACACCTTCTCCATTTCTTCCACTGTCAGAAACACTTGACCCCTGACTTGTAAGCAATATTCTAGTACTGTCTTCATCAGTGCTGATACAAACAAAAAATTGCCTCCCTACTCCTACACGCTGCCTTGCTGAATAGGTTTACAAATTCACCTTAATTCTGTTTACCTCACACATCACATTAGAAGTGTGTGTTGACTCAGTTGCTCAAAACGATTTATAAGCACTTTTAAAAGTTGCTGTTTTCAGGAATACCATCCTCCCCTCCATAGTTATAATTTTGATTTTTTTTTTCAGAGATACAACTCAGTATGTGAATATATTAAAATGGAGTTAATTGCATGGGTTCATTCTGTTTACCAGAATGAACTTCAGCATCAGTATCTGTCATGCTGTCAACCTCTGTGTCACCTGCATATTTTATCTGTGGTGATTTTTATATCTAAATCAAGTTATGCATAAAACTAGCATCGTTTTCCTTTGAACACTCATCTTTGGATGAGTTTGGACAGTTTTAAACAGCCTCACTGGAGGATTATTTCTCACTGGTGTTATTTTTCTAACCCATCAGTTTCAGACTGTAGGTGCTACAGTGGCAGCTACTTTAAATGAACAGTAGTACATCATGCTTGCTCAATGTCCTCTAGCAGTTGAAGCGTATGGTATCAGCACAGTATGATTACACCTGTAAGCTCTCAAAGATCTAAATCAAGCCTATTAATTATATTCCTATAGTTTAAATCCATAAATTCCACTGAATTGCTCTGCCCTTCTCCACTGTTTTAGCTGGATCATATCAGGTTAGCTGCAAGTCCTTTTTAAATGCTCATAAGTTATTCACAGCTTTCATGCCTCTGCAATTTCCTCAGCACTCCAAAATTCATCTCAGAAGCCGTTGCTGTACATGAAGTGCCTCAGCCAAATGTGTTTTCTTTATGGACTTTCAGATTTGATAATTTAAAAAAGAATCATCCCAAGCAGATGCTAAACTTCCTCCTTACATATTAATGAATTCAGTGGAATTTATGCATTAGCACATTTTGTTCCAAACACAAGAGAGGAAAAATATACTGAAGCTCTTTGCCCTTTTTGCATCCTTCTAAATAGCTGTAATATGAATCTCTCTGAGTCCACTTGAAATATGTATTTGGAAGCACGGCCCAACATCTCAAAGAAAATTCACCTGGAGCTCTGTGGCCATCAATCACAAGCTTTCACTCCTTTAAAGCTCCCACAGTTAATCCATAGGCACACCTGCCTGCCATGGAAGCATGATAGAGAAAGCAAAATCAGATACCCCATTATAGAAAGAGCCACTGCTGGTGTGGTGGGCAAACTGTGACACCACAGCTGATATTTCTTTAGAAGCATTCACTCTATCAGAAAAAGGTAGATACAGCTTCTAGTGATATACTTGCAATACTACTGCTTGTAATTATGAAATAAACTGATTTACATTCTGCTCATATTTAGGCCCCTTCCAGTCTTGCTAAAAGCCAAGGAATTATCCATCAAGCACCAATTTACTCCTTTAAGCCTATAGCCTAAGCTTTGAACACTTAGCTTTACATGTGGGCAAGATCCCTTTGCCCAAATCACACTGGAATTCCAAATTACTGGATTTTCTCAGCTATTTATGTGCTTATGGGGAGATTAATCTTTCTGGTCTCTATAGAGGAGACCAGAAATGAAAAGTACACAAAAAAAAGGAGGTGTGAAAAAAACAAAAACTTTCTTATTGAATTAAAGTATACTTAGTTCTCTCAGAGTTTAGTTACTCCATAACCAGAACTACTATGAATAGATTTGTTTTATTTCTTTAAATGAAATAAGTATATACTTTATATTTTTGAGCAAGGACAAATACAGCTAGTATTAGAGAAAGCATTTTTCAGAAAGTTGTGCTGAACACTAAGTTAATTTTCTGTTTATTTTTCCTATTGAGAGAGCATTAAGGTAAGGCTGGGGAAATAAACATAAAAATAAAAAATATCAACTTTTGTAGCTTCTTTTAAAAAAAATTAAAATATCCAGTTGTGACTGTAAAATAATTCGTTGAGACAAATGAGGATTCCAATATAAAGAGAACTCAAACACCAAAGTCCCTTGTAAATGGACAATGGATTTGTGCATTCTTTTTACATTATTATTATTTTATGTATTATTACATAGCCATAGCAAAGAACAACATTACATTTTGCCCCTAAGAATTTTATTTAAATAATTTCTGTATCATTTGAGTATGTCTATTGGACATACCTTTTAAAAATATATATTTTTTCATGAAAGAAGTAGAATAGCATCAAAATAATAGCTACATACTCGGAATTAGCAACATTAGTTGAACAATAATGTTGAACATTATTAGAACAATAAAGTTGAACATTATTAGAACAATAATCCATATTGTTCTTTTTAAAACCAGAATGCTAATTCTTGTGAACTTAGAGATTTACTGGTGGTTTACATACCACAGCACATGAGATCAAGGCAATCTACCCTCCTTTTCCAAATCACACTTCAAATATTAAAAAGGTGTTTGTACAAAGCAACCACTGTGCATTCATATAAACCCACAGCTGCATAATTCAGCAGGGGTGTAGGCGTGTACTATTGTGCTACAGAATGATTGCTATCTTAAAATTGCTATATACATGAGAGAAAATAGGCAGATAAAGCATGGAAGGCAGGGCACTCTTTACAGAGGACTTACAGGAAGAAATCCCATCCTGTTCTGTGTCTGTTTCTTTCATTAATACGGAATTAATGATACATTCAATAAATACCTCAGATAGATTAATTATTCCGAGCAGTTTATAAATAAGAAAGACAGCAGACAGAATAATGCTGTTGCATTGGAACAGGAATTGCACTAGGTGGTAGTGTGAACTTGCTCCTCACAAGAAAGTGGTCGAGGATTAACAGTAATGGTTGTGATGCTCATTAAAAAAAATCTGCTGTTTTCCACAATCAGATATACTTTACCTAGGAGATGTTACTAAGCTGAACAGGGTAGCAAGTACCAAGAAATTGAGACATTTTTAATAATGAGCTTTCAAAAATGCCCACAACTTCACCTTTTCTCATAATTATGCCTGCACCTCTATAACCAAACACATATCTTATATCTTATATCTTATTGCTTCCTTAATACTTACTTGTACTCAAAAAGGAGACCAAAACAATGAGTTCTACTTTTTTTCAAACGCTTAATAATTTTTTCACTCCTTCAGAAAAACTTTTTTAATCTGAGTTACTTATGTTGATCACTTCTTCTAGGGATTTTTTCCGGTTTTTTGCCTTACCTACCTGTATCCTCAGCACCATCTTTCAGGTGCTGATGTTAGCAGGTTTTTCCAACTTGTCTGCTAGAGAGCATCACCAAGTTCAGAAGAACACACTAGATTTTGAAAATCTAAATCTACAATCTACATGATCACCAAAATGGCTCAAATTTACCTCTGTGGTGGTGGCTCAGTTTCAGTACCCCCTTGCAGTATTTCCCTTGGAGGCTCAAAGACTTCACAGCTCCATTAGAGCTCACTGCAAGCATTCTTATTTATTTATGGGACCTGGAAGTGAGCAGGTGCCTCATGCCACAAACAAATAACAAAGCATCACAGAAGAGCTAAAAATCCCATTTCAGCCCCAGCAGGAAGAACAGGATCCTGAAGAAGGCAGGACCCAGGATCACCTGCAGTGAGGCTCCAGCTGCCCTGGGAAGAGCTGGGGGTGTGGTTGTGATACTCAACACAGGACCCCGAGCTCAGGAGTGTTTTGCAGGTGATGTGTAGGAATGAGAGAGGAGATGAGAGCACACTGGGCTCAAGTTCTAGGACTAGGAGTGACTTAGGAGGAGGATGTACATCCACCAAAGGAGAGGTGAACAAATAAACCAAGGCTGGCATTATTGGCTCAGCAGGGATTGGGGCGGTGCAAAGAGCACAACCAAGCTGTGAAACCAAATAAAGAGTTCTGTTAATTCACTTCCCTGAGGTAACCAGCCATTAAAAACTAAAAAAGCATCAATAAAAAACCAAACCACTTGACTTTCACTGAAGGATATTTAGGAGTATCAGCTGTTATCCATCTCTGTGTAACACTCAGAAATGTGACTTGTAACTTTGGCTCCTGGCTCTAACTATGTCATGACCAGTGAAAACACTCATTTAATCAGTGTATATTCCTTCTATTTTATAACACAAAATAGCACAAATAAAGAAATAATAATAATAACAAAGTGTAGTGTGTATAATCATCCTCAAGTCAACTAGACTATTTTAAACAGTAACAAATTTAAATTTCTGTTAAATCCTTTTAACACAGTTGTCTCCAACTTTATCTTCAATGCTGAAGTTGAACTAAATGGTCAGTTTTATGCTTCTCAGAAGATACTCATGCAAATACAATCTAAGACATCAGACATATTCAAATATCTTATTACTCCATGTCTGTTTTATTCCTGTGGAATTGAATGTACATAAATAGAACTTTTTACACCCCTCAAGGATTCAAATAACATAAATTGTAACTCTCTACCTGACAGAAGACACTGGAATATGCCAACTGTGTGGATGTACTTTAAGATCTCAAATGCACTGATACACCCTTATATCCTAAACTCTAATAACAACATGCAGCTGACATTGTAGATATATGGTTACATGCAAATACTGCCATCCACTCACCAAAACTCCCAGATTTTATTTTATTCATGGTGCTTCAGTAGAACGTGAACTCCACTGAACAGCACAAAGATGTTTTCAAGCAGTATCTGATTCACTACCAGAAAAGTGGTTTCTCACTGTGATTTCTGCAAGGAAATAAATCAGCATGTTTTTATTCACTCATGGAGAGTAGGAAGATGCAGCTCATCTGATATAAGAAAATTCATCAGCTCTAACATTTTATATATAGAACACAGGTATGAACTAGAATAAATTTCACAGAAGGAATGTCATGAAGCAGTAATATGAATGGACGAAAATATCAGAATAGTTGTCATCTCTGCTTCCTTTAAGTCCTAGTAAGGCATGCTGCAGCAGGGTTTTACCTAGAGAATCCCATTAACTCCTGACAGCTATGGGGAGGCAGCAATGACTGCTGTCAGCTGTCTCAGTCTTTGCTTGGTTCATCACTGGCAGGCTCTGCTTCCTCCAGCCCTTCTGCCCATTTCAGCTGTTGCCTGCTCAGGATCAGGATCGTCCCCTTTTGTCTCTGTGGTCCCCTGGCCTCTGGGTGTTGCTGGGATGCAACAGGCAGTAAGGATGATGGAAATTACTTTGAAGTGGTGTTAAAAGGTGCATGCAAAACTGCCCTCAATTTCATGACCCTCTCTATTAACTTCTGAGCTTTTTTCGTCTGCATAAAATATCTACAGATGGTTTTTGATCCTGCCCTGAGTAATAAAATGCTTGCACCGTTCAGGTGTTTCTACAACTGTAATCATACTTCTTAGCTTCAGAGAAAACTCCAAGTGCATTTCGAGACCCAGATCATAAAGTTCATTTCACAAGAGTTTCTTTCCCTGATTAATACATGCCTGTTAAAATATTTTATCGTTTCTAAACTGTCATGGAGTGTTGCAGTGCTTCAAACCCTTACATACTGTTTTGAGATTAATATCTGATCATAAAAACTACTTGGAATTTATTTTAAGTAGATATTTTAAAGTCTTTGCCCTTTAGGCAGGTGGTGAATTGATCTGAGAATGCCAGGGTTAGTAAAATGATACTTCTGTGGCAGTCACAGCGCCTCACAGACTGAGCCCCATGGAGTGCCATTGTGTCTCAGGTGTGGATCTCTGAGGTAATGCAAACTCCTCAGAGGGAAGAATTGCTCACTTAGTTGTTCTTGCTCTAATTTAATATTAGCTGCAAGTATCTTGACATGATTCTTGTGCAGTGCCTGACATTTTTGCATTCCTGGTTCATTAAGGCTTCCTATGAACACCAGTAATGCAAATTGGTGGTAAAAGTAGAACATACTCTCTGTGCTACCATCTTACTTCATTTATCCTACCCTGGAACATCATCAGATGCCTTTTGATCTGAACGCGAGAGATGAGACCAAGTTTGCCCTAAACCAAAGCAAGAGTGTTTTCAAGTTATCTCTTGATCTGCTGTACAACAGGAAATGCAACCAGAAAAGTGATGTTCCTAGGAATTTACTTTCAATTCTACTTATAAAATGCCTGCACATATCAGTCTAATGGGATTAACTAATGAGACAAGCTGATAATTAATGCGTTGTTTAGAGGCTATGCTATTTTAAGGCAGTAATGAACTGCTCAGCAATGCAATGCAGGCTGGGTGCTTTTAGTTTAGGTTTAAGGACTGGGGAGGGTTGGTGCCCCGCACAGCTCCCTAACCCAGCTGACTGCAGTGTGAAGGGGGATGGTGCAGGTTGGGTCTCACCCCTTGTACAATGAGAGCATTGTCAGGGCACAGACCCCAGCCTGAGAACCAGAAAATGTTCCTTCCTAGGGCTGATGGAGTAGATGAATCACCAGACATGATTAGAGACCAGAGTGTCACTGCAAATCAACTGAAAATAGGGGTAGACAGAGATTCTGGTATTTACACATGTGCCTGGCTGATTGTGGAAGGACACTTCAGCTATTCAGGGAGCCCTCTAATAAAATGAGACCCTGATTCTTCTTACAAAGTAATCATTTTTTGAGATATGTTATCGTTCCTTATCAATTCTCTAGATGTATGTATTGCATCAGTTGGAGACATACGAGTATTTATGGCACAGAAAGGCAGGCGTGAACAGGGCATGTTCCCTCTCCCAGTTCAGTAACTGAGATGGCCAAAACCCTGCACCTCACTGTCCTGAAGTTGTTCAGTGCTGTACCTTTGCTTTATGAATAGGGTAGGGAGAGGGTAGGGTAGGGATAAAATTATTTCTTTCATTTCATTAATGAAATAATGAAATGAAAGAATAATTTTATCTTCTAATGGGATACCAAAAATGCCATGACTTTTTGGCCTTTGTGAATGACAATCTTGCAGGTGCTCCTTGCAGATGGGGAGGGCTGAAATTGCTTCTATTTGAGACCCAGCGCTCCCTGTAATCAGCATTTACACAATGGAGAGGAGGATTGTGCAATAGAGGATTCTCTTCTATCACTTGAATTACTTAATTTCAATGGCATTAAAAAGCATGCCCAGTAAATATCTTAATCGTGTATCATACAGAGTGCAGCAAGCAAGTTAAAAGGCACCCGTGTACACAGTGCATAAGAAGTAATAATTTAGATTATTAAATTTCTGCTCTCTGTAGAGTATTGCTGCAGGATAAGAGAAAGCTTCCACAGGAAATCTTTCTGAGATAAACACAGAAAAGCTGAGAAAATTTCTAAAGACAAAACCAAGAACCCTGAAGTGACATTTTTACTGTATTTAAGATTTCCTGGCAGTGAATGCACTTCCAGTTATTTCAAAAGCAGTGTTATACTAAAAAACTATAAAGGCCTTTATCTTCCATATTGCCTTACTTCTGTGTTATAAATTGTAAATTAAATTTTTTAAAAAAGCATTAGCTTACACCACCTGGTAAATTTTCTGTTTTAAAGCAAATAGAGAATTATTACTTAAAGAAGAGACATCAGGTACATGAAGAACAATCCCTTTGATGTGTGTTTTCAAGGCTGGCAGGGAGTCTTTCAGAGAAAAAAAAAGAGCTGGTTTTCTCAGAACCCATGAAACTGCCAGTGATGAGGATGGACTTTGATTTCTTGTCTGCTGAATCTTATTGGGTCAGGCCCTGATGTCCAAGCTCAAATCTGGAGGCAGTGGAACAAGCTGTCTGTAGACCCCTTACTTTTTATTACCTCTGATGCAGGTTCTGACTGCTTTTGATATAACCAGTAGTCCCCAGGATTTTGGCAACCCCTGGCTCCCAATGCCTGGCTAACAGCATTTCTCATCCCAAATCTGTGTTCAAGGCTCCCCTTGCTGTATGACAGCCAGGTGTCATTTGACTCTCACCCCTGGCAAATGTCAATAATTCTAGCTTTGATCATTAGGTGTTTTTCATTAATCTCAACAAAATTAAACTGTAGTCTAGCTGGTAGTAACAGAAAGCAGATGATAGTTGCTTAAAACACTTACATACATTGTGCATAACTAGTATTGCAAATTCCCAGAATAATCAGTACTTCCTCCTATGCACATACCAGCATTGCTAAAATCACTTCATGGTTAGCAACTCCATAGCACATCATATTGTTGTTATAATGCACTTTAGGAGGATGATGAAATAGCCATTTCTTTTCATAAGATATAAGTGTTGAATAATCCCAAAACAGGCACAGCTCCTTGAAAAATCAAGGCCTGCATGCTGCAATCACCTACAAGTGACGTGTTCACCAACCACCCAACTGGTTTTCAGAAGCAGGAAGTCCACACAGAAACCAGCCCTAAACATTTTCACTTTCCAATTGTTCACCCTTAGCACTGAGTGCCTGCCCAGTTACAGATCACTGAAATATCACTGAAATCTGACAGCTTTTTCAGACATTTGCATGCACTCAGATTCAGCTATATACACCTTGAAACAGTTACATAACCCTGAAATCAAAACTGCAATGCAGACTTGTACCCTTGCTTGGTGAAAACAATGACAATCACTTCAGATCATTTAAAAAGAGGCTGGGTTGGACTCACATTGTGAAATACTCCATTTAAACTTATTAAGTCTAATTGGTGTGGTAATGTTGAGTGCTGTGCTGGTTACAACATCCCACTCCCACATTCCTTAGGCTTAAATGACTTCATGCTTTGCAGCCCTGCCTCATAACTCTCATTAAGGGAAGCCCTTTAAAAAGATTTTCCTGTTCCTCATGATTGTTTTCTTCAATTTTTTTTTAAAGCTATGTTTTTTAACTTCAAAGCCAAAAGACTTAAAGTCAAAATTATGATGCTCAATTCTTCTGAAGTCATTTAGAATGTTATACTGATTTAACTGGCCTGCAAAATAAGTGGATGCCATCCTGTAGCTTTTTCATTACTTTATTTATAGAAAGATGCTATAAACTAGATACTTTTCATCAGTCTACCCTGTATTAGCTGGCCTCTCTCAAAGGAGTTTTGCAAAAATAGCAAAGGGCAAAGGTAGTGCATCATTGACACCAACCTACTGGATTTAATTCCAGTAGTGGCCAAAAAAAGTCATAAAATTCTGATAGTATTCTCAAAGTCTACTAAAAACCCAAGTTTCCTGAAGAAACAACAGTACTCAAAAGCAAAATAAAGAAGCCCTCCTGTTTACAGTCAGCCTTGTTCTTATCAGCAAATATGATAAAAGAGTTTTTATCCATGTTATTCCCTGTTATTCCCTGTGCAAGCCATCCTTTTGTTCAGGGAGTGACAAAGCCAGTGAGGGGCACCAAGCAGACTTTGGGAACCATGTGCTGCTTCTCCTTCTGTCAGCTTTTCCAGGAGCTCTTCTGAGGAAGAAATCTCTAAATCACAGCTCCAAACTGGAACCTCCTTGCTGAACACAACACGAATGAGGCAGAAACACAAACCTGTGGTCACAAGTGGAGAGGATACCACAAAACAACACAAAGTCTTATGAAAGCATTACAGGTATTGCCACACCACAAGTAGTTAAGAACATATTTACAGTGGCACAAACATAACAGTGCCCTGATGGAAACTGGCTGTGTTAGACTGAAGTTAAAGGGAATGTGATGGAACAGAATCACCACCTACAAAATGACAATTAAACCCCCAAACACCAGGCCCCACATCACATCAGAAGTCTGTTGTGGAACCCTCTGGGGTTTTTGTTATGTGTTTCTGTTTAATTGTGACTAACAGCTTGCAAAAATTAAAATAATTTCTGATTTTCATTTTTTGCACTGTAATTTACTAATTTGCATCGCAAAAAATTAGATCAATGCACATAGGCCTTAAAATACCTTGCTGTGGGAGATTTAACATTTTCTGTTTATATCACATTCCTTAGGTCCCTATTTTGTACTTTTTAATTCAATATTGTCCTCAGAATATGCACTGAGCATATGCACCAGAGTGTTTTATCACAGAAAATGATGACCAGCTAATTCACCTGGAATTCTCTTTGATGAAAACTAAGGCATAACTGCAGGAATAAATATATTTTCTTTATTAGGATACAAACTGCAGATCTTACCCCGTGTAAATCAGAAAAAGACTTGGGCTTACATGAAAGTTGCAAATAAGTCATGCAACAACAGTTAGTTTAGATGGTATTAAAATACAAAGTAAATGGAACTTAACATTTGTTACATTTTTTTAGCTAAGTATTTTATTCTGTGAGTCATCCCATTGGGATTGGCATCAATGAAAGTATTAGAAGCTGGATCATAATAAAGGCATAGCAGATATAAAGAATAATAGTCCCTTCATATCCTTTTCAGCAGCCAAGCAGACTGGAATTAATAGAAAAATACTTGCTGATATTTAAGATTTTTTTAAATTCAAATCTGTTGTAACTGATATGTTGGACAAAGTGATCTTTACATTACTGTTACTATCTATAATATTCACATATTATTCATACACCCCAAACTGAATTATACACCCTGCAATGTGCAAAGATAGGCAGGTCCCTGTCCAGAAAATTTATTCTCTAGATCAAGACCTGACAGTGGTACAATTAACATTAAGAGAAAAGGAAAAAAAAAAATTATATATAAAATAAACAGCCCTAAAAAATAACTTGCCTGAATTATCCCTATTAGGCCATTTTTTATTTGTAAGATATTACATGCACTGCACCTCATCATGTAAGATGATTATGGATGTTGCTAAAGGAGAGAGATTTTAGGAGAGAATGCACAAAGCCGTGTTTTAGCTGTAGAAAGAACCTTCTTCCACATTTGGCCACTTCATCCCTCATGAAAACACATTCATTGATAAAACTTCAGGGCAGAAGGAATTTTCCTTGCTAGTTTTGGTAATTAGAGAAAAATACTAATGGAATAAGCAATTAGTATTAATTGTCCTGCCTGATGGAATAAGCAATCATTTTCCCATGTTGGTGTAAAAGAGAAAAACAGAAGCCAGTCAAGAACAGAGATGAAGGTATGAATGTCATCTGTAAAAAGAAGAGGATCATGGAGAAGGCAAACACAAAATGCCCTGTTCATTTCCTTCCACCCTAGTTATAGGGGGCATGAAATGAAGCTGGCACACCTGAAGAGAAAGGAAAGGAATGATTGTCCTCACAGTTGCACAATTACAAAGTGTTTGATATAGGATGCTGTGTGTGCTGGAGCTGTGCATGAGTTCAGGGACAGCTTGGACAAGCTGATGGATGAGAAATTCTCCGGCATCTCTAAGGGATGGAGAGTCTGCATTTTGTTGCTCACTGCTTCCTATCCAGGTCCCTGATAATCCTGAAGCAGTTAACCCCATTAAAGTGCAAAGATTTCTAGAAGCCAACACAGAAGTGCTGACGTCTGACAATGCTGCTGAGCTGTGAGCTTTCCCGGTATTAGTAAACTAGCATAGAAAACCCATTTCATGCCTGTCAGCTGGAGTAAATCCTCTGAGTAATTTGTTACAAATATGAGGATACCTTGCTCTCCCAGTAACCTCTCCTTGAACACTGGAGGAGAGCTGTGGTGTCTCAAGGCAGCAGGAACGTCACTAAATAATCACTTCATGTTCTCTGAGAAAAGCCTGGGTAAGTTAAACTACATTTGATGCTCGATATTGGCTGGAATTGATCTGTAAACATTGCATAGCACACGTTTACACCTAGGATGTGAGGCAACAATGTCCTCATCTTACCTTAAATCAAAAACCCTTCAATATTTTGCTCTTTTAATTTTAACTTGCTGAAGTCACTGAATCTTGTAAGTGATCTGATATCTGCACCATCAGATTGCAGTTGAGTCCATGTTGCAGCAGAGGGTTCAGATATGGTTTGGGACTATAATACTAGGTTTGAGAAAGACTTCTTAATGTAATGAGTTATTCATATTTCTTGAGCTCCCCTGAGAACACAGGCACCAAAATACGCTGCATGGGTAAAAATCTATGAATTAAAATTATTAAAGAATAATTTATTCAATCAACTAGATTCATGTAAAAGTTTGAATGACCTTTTTGTGGAGTACACTTTCCTTCTGAAGAGTGAAGAAATAGAATGAAATGAGGGTTTGGTCCAATATTATATATAATAGAATTAAAACAGAAGGTAAGATTAGATACTATTTTTCTGTGGGGCACTTAAATTCTAATAAATCAGCCTTTCTTTGCCTATGAATTTTTGATGATATAAAAAACAAGCATTAAGTACTTTCAAATGTCATGCTTTATCAGAGATCTGTGTATTTACATTACTATTTTGAGTTCTGTTAACTATCACTGAACCCAGTTTTGTCCAGGATGACCTAGGATCACTTGGAAGCAGATTTTTTTGTGTGTGTGCATCTTTTAAACATTTCTGCATTTTTGTTTACTTAACTTCTACGGGTAACTGGTCAACTGATCAATTTGCAACCCAACAACAGAATTTAATTATGTGAGCAGAAGAGAATTCATTTTTAATGTGACTAGTTCAACACTTTACTGGACTTATTCTTGAAGAGATGAATAGAAACTCCCTGAACTCCATAGTAACCTTGATTCTTAATTTTCTATTAGGGACACAGAGTTGGAATTTGTATTTGCTTCTACAATATACAGCTGAAGAAATCAACCTTTCAAGGCTAGCTTTGTAAAAAAAAAAATGGAAAACCTTGAAAATGCTTTAGAACCTAGCATTTCTAAGAATCACTTTAACCCAGTTCATATTTGTGTGTGCTACATATGGAATAACTCATCAGTCAGTGGAAAGGATTATACCAAAAAGGGAGTCTCCCCTTCCTGTACACCCTTTCCTTAGGAGGTGTCAATAGTCACCCTTAGACTTAAAGGATTTAACATTAAAATGTGGAGATGCAGGGTTCTCATTTGTGTCTACACAGAATTATAGAATCATTTGGGTTGGAGAAGCCCCACATACACCTACAGGAACAAAGATTTCTAGGAAAGTCCGATCAGAAACGTGAACATAATAGTATAACAACAATATAGTACTATGTGAAATGACATCATAATCAAAACAGTAAAAAATAAAATTACTGCAATTAATACAATTTAATTATGAGGATTCATGGTGATTGAATGTGGTGACAATCTGCCCCAGGAACTATCCTCCTCTCTTTAAAAGTATTTCTGTCACCTTTTCAAAGAAAAGTCAAGTAATTCATCTAGTAGCAGAATTAGAGATAAGAGATCTACAAGAGGAAAAAATAACAAGTGACAGACTGAGCCTTTTAATTTTTTAATAATTTTTCATACTTCTTTCTGCATTTTCTCAAGTGACAGTTTGAACCTTGCAAACAGATGCTAACTCATCCCAAAACACCTTGTTTGTGTCTTCATGTTGCCAGAGTAGACTTCAAACAGAGTAGATATCAAACACAAATTTGAAAGTTTTTCCTAAGACTGTAGGTTATTTAAGGCAGGGATCAATTCCAGGAAGGGTAGTTTTGCTATTAAAACTATGGAGTGGAATGCAAAGGATGGGGGCTCTGCCACTGCCATCGGTGTGATGTTAAGTCACAATCTCAACTCAGCATCGCACCAAGATGAGCGGCCCCACTGGTCCTGAAAGGCCCTGTGTTTGTTCAGTGTTTACATCACACATCCCAGCAACTTTTAGCTTGAAAAATAATAACCAATGGAGGACAATAACAGGCTGTTTGAAACCTTGCATTAAGTGGGTGGAGTCACGCAGCAACTGGTCGGACCTGGTTGGTGTTATCTTGGATGAAGGCTGACAGAAGGAGATCTCTTTTGGCATTACCCAACATAGCTCCAGATGCAGCTGGGAATCCAAGCATTGTGCAGTGGCAGATGGTGAGCATCCCTCTGCCACGTGCCCTTGGAGGGCAGGCACAGAGCTGTCCTGCTTCTCTCCAGGCTCCTCAAAGAGCTTCTGCAAGGTTTGCCACAAGCAGCTGAGAGGTTGACCCCGAGAACTTGCTCTGAGCCTTGCTGAGGTAAAATGGGATGCACTGGAGCCGAGAACATCTAAGGAACTGAAATAGGGATCATGATGGTGAGGGGTAGGGTGTTTGGTGAAGGGCTGGAGGAGAGGACATGGAAGCAGGACGTGCTTGAACCTGCACTTGGTTTCACAGGGGTGAACTCTTTGCTCCTAACCGTGTATTATGGACTTCAAGGGACGGGGAGGACTGGTCAGAAGCAGATGCAGGGCTTTGCCTGTGCAGCACTCTTTGGATGATCTGGGCATGATATTAGGGTTTTTTAAGAACTATCTATTTTCCTTTGAAGATAAGTTGCTCGTGGTAGAGTGAGATGGCACTTAAAAGACTTTCCCTGCTCACCTTGGAGTAAGCGATGGGTTCCATTTACCCCTATGCTTACTTATCAGCTGGTGATTAAGTGATCAGGCAGATGAGGGCTGATAAGCATGCATGGCGGATAAGCAATGATCAAGATGAGTTCTCAAGACCATCTGTATGATTTATAAGCACAAATTGAGTTTGTTCTTGGGGTTATTTTTAAATGCAATCATTGGTGGCAGTTCTGTGAGTAACTTTTCTATGAAATCCTAGGATAAACTTCAGTCTGTAATATGTTGTTGCAAATCCTGTAAGAATTTAATTTTCATGCCCAAAAACTGCAGCTCTACAGAGAAAAAAAGTTTCTGTTTGTCAAGGACAGGAAGATGATCTTTAAGGATTCCTAAAGGATACCCTGATTATGCAAAATCTCCATGGCAAACAGAAATAATCCCAAAGCTATCTTCTCAAAACCTTACTATTTTTGAGGAAGAGTTGGGTTTTTTTGGATCTAACTCAGTAAGTGACTGAAGTACTGAGTTCTGAGGGGTTTTAACGGGTTAAGGGTGAATTCCAGATTTTAATTTCAACTATGTTTGTATTGTGTTCTTATTCACTTCAGATGCTTGCAGTATGGATCACTACTCTTTTTCTTCTCAATGCAGCCAGAGGTGAGACAAATAATGAATAAAGTCTACAAAGAGTAAAAATGATGTGCAGCTTACACCAGGATATCTATATTCTTGAAAAAGCCTGTTCATTGGAATGGAATTAACATAATTCTTCATTAGGACCACTGAGTCACGTCATTTCATTCCCACATTTAACTCATTACTTTTTAATTCTGTAAAGGTTTTTTGCAGGTAGCAAACAGGATGGGAATCAGGAAGATATTTTTACATCCAAATTAATATCGAAATTCTTCCAGAACATTTTCCCCCTACCCACCTTCAACTCACTCATGGTAGCTGCAACCCTGGTAAAAAGAGCCTAGGCACCTACTCTTCACAGCCTATGCAGAGAACAAGAAAATAGTCTTGGTCCAAAATACCTCTTTAATGACAGGAAAGAATAGACTTTTTAATAGCAGTAAAAATTACTTGGGATTTCACAACTGTTGTGCTATAACAGTGTGGAAGGATGACAATTAATGGCAACACCCGCGTGTCGTATTGGCACCATCACTGTAGGCACCATGGAAATTGTGGAACCAGTCCTTCAGGCACAGACCACACTTCCTGAGGCTGTGCTTTGCTCTAAGCTTTCACCCAAATTCCACTTTATTGCTTCCAATAAAATCTTATGGTGATAAAAAAATAAGGGAGGTGTTTAATGTCCATTGCGGAGCAACCAGAAGTATCTATTTTAATGTTTTGGTTTCTTTTTGCTCCTTCATGAACTGTTGCACAAGAAATAACAATTTAGATAATCTCTGGATCTTAGAACTGATTTAAAGGACTATGTGCTGACTGCAAAAGCTGGTTTCTTCCCTGGATCAAGACTTTATTGTCTTTTTCCAAGGGCTGTGTTAACAATATGTTGGACCAAACACATCCTGAGTTCACACAGGCTGAACTCCAGGCTCTTTCTGCAGCAGGAAGCATTCCTGAACTTGAGGTCCTTGCTACAAGCACCCAAGCACCACTGATCCCCTTAATGAAAAATTCTCAGAAGCGCCATCCTAATACAAATCAGGCTTCTTTGGCTTTCCTGGTGTCAACCCTCTCCTGCCAGCTTCGTGTACAGAACCTGTGACATTCCCAGAACATTAATCTCTTTTTCTTTGTGCACCCCAGGAAGCGAAGTTTGCTACGAAAGGCTTGGATGCTTTTCAGACAGCCCCCCATGGGCTGGGATCCCAGGGAGACAACTGGCAGGCTTGCCCAACTCTCCAGATGCTGTGAACACAAATTTCCTTCTTTACACCAGATATAACAGGGTGAAATACCAAGTAAGGAGATGCTTTGTTTTTAAATACTGACAGTGTACAATACATTCAATAAATTCTAGGGACAGTTTCTTTTCTGACATATTTTTGCTCATAAGACTCCCGGGAGAACCTCCAATTCTATGTTAGACATGTGATAATTTTCTTCCATCTTTTTTCCTTTTTCCTCATTTCAGCTCTCTGAGGAGCCAAGTATATTTACAACATATTAATCACAGCCCTTTAACACAAGTTGTTACAGGTGAAAGGCCCCAGAATTAAGGGGTTTTATAAAAATGGCAGTCACAATCAGCAGAGCTGTTTATTAAGTGGCTTCAGAACAAGTCCAACTCCTCCAGCTGAGAGGGCCTATGAGGTTTTAACAAATCCATCTTTCACTGAAGGTGAGATGTCTGCTAATTAGTGCATGACATCCCCCTTTTAAGTCAACAAAACCATAACAAAAACATGTTAAAGCTAGTACTCAGAATTTCTTTAAAAGAAAATAATGTCTTCTTTCTCAATACACACCAAAATACCTACAGCCTCTGAATTTGTAAGCCTTGCGGGCTTTCCCATAAAATATAAATGAAGCAATGAAGGTCTTATCTTCAAAGGAAAAAAAGAAAGAAAAATAGGTATAGTTTCAAAGGCAACCACGTAATACCTTTCAGAAGATGCTATCTTTGCATTTCTATGGCCAGGTTTGACAAAATCTTGTACTTCCATGGCATGTTGTACCAGTATATCACAAAGCATTGTGCAAAAGATGCCAGTATCATTAGTTCAATTAACCAGAGGAAGTGAAGCATTTGTTGAAGTGATTAATTGATTTCCCCTCAAAAGGCAGTCTAGGAATGAGAAATAAGACCCATCTCTTCTGGGTGCAGAACTGTGCCTTAACCATTGGGGTACTCTGGCCTTTATCAAAATGTACAGTGGGATGGAACAGTCACATTCTTGTTGTCTTTGTTGGTTGTTTGACTTTCTTGGCACAGAAAATTTCAGCTACAAATCCTTCAACTATAAAAGCTTCAAATTTCCGAGCTCACAGGAAAACTCGTTTCATTATACATGGCCACCTTGCTGGAGAAGATCTCCCCTGGATAACAAGCATATGCAGGGTAGGTACAACTATTGTTTGGCAGTCATTTGGCTTGTATTTCAAAGTCTAAATACCCACATCTGTCTTAAAATTCCCATGTAAAATTTACACCTCGGTTCTCTTGCTAGTTCAGGGGATATATAAGGAACATAAAAGTCAGAACGAAGCCCAGTTCCACATGGCCACTGTCTTGCTCCTGGCTATGAGCATAGTGCACTTCAGCCCTTTTGCTGCATTTACCTCCACAGGGAAAGCTATCATAAATTGATTTTTCAATTCCTTGCCAATAATAAAGGGGGAAAAAAGAGTGAGTTTTCTCACCTCAGCAAAAGGTCACAATAAATGTGTCAGTTTGACTGACACATTTGATCTAATAAAACCAAAAGGCTTTGTTCAGCAGATTGGTTTCATTCTACTCTGGCACATTTGAAAAATGAAATTGTATCAGAATAAAAAACTAAATCAGAAAGTTCTGTTGGCAGAAGTGTCTAAATAGAATATTTTGGTTATCATGTATGAACTTCAGGGCTGAACAATTCAAGCACATATGTGAGAATTTTTTTAGATGATCAAAGCATAAAAAATTTGAAGAATAAAGTTTGGACCTATTTTAGTAATAGGGTTACTGTCGTTAAGAAAAGTTGGTACCTTAGAGCCAGCCAAGGCATCTGGAATGGAGAAAAGCTGAAGGAAGCTTGTGAGTGCCCTTTAATCACTGGCTCCATTCTGCCTCCTTGTGTTGATCTTCAGCATCAGTAGGAATTACTAAAGAGATGTCGTCACCAGTCACACAAACAAAGAATATATAGTTTACATATGCCCTGCTACAATTGTAATTGGTGCCTGTTTCCTCCTCCTCTGCTGTTTTCCTGCTCTCCACCAGTTCATGTTCCACTCTGAAGATGTGAACTGCATTTTGACAGACTGGAGGGGTGGCTCCAGTGGCCTGTACACGGATGCCGTCAACAACGTCCGTGTTGTGGGGGCCGAGCTGGAGTACCTGGTGAACTTCCTCGAGGTACAGAAAATATCCTTGGAACCTGCCCAGTCCACATGGTAAAAGCCATGCTCAGAGTGGCACCTTTTGGTCTGATTCAATAGAGCCAGGAAGACCAAGGAGTACCCAGTAAAGCAGGTCCAAAGGGCTCTAATCCCACACAAATGAAAACACCTGCTTTAGTGTCATAATTGGTTTTGAAAAACAAACTTATGACTTTTCAGCAGTTCCAAAGGTTTGAAAAGCTGAAATGAAAAGTTAAATCCCCTAGATTTAGTGTATTGGGATAAGATGGTAAATAGCCATGAACACCCTAAAAATAAAGAAGGGTGCGATGAATGGGGAATTGCTTCTCTTTAGGTTGAGATCTTATCACCCAGAACTGTAACTTTCCACCAGGACACTCGTCTCCATTTCCCAGTGATCTGGCCCTGTCCTGGCACTGCATGGGGACATGCTGCAGTGTCACTGGCTTGTATACCCACACTGTTTTTTTCTCCTTTCCATAAACCTTCACAGAAAGAGTATGGCTACTCTCTTGCCAACATCCATTTCATTGGCCATAGCCTTGGTGCACACGTTGCAGGGGAGGCAGGGAGGAGGAAACCTGGCATTGGAAGAATAACAGGTACTGCAGCTATTTCAGCTGATAAAATTTTGTATTTCCACACAACTTAAGAGAACTGAAGAGTCACTGTTGCTTTATAAACATACAATACAGAATGCAACATGCTGGTTAGTCATAAATAACAAATTTATGTGTTATTTGTGTCCAGCCAGCATGGTGGCACACAAGGCGTGACACAGTCACACATCTCTTTCTTTTAAAAACTCATTATTTTCTGATTTTCTCTGCATAGACATTGCTTTGTCTAAGCCATGCACACAATGAACAGTCACACAAGCAATTCAGGGAAAATGGGATCAGAGCTGTTTCTTTATCTCCAAAGAGACCTCACTGACACTGAAGTGAAGGGATACCATTTTCAACCAAGATATTCTGTAAATAAAAATAGATTTTTGCCACATAAAAATTCGTAAATAAATCTGCATGCTCAGAGTAACATATGAAGATCCATATTTTTCAGTAAAATTACAGAAAAAAACCCAGCAAACTAGACCTCTTCTTATTTCATGGTTCCCAAAAGTAAGGCAAGTAGACATCAGCATTCGGCTGTGCTGCAATGCCTTCAGTCAGCTTTCTATTAATACCCTGCCTGTTTTTCTAGCTGTGGTCCACAAAATGGATTTTTATATGTGGAGTAAAGGCAGAAATATAATCACATATATAGCATACATGACCTGTATGTGATGATACACATCTCATTTACTCAATTATTTACTCAATCAGATGTATCTCCATTCATTTAGGTTTGGATCCAGCTGGGCCTCTTTTCCAGTACACTCCCACAATGGTTAGGCTGGATCCTTCAGATGCAAAATTTGTTGATATAATTCATACTCATGCTGGTCATCTTTTCTTTGACTTCGGTAAGTTTTCATTTAAAGGCTGCCATTGGCACACAGATTGGCTACAGAACACCTGAGAGTGATCTGCCAGGATCCATTGTGCATTTCAGCTCCAGGGATTCTTCAGACTTGTGGCCACCTGGATTTTTACCCAAATGGTGGGAAGAAGATGCCAGGATGCAACCAGCTTCGTGTACCTCCTGCAACTCGGGATATCAATGACTTGATGAGAGGTAAATATATTTTAAAGAAGTAATACCTCATTAGAAGTTACAGTTAGAAACAAAGGCTAGGATAAGGTAAGACCTTTATATAGGTTGGATTTGGAAAAGGGAGACACTGCTCAAAAATGGAACATTTAAAGCTGCCTCTGAAATACCCTTCAATATTCTTTTGTACTAACCAAGGAAAATTCTAGATGAAAACTTCAGTTAAAGCATGCAAAATTGTGCATCACAAGCTTTCTAAGAGCCTTCCACTGTGCTGATAGGCTGACCTCAGTGGGAATTCCTCACGTGAAGGACTGGTAAAATTTCATTAATGGATAATTCAAAAATGAGTATTTTAAAATCTGAGCTCTCCTTCTCCCTAGGAAGATCTCACTCCCAATATTACTGGGATTCATCCATGCCATCAAGCTTTAGTCTCTTCAAAGGGAACAGCTCAAGGTTAGAAATATAAAAGATGATAAAATGACTGCTCCATTAGTAATTCTTCAAAGGAAGCTGGGCAGTTAATCAGAATTACCCTGGGATCCAGTACAATAGATCCACAAAATCCTGTCTTCTGATCCTAACCTACGAAAATGAGAACATTTGTTATTCACAGCTAAATGTTTTGAAATCCCTACCACTAGTTAAATAATTTGCTTTCAAAAATGCTCTCCCTTGGAACTGGTCAAGAACTTAGTAACAAAGAGAACTGAAAGCTGTCTGTGCTCAAAGTCACTTGGAACAAAAACACTTTCCAAATGGAATGCATAAAAATGTCTGCATTTAAATAAAAAAAATTAAATATTTTCCAGAGACATTTCACAAGGCTCTTTGCAATGTTTTGTCATGAAGGAGAAACTCAGCTGTATTGAAGATGAGCAGATGGAGTTGGTTGTTTATACAGCTCCTAAAAATAGAGACAGCCTTAACTCCCTCGTCTTGGTTAAACCTTACTTTGTTTGGTAACCTCTCTTTTGTTTGCTAATGTTTACATTTAGATAGTGTTTTTATGCATGAAGTGCTTCAGAAATAATATTTAGTGACTTTTTCCCTTCAGTTTTTGATGCAGTAGAAAGGCTATAGGTGTTAAGTGAATTTGCCACTAACATAAATTGAGCCAGCTGTAAGAGCTGAGGATTTAAAAGCACAAACCCTTCTGAATTAAAGAAGGAGCTACAAAGAAAACATACTTAGGAAGCTTTGATGATGCAGATTATTTTCAAGAAAAACAGACAAGTACTTTTCAGAGAGATTTTAGTGCGGCGTTTCTTCTGTTTCCTTATGGAAAGAACAATGTGTCAACTGGTCAACACCAACTGGTCTATCTTTAAGATGCATAAATACTGCCATTAGGGGAAATTTTGATTTCACTACAAACTGTGCTACCTTGCAAATACTTCAGTGCCTCTCAGACCTCCCCCTGTGGTTTGGTGAGCCCCCACGATGGGCTGAAGCAGAACAGGGCCCATTTTTATACAAACAACCTAGTTTTAGTATATTGTGTTTTGATATCGGAGAGACCTCGGAATCAAGGAAGACAACATTCGCTATAAGGGATGTGTAAAAATAACCCAAATATCACTTTTTTCTTTCCCTACTGGCTGCTTATAAATTTCAGTCTGATGGGGAAAAAGTACTTGTTTCAAAGAGTTCTGACAAAATCAAGGACACACTGCCAAATATCCTGCTTTTCAGAGGATTCCACACAATTGCTATCAAATGACTGCAGATTTTGTAGCTCTTAAAAACACCAAAAGCCACTGAATTTAAAATAATTGCTAAAATTACCTTTAATTCTAGAAATTAGTGGAAACTGTGATTTTACAGAATACTATGTTGGGATAACTGTAAGAAAAGGAAAACTACTTCATTGTAACTACTGTATGCTTTACAAAAACTGTAGCAATGAAATATTCCAGTCTTTGAAATATCAAAGAGGAATACTCCCATACTCCCAAATGCTTCTCGTTTCACCTTGGTGCATCTACACCTCTGTTAAAAACTACCTCTTTTCAAAAGAAAAAAATACATGTAGGCATAAGTACAGTAATTTACTACAAAACCAAAATAATTCACACTTTAAATGTCTTTTAATCATTGCTATTTCTTTATCTGAGACATCACTATATGTGCAAGTGCTTTTGAGGAAAAGAGACCCTAAAATGTTTCTTTGGCATGGACTCTATGTTAATGTATTGCTTTAATCACTTTTCACCTGTTGGGTTTTTTGTTGTTGTGTTTTGATTTTTTTTTTTCCACAGCATACAGATCTTTTGGTTGTGGACATAAAAGAAGTCTCAGGTATTATGCTGAGAGCATCATCACTCCAAATGGGTTCGTTGGGTATCGGTGTGACACATACCGAGAGTTTGTGTTGGTAAGTGCCAGATCTGGATTTATATGAGGGCCTACAGTCCTGCCTTTCTTCTTTTAATAATTTCTGGGACAGCTTCTACACTTGGGATCATGGGATAGGGGCACAGGGGACATTCCAGACTACATTCAGACTGCCTTCATTCAGACCATACCCAAACTCAATCAATTTCACAACACGGATGTGATGATGATCATTTAGCCTTTTTTTCATCAAATGCACAAATAGCCAAGGGTCTACAAATACCAGTTTGAACAGAACCTCCCACATATCAAATCTGAACTGCCTAAATATAGCAATGCTATTTTTTCTGACTGCAATTAATCTGCTTTCATGCTTATCTTTTTAAACCTTTTTTTAATGGATGCCAAGGTCTTGATCTGATTGTCTGATCTATGCAGGTAGATTAAATTCATTAAGGCTCTGCATGGGAGTAAATGATAAAGAACTGACAGAACAAATCCCAAATCCAAAGCCCAACCTTCAGTATTCCTAAACATAAATATTTTTACCATATGAGTGAGATATTCAGCCAGACCCCCTTGAAAATGTGGTTATCCATCCTATATCCAGCAGAAAACCTTCCAGTGAACCCTATGAAAGATGAATATACTACCTGGATTTTACAGATCAGGTAGCAAGGCACAACTTGCTGATTCCTTATGGTATTTACTTATGGTCTGTGCAAGACCCCAAGGCCAGATTTCCAACCTGTTTCTCTCTGATTTTCAACAAGATGAAATAAGCTGACTGACCACCTCAACTTCTTTTTCAACCGCAATGATAAATACTGAAGATATGATCTGAACTGAGAAGCAAGAACCTAAAAAAAACCAACCAGCCAAATAAAAACCTGGGAAAAAGCTGAAATACCCTTATTTCCTGAAATCTGAGAAGTGAGGTTAAAATAGATGATGTCTTATAACACACATTTTATCTTTACCCCCAGGGAGACTGCTTTCCATGTCCAGAGGAAGGATGCCCACTGATGGGTCATTATGCGGATAAATTTTTACATAAAACTGAAAAAGAACAGCAAAAGGTTTATTTAAACACAGGGCCCTCCCCTCCATATGCTCGTAAGTGCTCATTTTGTGGTGTATTCTAAAATGGCAAGGAATTATGTGTGAAAAAGGACCTTACACTTCTGCAGAGCTGTTGCAGTTAGTAAGTTGCTCTCCATAAAACATCTAAAAATTTTAGGTGTTAGGAACATGCAGTACCAGCATTATTTGGGAAAGTTGAGATAATTGTAAAAACAGATCAAATGATGCTCACCTTTGGGTTAGACTTGGTTATTACATGATGTCTTTAAAAATTCTATAAAGCTGAAATTGGGAGGAATTTTATGCTGGAAGTGCATAACTTCAAATTTTAAAACGTTGCACTGTTTTTATTGGCAAAAGTTTATAAACTTGGGAGCATTTCAGAATATTTTTGCCAAGCTTATCAAGTCAAAATGGTGGGAAGCAATAAGAAATACACTTTTAGTTGTAATTAATGTAGAAACAGCCACAGGACTGGGAAATAGGAAAATTAATAAACAAACGGCAATTTATCACAGGTGGGTTTTGTTTATAAGCGCATTTGTGCAATCCTTTTCTCTCTCTTAGAGGCACTGAAACATGTAAGAAATTTAACCCTTAGGAAAGAAATCTTCTTACCACTGTAATCCATTTAATTTTGCTTCCCAAGGCTGGCGCAAAGAGATACACGTCAAAGTATGTGCAACAGAAACCATGAAGGGAAATATAGATGTAGCCTTGACTGGAGCTAATGGGTTCAGAAGAAAATACACCATTGACAAGTAAGTTTAATGTGGCTGTTGAAAAGGTGGCTCCATCACTGTTATCACATGGAATGTATACACAGCTATTTTTACATGAGTCACTTTGTTCTGTGTAGTCTGTGATTTACACTGGTAATAAAAGTAGCTGAGAAGTGATTGAAGTTCCCTGTGCTGCAGATTGTGGCAAAAATCTGTTTGCTGCTGGTCTGTAGGAATACACCCCACACCAAATCAGGCGTCTCCATATAAGGAAGGGTTTCAGATTCATCCCAAAACCTTTTAAGGGAAGAACATTAGAAGTTTCTTTGCTCCCCTAACATTAATTGGCTCAGTGCCAAGACAAAAACACTGAGAGGTCTGTTTACCTGTTCCTCAAAAAATAGCTATTCTCTATTTGGCTGTTTGCAAAAAAACCCACCTAAATAATCCAATACATAACGGAGAGCATGAGGCTTCTCAGTGCATTCTTGAGGTGTTGTAGCAGGTGTGTGGGACCTGTCCCTACCCTGTGTTCTGCTTTGTTCTTTGTTTTTTTGTATTATTTTCTTCTTTTATTAAAACCTTTTTGCTTTTTCAAGACATACTTGACCATGCTGTCTCGCTATTGATTTAAGCCATTTTCTGTGAGGTGCTGGACACCCTCAGAGCTATTGAGAAACTCAGTACTGGTCCCTCTTGCTCTGTATTTTCCTTTGTTTTCTGAGGCTGGTGTTATCATAGCGAAGTGGGCAAGAGCTCTGTGGCTGCTGCTGGACTCAAACATGGTTTGGTGATCGCTGAGAAGACAAAGAGCTCAGTGATGTACAGTCATCTAATTATCCCCTCCTCTGGGGAATAAGAAAGTTGCAGCTTGCCCATGAACTGTGGTGGAATATGGGATTCCTGTCCACTCAGCCTGGCCTTTTCCAGTAAATGTGAATTTAAATCTCTAACAGATGCTGCTCAGCAACCCAGCCTCAATATTACAAAACCAACCTCCTCTGTGTTTGAACACATCCTCATTACTGGTCTGTACCAGGAGTACCTTTGGTTATAAATACACCACTGCAGCCATAAGCCCGCAGATAATTTCAATGTTAATGTCACATTGCAATGTGTGTTCTGTTAGAGTGAACAGTGATAGCACAGAAGGCACAAATGTAAACTATAATTTTCAATTTCCTTTATGGCTGAGAGCAACCAGAAACACTGAGAGAACTTTTCGACTTGGATTTGTTTGAAGATAGATCTTATTTTTCAAAAGTAACATGTAGAGTAAGTCATGGCAATACTGACAAAGGCTGTGCTAACTGATGTGTGTTTTCATCTGGAAAGGCACAGGAATTTCAGCAAATCTATTTAAAAAGTTCATACAATTCTAACAGTAGTATTCAAAGCCCCAACCCTCATGGCACCCCACACTGCCTATGGTCAAGTTTTCTTTTCCTCCTCATTTGTGCAGAACACTGAGCATCGCTTCTGTGCTTTTCTTTTGGCAGGGGAACTTTCCAACCAGGCAACACATACTTGAACTACATTGATACAGAAATTTCTGGGAACATTTCAAAAGTTGAGTTTCTCTGGAAAAAGCATCGAGGTCTTGTAGACAGAGGCTGTATGGGAGCAGAAGAAGTCAGAATAATATCTGGGGAAAATGGAAATATGTAAGTACATAATCTAATGATGTAAAAGTAGAAGTTTTTCTCCTAAGTTGCAGTTTCATGTGCCCAGCTCTCCATGAGCACATAGCACAGCACACAGGAGCAGCTCTGCAGAGTTCAACACTGTACCTGCCTGGGCAGGGTACTTCATGCTGACTCCAGCCTGAGCCGATGGGCCTAGCAGCCACTGGCATCTGCAGAACATTACATGCACTTTTGGAACATACCTCTTGTTTAATTTTAACCAAAATTAATGCAGTTTATGTGTCCACCCCACTCCATCATGTAAACCAAAGTGTGGTAAATGGGGAAAATGGAGGGAGCAATTCCCTTCAAAAGCACGCTTCTGTCCCAAAATGAAAATGCTAAGGGAGCCTAATCAAAAAGGCAAACACATCCTAAAAGTTAATAATGAGTCATGAACTAGTAAGTCTTACAAAGAAAAATTAATAACACACACTCTGGGTTCTCAGTCTACTGGAACCTATGCTTTGACCTAACATAAAATAAAAACAGGGTTTATATTGATTATGTTGGCTAGCATATGAAAATCTCCCGTTTTATTGACAAATATTTCCTTAACCTCTCTCCCCGCCTTCCTAGGTCTGTGTTCTGTGGGTGTGGAACTGTGCAGTCCAGCAGGTGGCAGGCCCTGGCTCTTTGCTGAGGGCCAGGAATACATGGAACACTGTGGCAGTCTTCACCAGCTGGAAGAGGATACTGCAGTCAGCAGCAAGGGTTTAAGAAAGCTCCCTCAACAGGCTTTGAGAAATTTGCCCAGCCCCATATAGAAGCTCAATTTCCAAGTTAATGCTGTCACCTTTTCTCCACACAGGGCAGCTACACTGCAGTGAACTATGGTTATGATGACAGAAAACACATATGCTACTAATTACCAGCTGGGACTCTTTTCTATACCTGGAACAGGCATCTTCTTTATCAAAACTGTATTGTACTACTGAGGAACTTGAATTTTCTGGCAGCCTTCAATAAGAAACTGTTTTCTCTTTGCCAGTGAAACTGAATTTTCCACCTCTACTTTGCCTTTGTGACAATGCTGAAGTCAGACTCAAGCTACATCATTTGGATTAGCATTGCCACTCCAAATTTGTCAGCATTTTGATTGTACTGGTTAGCAACATCAGACCACTAAGAGTTATCAGCATCAGCCAAAATAAGCTAAGGTTCCTTTGTTTCAACAGAAGCTACCCACAAAAATTCTTCCATTTCTTAATTACCAGTTGTTGTCTAAGGCATGCAACTGATTTTTTGCATCTGATGTGAGGTTTATTGTTTGGGTGCAGAAATTACGTGTAACAATTACATTGGGCAATTCTGTTGTGTCCCATCCTGACAACCAGCTATTCCGGAATGCTTCTGGTGAGGTTCACCAGAAGCTGTTGGTGTGTTACACAAGGCTGAACATGGCTGATGAACAGAGGTGTTTCAAATCATGCAGCAATACTTTTGAGAAGTCAAAACCCTGTCACCTCCTGTGAAGTTTGCTGAAGGAGCTTGCTCAGGTTATTCAATAAATCAGGTGTCTGCCTTCTCAGAGTCACTCTTCAGTACCCTTTATTTATCATCTCCCCATGAGCAGGGTGGGACCAGAAAACATCTTGAGCAGGAAATTCATCCTTCTTTACCCCTTAAGAAAACTTCTTGGCAAGATGCCCTTCTTGAACAAGAAGGGGCTCCCCTCTCCTGTGCTCCCCTGGAGATACAAAAAACCCCCCAGGTAGTTCTACATGGTTTGGAAATATCTGTAACTGGTAATTACACCATCTTGAACATCTCCTTAAACCATGCATGGCTCTCGGCCCCAGAGTTGCACAAATTAAGGGACTCTATTATTTTGTCCTTCTTACAGGCAGGAACTGAAGCAAAATAAATGTAAATATTTTTCTGAGGATCACAAAAACCTGTGCAGCAGGGGCAGGAACTGGGTTTTATGGCATGAACAGGAGTGTGATCAGTGCCATGTAAGTCATCACTCCTCACAGGAAGGAAACAAAGTCCTATTGGATTCAAGATTTCTTTAAAGCCCATCTTCTCCTGCCTCCATACTTGGCTGTGCCCCTTTTGCAATTCTAAAACCTAACTTGATGATTTTATGAATAATATATCATATTCTTTCAAAAATACAAGTTTCATTTTGTTTCTTTTTAAGCTATAGATTTCAACAGCATTCTGACAGAACGTGACAGTTCATTTAGGCTGCTGACTGGTGCTACAAATGTGGTACAGCTGATTAGACCACTTAAAAATATGCATTTTCTCACCCAGCTTTTTCAGCTCAAACTAGAACATTGCATTTATTTCTTCCCTTTGTGTTGTTCTGTTTGGATTCTTGTCATATGCTATTTCTTGTGTTAATTTTTATTCTTTGGTATAGTAGACATCAACACTGCCCTTCTTTGCTAATATATTTTTAGAAAGAACAAGAGAGATTTATTTTTATTAGATAAAGGTGAAAAACTCCACACTGACTGCAGCTGTGTGTTGCTGGTGGCAAATAATCTTCCTCCTTGCTTATTTCTGTATGTAAAATTTAAAATTCTTCCTAGTATGAAATTTTTGGATACTATCACTTCATATTAATGGTACTAGTCCAAATAATGCAAGAGTTTGATATTTCATGAGACAATCTGCCTTTGACAAAGCTCTAGACAGGAAATTCTTTCATATCTTTTAAACAAAGTAAGCCATCTCTTCAGAAAAATTTAAATTGAATCTTTAAAATGTCAAGTGAGACACACCACTCCATATGTTTGGCTGTCCTGTGGAAAGGCAGTGCTTTTAAAAATCAGATGTGCCTCATTTCTCCAGGGATTTGAAGGACATATTATGATTTGCATTCTTTGACATTATTTAAATATTGTGCCAAATTATAAGTGCTTCAGAATTACAATACAAATTTAACTTTATACTCCTTAAGCATGTGTTCACAACAAAAATTATGCCAAAAGTAAATTGATAAGAAAGCCATTATGAAGCTTTCAGCCACAGTCACTTTGCTGTCTTATGGCAAAGTCAAACTCTTTTCTCTTTTGACAATGGAGCAAGGAAAAACAACTACACAAGCCTCTTAAGCCTTTTATGGAAAAAGGGACACCAATAATCAGCAATCCAAAATATGAACTATCTGCTCCACTTACATTATCTTTGTGTACTTTAGATGTGACAGAAAAAGACTTTAAAACACATTTGTCATAAAGGCATACGTGCAGGTGTGCTAAACAGAAAACAAGGCCCATTTTTGTCAGAATTATCTGATAACAAAAATAAAATACTCTATTGCATAGCACAGCACTTTCTATTCTTCCCAAAATCACAACCTATCAAAATGCCCCTCATAAATGTTTGTGAGCCCAGAATTAAAATAACAACAATAATTAAAATTAACTAAATAAGACTAGTAGTCAGAGACCTCAGCATTCAAATTGTGCAGTTGTCACTTTTCCTGCTTTTGATGCTATCTTAATCTGTGGCTTTTTAGATTTTTTCAGGCTACTGCAATCCACTACAATACATTGACAATATCTTTGCAAAATAACCAGAAATTTGCAGGAACAAGCCTTCCAAGATCTTCTGGTCTTTCATCTTTGGGTTTTATTTTTTCCTACAACAGATTCCAAATCTTAAATATCTGTCTTATACAGAAGGTTAAAAAAACCCCAAACCTTTGGAAGGTAATTTTGCTGAGACTTTAATGCAGTCAGCGTATTTTGTGAAGCCCCTGGGTCGAACAGTTGTTTGACAAGCTTCTGGGACAGAAGCGAAACCAAAAATCTTTGCTCATTCCCAACATTTATTTGAGTTATTCTTCCATAACCAAAGTTGGTTGGAGTTGGAGTTGCCACTAAACAAGTGACCTATAACTGACCTATCAGTAAATCTATCTGGGTGGAGTCTCTGCAAAACTTGGGCCTCTTTTATTCTCCTTTTGTCATTACACATTATCAGGGACTTTGTAATTTCAAATTGCAGGCTGCTTTAAGTTGCTCTGTATCCAGTAATTAGGGAGCAGAAGTCGATAGCGTGCCCAAATCTATTTCTGTGGCATATTTCCAGCACAAAACAGAGCCAATAATCTTTATCTATCTAAAATATCAAGGATATAAAAACTTCCAGAGAGAACATGCCTCATCACCAGCCCTTGCACAAACAGAGCACACCCATGTTGCTGTGCTGAGGAACACAAACCTCTCCCAGCTGCCACAAGGGTCTTGCAACACCGGAAGCATAAGCAACATGTGAAAATACAGGCTGGCAGTGGTGTCATCCTAGAGTTTTTTTCTTTTTTTTGTGACACTAGGGAAGCTTGGAGCCAAGTGATGGTGTCCAGAGCTCTAGAGGATTAGCTTTGTTCTGAGCCACCGGGCTGTAGGTGAGCTTCTCAGAGCCGTGCTTTTATTGAAATACATATTCAAGATTTGCATCTGCCTTTCAATTTCCAAGGCAAATCTATAGTTATTCCCTTTTATTTTACCTGATTTGTTCAAACAAGTTCAATACTCTGGCATTAATAGGAGATAAAGCATTCAGAATAATGAACTTCCCCTTCTTCCTTTTAATTCTGCCCATTAATTGTAAAGAAAATCTGTCTGTCCCTAGGGACTCCCCTCTGCCTTGGGTTACTTTCATCATCTGCTCTATAACTCCCTTTTCTAGAGCTATTTGCTTCAAATACTATGTTCCATAAATCTCCAGCTCACAAAACCAATAGTTAATATTAGCTTTGTTTGCTTTGAGTGATTTAATTAACAGCCAGCATGTATTATGGAAAATCATAAATATTTATAACTTCCAAAACATTCTTTTAATTGCTGCTGTGTGATACTGGAAAGCATATACTAAGATTAATTGGGTTTGTCTCTATTCAATTTAAAATTTGTTCACTTGACCAGAAAGAAAACACTGGAGTTAAACAATAGAAATATGAAGTAAATCTCTTATTCTTGGCTCTGCCACTCAGATACTGCAGGTGAGATTCTCCAGTGAGCTGAATGGTCTTTGTCTATACATATTAGCAATTCCCTAGAGGAGGGAATACACAAAGCTACTTCCAGATGACCTCCATCCAAGCTAAGAAATTCATTAACCATCTTCAATCTAAAATTGAAATGAGAGCAAGAAAAATGTTGCTTTAACAGTTTTATATACTTATTCTTCGATGAAAACCTCAGTAATTTATATATTGCTGCACTTGAAACACAGTTTCTGAGATTCCTTTGGAGAACATGATTCCCAGTGAATGTTTTGATCCTCTCTTCCTACCTATGTGAATGCCATTGCTGCCAAAAAGGATTTGTGTCACTGATAATTCTCAGGCTGACATTTATAAAACCACTGGATGTATTCACTTGCACATTGTCAGAGGCAGCTGCAAAACCCAGACTTTTCTTCCTGCCCACTAAATTCTCTTTTCCTCTGAAGACATAGAAACCCACCCAGAAAATTCGACAATTCCTAAAAGGAGCTACACCTCAAAAGCCTACAAGAAGGGTTAGAAATTACTTTTGCTAATTATTCTGGTTTGTTGTACTGGCCTACATTAGCTTAACCACACCACTGTGTAATTGCTCTGAAACACACAGGCAGCGAAACTCAGTGACACTGTTTCAGCACTAACACACAAAAACTCTGTGGAAAGAACAGCAAAATATTTGAGCATATCCAGAAATCCTGGTACCCTAAAAAAATATTACAGAGGGGTCTGATTGCCACACAAAGATGCCCATCAGATTTTGAAGGCTTCTCACCATAAATAGAGGCACCAGTTTCAGTGGCTGCTTTGCTTTTAACTTACATGCCAGAATTTTGACACAAGGCACATGAGGGCACATGACATTCCCTATGTCTCTTCCTTGGCTCCCCAAACTCACTCCTCCCCTGACCTATCTAATGAGCTGCATTGTTCTGAGGAGATAAGCATCCCAAAACTTCTGCCAAATCTTTGTCTTCTAGTCAATGAAGGTAAACTTGAGTGTCAAGAATTTCTAATTAGCTGGATCTCTTCTGTCTAATCTGAAATTACACACACATTGTCAGTCTAAGCAGAAATTAAATATGAGATGCAGTCCCTTACTGGCCAGTGCTTCCTCCACATTCCTCTCAGACTTCTTGCTAATGATTATTTTCATATATGAAATGCACCACTCCACCAAGAACCAGACCCAGACTCAAACATTCCTGTGGGTGCCATGTGCCACAAGGCGTGACAGACACTCTTGACTCAGTTTTTACACCTTGCAGGCTGATTGCCTTGCATACAATTCAGTGTATGGAGAAACATTTTTTGGTGTAATTTCTGAATTATCTTCTTTCAGGCAATGCACATATCTCAGGACCACAAATTGGCTCCTTATGTGAACCACAGATCCAGCCTAAGTTACTTCCTGCCCTCAGGCACTTGCACCACTCTCTGATTAAGGGTGACAGTCACTCCTACAGAGTTGCCAGAGCAGGTGATTGTGGCAGCACCCATCCTGCAGATAGCACTGCAGAGACTTCAGGCCTTGCTCAGGAACTGAAAGAACTGGCTCCTGGCATGGCTGTGACTCAATCTCCAGAGTACAGAAGAGAATCTGGGATTTACATGATGGACAAGTCGTGAAAGGATGAATGACATGATTATCATCATCCTATCCTTCTCCCAAAACAATTTTGAATGAAAGTGCCTGTGGTTTCTCTAATCTAGGTGGATCACAATAATGTCAGTTTACACCAGTTATATTCAGAGCATGTCAGCTGATAAGAGAGCTTGATACAGAGACACCTAATGTGTATATCCCACATGGCCTAAGAGGACATAGATTAGACAAAATGGTAGAGGGTAGACAGAGATTGAGCATCTTCACTAGTAAAAGCTTAGATACTTACATTGCCCCTAAGTTGTAAGACTATTTTTCCTATTCTTTTCTTTTAAAAGAAGCTAGTTTTCCCTTGATTAATATAGATATATATATATAAAGGTTTAATTGTATTAAAATGTACAAGGGTTTGCTTTGACAAGGCATGTTCACCACACAGCTAACAAAAAGACAGCTGACTGCTAGTGCAGGGACACAGAGCAAGGAACTAAAACTCCTGCTCTGAACTCCCCTGCAGTGGAGGGTCAGTCACTGCCTGTAACACGAGCTCACTCAGGAGAGCATTCCATGTTGGCTGGGATGAATGTTACACACAACAACCCCTCTGGCGGGGGGCTCATCTTGCTTTTCTTCAAACTAACGACACTTCAGGAGGGGAAAACGTTGATGAATTACATACAACGAGAGACAAGAAAAGGCAACATCTGTTATATCCAGCATAAAGGGGATCATTCTTACAAAGGTTCTCACTCACCCACACCAAGCCTATAATTAGACACCATGTGGGCAGGTCTGCACCTACTGTTGTGGGACTGATTCCAAGTGAAAAAGGCCAGCAGCGACCAGGATTTGACAGGGAGAGAGCTGGCTGAACAGAGCCTGAAAAGCACCAACCCCTTCTGCATTCAGAGTGGTAAGTGCTGAAAAATTGGTGGGGTTTGGGGACAAGTGTCTGTACAAGCTGCAGGTTGGGACTCCAAGGATCTCTAACTTAAAAATAGCCAGGCTGAATGATTTGGTCTGAGTGAAGATGCAAAAAGCAAACAGCAGCACTCAGACAAGGACCCTGGGCAGCAGCCACGAGGCTTTAAACTTTTCAATTGCAGGAAATCCCAGTAGGGGATGAGAATTTCTGGGCTGTGACAATGCAAGGCAGCTAGGAAAACAGGGTGGATTCAGTGGGGTTAAGGTTATTTGAGACTGAATATATCCCTGTTTTTTAAAGGAAGAACAAAATGACAGTATTTGCAGATGGTATCTGGACTTCTTTCATTTTTAAGGGAAAATTCATTAAAACACAAATAACAGCAGAGGTGAAGAAGGAGGATAAAACAGGCTACATATTTAAGCATTATTAGAAGCACTGAAAAATTAAAGGGAGAATGGAAATGGGGAAGAATTATAGAGCTGTTTTGTGGAAGAATGTAAAAAACTTTTTCAGTAGACTATGGTTCACAGGGGAACTTGAACTAGTAATTGACAAGGGCTATTCTATACTTCAGAAACAGCAAAAGGCCAAGGGTTGCTCTTGCAGTTGACCAAGTTTAAAAGCAGCCTAATCATGGAGATGAACAGTGGAGATCACCTCGGGAAGACACACAAGTGGCCAGGTGGTGGCTGCAAGTCAGCTGAAGGTTCCCTGGTTACTCAGAATTGGCACAGCCTCTTCCCAAAACTGAATCACTTCTGTTGTTGGTTTGTTTTGGTTTCTTATGATGCTTGTAGTCAGATTAAATTATCATAATTGTCTCTGTAAACTCAAATGTATGAATATCATGTAAGGTGAGAACCCTATTATTTAAGAAATCTGAGCAAATACTGCACATTAGGAAGGCAAAGACTTGTTATTAAATATGTTCTCTTCACTGTTATCCTACAATTTCTTTAGGTTGTTCACCAGTTCTAAGCAACTGACCTAAACACCTTAAAACCTTTCATCTTACTGAACCCTCCAACATACCTACTAACCTTTTACTGGAGCTCTGCCCACATTAAATACCTCAAGAAAATAATTTGCATCATATTCTGAGTCATTCAGGTCAATGTCGTAGTCCACTGTTTCAGATTCAGTTTAAGAGGTCAATTGGCAGTCAGAATATTCTACTACCCAAATCAGACAATGTGTGTGAGCCCTGCCTTGCCGTGGCTATTACTTTGTATTGGGTGGTTTGGAGGAAGGACTTTTGCAAAAGGTTTTGCACATCTTCGCTACAAAATTGATTTCTTTAACATTAAATTTGTGGGTTCCAGAGCTATTCAGTTAAGGCCAGTTTCCTCCTGCAGAACGTCACCTGTTATGGCTCATTTGTGTTGGCACAGTGTCAAAGAACCTTCACCCAGAATCAGGACCCTGCACTGGGCTGTTCATGGGGAGGAGCTGGAGATGAAATGAAGTCTTTAACAATTCTGCCAATTACCCTGCTGCCTGAGTTATCACACCATATCACCAGCATTTTCCTCAGTATTCGGCACACCAGTTTTGAGTATTTGATAGTTATTTGATAGTCTGCTCAGGTATTGTGCCTGAGCCACTGACTGTGGGCTGTGCCTAGGAAAAATGGTGTTCTTTCTGTGCTTGTATAGAGTGGGCTGAACAACAAAATTACATTCAAATAAACAACTAAAAATCATATTGTACTTTCAGGTATTCACATATATAATAAAGGATAAATATGTACATGATCCCATTAGGAAGCCTAAAGATACTATTGTAATTTTTTTTCATTTTCTTTCTTTTACCGTCAAATGTTCAATGCTTGGGTGTGCAGTTAGTTCTCTAAATGCCTCACACTCAAAGCCATGCAAGAATTTGCTGGGAGAAACATAAATTTAACCTACAACTCCTATATCCAAAGCTTATATGTTAAACTCTGGATGGGTTCTCCTCCTTTGTATTGATTTACAATTTTAACTGAGCACTGAGCCAAACTGCAGAAAAATAAGAAAGATTTGAATAAAACAGTGGAAAGACAGAACTGCAAAAATGTTCTCTGTTTAAGGACAGTGCCAGTGCAGGGAATATAGGAAGTATGGTTGGAGTGGAAAGGCAAGAAAAAAAAAATAGAAATCACTCATCAAAAAGACCTGAAAGAAGGTAGAGAAGTTAAACTTCAATATTGAAGGGGATAAAGCAGACCTGAAAGTTGGAAAGTAGTATTCTCCCAACTGTGGAGTTGTGTGGAAACAAAGAATAAAAAGTTCCTTGGCACTTTAAAAGTCACTGCTAATACATTAGCAAGACTTTAAAGGTCTTTTCAGTTACAGCTTCCTCAAATGTTCACCTCAGATCTGCAAAGACAATATGCAGTGTGACAGCATTTAATTCCCCAAACACCAAAAAATAATCCTGCATCCAAGAACTGCACTTCTTTTTTTTTTACTGTACTTTAGCCTAGATGTCAGTAATTTTTTCATTCTAAGTTCATGTCCAGCAATATCAGTGTTGAAAGCTGGTATTCAGTGTAATACCAGCAACGGATTCCTCTAAAACCTTTGTCAGTGATGATCCAGCATGACCAGTGAGTAAAAAAAACCCTGAAGCTAAAAAGCTAAAAAATATAATCACATTTTGATTGTGGTATGATATATGATATGATAATGATATGATATATGATAAGATGTTATATGTTATATGACATGATGGTTCACAGTAGCAAGAACTGCATTTGTAAATCTGGGAGCTGCCTTCTAGTTCTTCCAACTAAAGCCTGAAATGCAATAATTACTCAATTTTTAATCTACTTAATCCATGCGTTTAATTTTAATCCACTTAACTGTTGTAGTACTGCATGTATGTAATTTTACTTTCTTAATCAAAATATCAAGTGGCAGAGATCTTCCTAAAATCCGACTATCATGAGAGTGAAAATGTTGATCTTGTAAGACTGTCATTAGTTTGTCATGTCATGTAACTTAATTCAATTACACAACTTAATCCTTTAACCGTTTTTCACAATTTTTCTTTCATGAGTGAGTGGAGAAATTCTCCTGTGGAGATTTTCATTATTCTGCCTCAGGCTGATATTGGACTGAAATTCCACAGGTCTGAAATTCCTCAGGTCATTCATCCTAGTTTTTTTACTTAATATCATATTAATTTTCTTCAAATTATATATCTGGACTTTTCTTACAAATCAATAACTTGAAAAAATTGTCAATACTTTTTTTGATTATTTCCTCTTTCTCTTTTAAGAATCTCAGCTATGAGTCACTGAAGTCCAGTGATTTTTGAATTTCCAGTTTCAACATGATATTCCACATCAGATCTAAAATTATTGTCTGAACAGAGAATCACCATGAATTCTTTTTTTTTCCCTGCTGCGAATTTCACCTGGTTTTGGTAAAGATGTACAAAAAAACTTTTTATCTTCCTAATTCTTTGATGCATCAAATATTTTTCCTTAATTCTGACACCCAAGATTATCCACGTTGACCTTATTATTTTCCCGATGAAATCTGTGTAACTTTTAGCCATTAATTCCCGGTTACCAATATTGCCCTTTGTTGCCCCCATTTCCTTCTAATTTCTTCCACTTTACCAATTTACTCATAGGTTTTTAATTTATTTTCTATTACCTTTTTTCAGCACAAAGCTCTCCAATTTTCATTAAAGAAAACAATAGCCATTTTTGTTTCCTGGTACTGCTCACCAGAAGAAGAGAGAACAAGGTTTATAAGAAAATGGTGAGTAAAATTCTTAGCAATTCAATACATAACAAATGTTGTTTAAAATGTTTTTAAAAAAATCTCTTTATGGCAGTGAAATGATTGGGTTAAAATGCTGATAATGAGAACTCCTGAGATTTGGCCTTGCTTCTCACTGGGGCTCTGTGTGCCTGCTTGTGTGCCTGTCCTAAGGAAGGTGTGTGGGTACATGTGTGGGACTTAAAAATACACTGCAGACAGTCATTATGCAGACTTTCCCGTATCTCCCCAACCCTCCACTGTGCCCATGAGTCACTGGTTGGGCAACGGTGTCCTGAAGGTGACTTGGTGTCCTGTGGTGAGGAACAGCCACTGCTCCAGTGTAGCTTTTATATGTGATGAAGGCAGTCTGGGAATATTTGCAATTTTTTTTTTTTTTTTTACTTGAACATCAATTTAAGAATATTTTGTGCAGGTTTTGCATGTCTTCTGTGCATTGAGATGTTACCTGAGCTCAGCACTGAGCAGCCTCCTGCCAGCAGCAGTGGGTAGGCTGAGATCACAGTCACAAACAAGTCCTTCCTGTTCCTCTTGTTCAGCACTACGCCTCTTAAATGCCCAGTGAAAGAATTTTCAAATTGCATGCTGCCTGGACTCCTTTTACACAGTTTTTTAACCTCTTTGCAATCTTTTTGTCATTAACATAGACTGATACAGAAAGGTTTCCCACTAAAAAATTATCTTCTACAACTCTCTTAATTACAGAATATATCAAGATTCCATAAATGATGAAATTTCTGCTACTCCTTTTATTTCCCTGGCCACATGTTCATTTCTGTTTTCTGCCTTCAAAGGAAGATCCTCAGAAGGAAATTACTGGTCACATTTGGCAATAATCTCCCACATTTGCTTAAATCATTACTTGCCTTTCAGGTTTTGGGTCTGTAAAGAAATTCTACTCCCCTTCCTGCTGTGGTGTTCCTGACATGGACTGTACATCTCCCAGGTGTGAGGGCTGTCCACTAATATTAAGAAATCCTCTGGAGCTCTCCAATATTCATTTGATGAGCCACAGCAGCTCATCAAATTTTCCTGCACTGTCATCAGGTTCTCATCATGATGATGGGCACCCTGACAGACATTCCAGATGAATGGGGCTGCTCCTTTTGGCCAACAGCTGGGACCTCTCTGTTCCTGCCCTTCACCAGCTGCTTAGAGTAATTCCTGAACCTTTTCTCTCCTATTTTACTGCCAGACTTCCTCTCTGCTTTCCACTCTCCTTGAGCAGATAGCTTTCCTCTCTGGTAACTACATCAATGGATAAATTAGGTTTAGGATCAGAACTGTATTTCTAAGGAAATTTCATGATTTCTCTCAGCTCTGTGCTTTGCAGCTCCTGCTCACTGCTGAGAGATTCATCCTCACTCCTCTGCCCTAACACACAAACAAAACAAGCTATTACCAAACAGAGACTTCAGAGTTTATTAGAGAGCGCTCTGCCCTATCCCGTTTGGCTTTGTTAGGAAACCATGTCATTACAGCCAAGTAATCCCACTTCCATCAAAAACAAGCACAAAGGTGGATCACACATTCCTCCTGTCTGACAAGTGTCACACCAGCTTCAAGGACAAATTCTGTAAAATTCCCAATTGCTTCTTCTTTTTTTCTGAAAGCATTTTGTCGTGTCAAGGGCCTTTTTGGAGTGTCGTGTTTCTACCTTTCTCGCATCTGTAAAAATATCCCTTGGAGAGTGCTATGCACATGGCAAGATTATAACTATTGAATTGACCACTTTTTCTTAATATTTCTAATGAGCTGTCCCAGTGGCCAGGGGTGACATCTCAAATTTTTGGTTTAAAAGAAAAGCAGTATGTTGGAAATGGAAGGTGGGTACCATAGGAAACACCTAAAAGAAGAGGAAGTTGAGAACAGTTGAATGAGGCAAACAAGAGGGGAGGAGGTAAGATTAAAGGGAGTCCATGGAAAAAAGCAGTAAGGAAAGTGTAGAGGAAAGGAATCTGTTCAAAGTTTTTCTTGCAGTGAGGGGCCTAAGCTGCCAAGTGTGCAGACTTCTACAAGTCACATGTACCACTGTTCTTGTTGTACCACACCTTTCACCTATCCCATCACAGCTGGAAAAAAAACAGGATTCTGTGATCTGATTGACTCCAGCAGCAATCTGCATGCAGTATTGCCAGTGCAAGAAATGCAATGAGCAGCAAATCTGAGTGGTGGGGAAGGGTCCCTTGCCACATCCTGCTGGGAACCCTCCCTCTCAAGCAGCCCAGGATGCTGCTGGCTGTAGGGAGCATTATTTTATGGTCAACTGGGGTCTGTCAGGATGCCCAGGCCTCTTTGTGGCTGATGGGTCCCCTCTATGCACTGACCAATGTGTGAGGTTATTCCTCTTCAGGTGAAGGTCTTTGTATTTCTTTTTGTATTAAAGTCTTTTTAAAAGGACAAAACACTCAAAATAAAATGCTTAACCAGTGTATTCAATTTGCTTTAGGTGGTTGGAATGTGGATTGTTGCATTTTATCTCCTTGGCAGAGTAGCAGGTGAGAAATTGTATCTTTGAACACTGCCACTAGAAAATGAATTCAGATGAAGTGGTACATAGCGGATGATGACTGTTATTTTCCTTTGCATTGAAATTGTGGCATGATTTGTGGGTTATTGTAGGGCAATGTCTATTGCAGTGCATGGAACTAATGCTAAAAGGTTCTGCTGTGTTTAAAATTTATTTTTAAGACCGCAAGAAACTTAACTCTGTGCTGAAAGTCCACAGAGAAATTCATAGTTACGTGTCCTACTCCTATCAAGGCAATGCAAGGTCTGTCTTTACATTGCTGCTCTATACAAAGAACAGGCCAGCAACAGGGTGCTCAGCACAACAATGCTAAAACATAAAAGTCGAGTGTAAGGGAGCATGGGACCCATTTGATCTAGAAAAAACCATTATGTTGAAGGAAATTTTCATATCATTCCTTGTACAAGGTTACTTTCATTCCCATGACAGAGACACAATGCTTTGGAGTAGAAGGTGTGCAGGAGCAATTCTAACAAGCCTTTCTTACTAAGCTGTTTTTTAAAAAAAGGAACTGAACTAATCCTTTACAAGCCTAGAAAGTGGTGTCAAAACACTGCATGGGTCTTTATTTGGTTTAGTTAGTTTCACTTGTGTTCCCACTTCAGGCAATACATAAAGGACACATAAATGACCTTCAAAAAATTAATTTCAAAATCAATCATAAAATTAAATCCTTAGTTTTTTGCTCTTCAAACTGCTTTAGTCTCAAATACATCATCAAGCAAGAGAATCATGCATATAAACAAGTTGTTTCTTCTACTCTAGGTAAAGAAGTTTGCTACCCCAGGCTTGGCTGTTTTACAGATGACCCACCCTGGTCTGGGGTACCAGGGAGGCTTCTGACAGGTTTGCCTGATTCTCCAGAGCACATGAACATCAGCTTCTCTCTCTACACCAGAGAAACAGGAAACAACACACAGGTGACATTTATTTTTAACATCAAAACCTGACTGAACCTGAAAATGTTTGTTAGTCTGTGTCAGACACCGTAGTCAAACAAGTCAGAATCAGAAGATAGTTTGAAGGTGCACTAATGAATATACTTTGGGGTAAAACACACAAAAAAAATTGTTATGAATGAACTGTAGGGCACAAGAAGTTTCCTGGTATTTTCCTGAAGGTTTAGGATATAGGTTATGGCAGACTACCTTTTGCATGTATTTAAGTTTCTGAGGAAGGTTGAAGCATATGGGATACACTCAGCAGCAGGTTGCCCAGCACTTCTGTTGTTGATAAAATAAATCAAAATATAGCTTCCACTACTTCCCATTGAACTTCAGCATATCTATGATCTAGGACACAGCCCTTCCACACCCAAACTCCCTGAGCTCAAATCACAGCCCCTGTGTTTGTCTGAGAACAATACAGACAGATAACATTCTCAAGGAAAAATAGATAATTAAGTAGCTTGCAGCAATGTGTGAAGATCAGCTTCACCCCTGCTGCATGCAGTCTTTGCATGAAGTTCTTCCAGCCTTTCTGGAGGGGCTAATGAGAAAAACAGGCTGCAGCTCAGCAGAGCAGCACACTGAAGCCAAAGGTCAGGTCAGGAAAAGGACAAGCTGGAGCAGGAATTGTGGAACTGGTGGGCTGCTCCCTGGAGAAATTCATCACCTCAGGCCATGAGACACTCTGTGACAAAGTGGCACTTTTAGGTTGCTTCTTATTGCAAAAGGGGATTCTTCATGCAGAATGGATGGGAGCAGCAAAAACCACAAGGGCACAATTTCTGTGAAAACCACAGTGGAACTGAGAAAGATGAAATTTTTGGTGCCCAAGTTCCAAAAACCACAGATTTTGTCCTGTCAAAGTAGAGTCGCTTTAGTCCTGAGGGTATCACCTAGCTGACTTTTTTAAATGTTCAAAAGCAGGAACAGATAAAACCTTTTTTTTTT
>VXBB01007677.1:236728-254178 GCA_013399915.1 Illadopsis cleaveri | reverse complement strand
TTTTTTTTTTTTTTTAACCTATAGGTGATCTCGGCCATAAACCCCTTGACCATCCAGAAGTCACATTTTTCCTCACATAGGAGAACCTCCTTCATCATTCACGGATTTGGCAGCACTGGAAAAACAGGCTGGGTGGTAGAAATGTGCTTGGTATGAGACAGTATCCTCTGAATCCTGTCAGCTCTGTTGCTACCCTTTAGGCATTAGTGTCCACCATGCATTTTACCATTCATTAGGTAGTAGAAGATACAAACCAAGAATTAAATTTCACACACACCCAAGTGTTCCCACTTGAGAAGATGCAGCACAGTCAAGGCCCCTTGCTCCTCTCTGACATGGTTTTTCTCTGGAGTTTTCATTCACAAACCCTGCAGATCAGATCAAAACAAAAAATGAACAGAGCTGTCCGCAGCCTCTACACCCCTGTCCAGACATGGGAATAGACACCAATTCACAACTGCTCCCCCCAGCAGCAGCTGAACTTTCCTTCAGTCCAAGGACCCTCCTGACTTGTAAAGCTCAAGTTTCAGTCTATAAATAGAATGGTTCACCACTATTCAGTTCTTAGAGACAAATAGAAACCAACCTGAACAACAACAAAACCCAAACAAACAAACATAAGAACACGACCAAACTTCTTGTTGCTTTTTGTTTGACTAGGGAATCAGTGGAAAAAAACCATTTCAAATATGAAATGTGGAAGCTCCCACAGAACCAACCTTGGCTATGGCAGATGAGCAAGATCTGCTCTGCTTGCTGCTGCTTCTGTGCTGGCAGGGAAAAGGCCAAGCTGGGAAAAGACACCACTGGATACTAAATCACAAATCAGCATCACTACTTCTGTTCACAAATCTATGAAAACTTTTAGTCTGAAATATTAAAATTTCTTTTTTTTCTTTTTTTTTTTCTTTTTTTTTTTTTTTTTCAATTGAAAAGAAACAGCAATTCTTTCTGGCTCTCTACACTACAAACTTCTGGTCCCCACAGGAGAGGAGTGAGTCCAGGATGCATTATTGTTTCACTTGTGTTCTCCTTGTCTGTCATTCACTTTTAGCTGTTTTTCATGGATTCATTTTTGTTACCACTCCTTGTTCTATCTCAAACCTTAAGTAACCTTAAGTAAATCTTCTTGTACACAGAAAGCTGTAACTGCATACTGACACATGATTCTTCCACTGGAAAAATTCCTATCTCTGCAGAACTGCGCCTAGTACCAAAGTGACCAATGCTTTCATTGCTGAAATAGAACCTTTCTTCTCTCCTCCAAATTTTTTTAAGTCTGACATGACTTTCACAGTTTTAAACCCAGTTGGTAAATAAGACTAATTTAATCAGTAGTCTAATTCAGTTAAACTACCAACATCCCTCAAAGAAAGTCACAATATTGCACATAGAATCTACTGTGCAGTTGTATGGCATTTCAGAAATATTTCAAATATAGAAGTGGTGTATAAAGTAAAATATTTTTATTTTTCAAAATTGACTTTTTTTGAGGAATGGCTTGTAATATGCTATCTTGTAAGAAGATATTTTTCAGTGTCGTACAGGCTACAGTGAAGAATTACAGTGAAGAATTCAGTAAAGAATGAGAAACTTCATTATTATGTCATATTTTAATCCCTATTCCAGTTTAAGTTGAATCTCTGATTGCTGTTTTCTTTCTTTAAATACTTTGCTTTGTGTGTTCCTACGTCAGCTGTTACTGGAAGTGGAAAACATCAACTGCATCGCTGTGGATTGGAAAGAGGGGGCAAAAGGCACCTATGTCAGTGCAGTGAACAACATCCGCGTGCTGGGGGCTGAGATTGCTTATTTCACAACAACCCTGCAGGTAAAAGACCCTGCTTTACCACCTGCAATTCCTCAGTGCACGTGGTGCTGCTGTGACACTGCTCTTTGGGTTTGAACCTTGCCCGGTACGGTCAGGCAGGGCTGTACAGTTGAGATCCAGCTAATTATGCTAATTATCGGCCCAGTGAGGACTTCTCACGGCCACAAAGGACACAAATGGAGCCGAGGCTGAGGACATGTGCTTGTTAATTAGAGACCAGCAGGTGGCAACGTCTCCATATGATGTTACAGGCTAGCCAGCATTCCATGGAAATGAGGCGAGTTCAGTGCTTACCAGTTTCCCAGCATTACATACACGTGCCAGAAGTGCATTAATATTTCAGCTTAGCACCACCAAAACGAGCAGAAGCTGCCTCACTTGATAATTCCGTGTTTTGCTGTCAACAGGCACAATAAACTGTGCAGTTGCCTCCTGGCTGTGAGCCCCCTGTTCCCCAAAGGTGGGCGTTCGCATTTACACACAGAGTGCAGAACTGCGAAGTTTGTGCAGCAGCCTTTCCCGCTGATTTCAGAAAGATTCACGAGTACTAGGAGTATCTGAAAATTAGAATCTTGCCAGGGACTGGACTTGACCCTGGCCAGGAGTTGTTCATCTTAAAATGCAGGAAGTTCACAGCCCATGAGGCCGAGTGCCAACCTTGCAGGAACCTGAGGCTCAAAGAACACGTTACCAAATTCTGCTGGGGTACAATCTACCGTTCCTTCCTAGGAAATTCATGTGTAGCCTCACACATTTGGCTTCTGGATCTTTCTCCTCTATGTATAAATATCAGGTCATTTGCAGATGTGTTCAGTTTCTTATTTACTGCCTCTGTTACTGCATCATGTGCAGTCTAGGGCACCCTTTCTTCCCTTACAAAAATGCATAAATGATGCTTAGACTTCGTTTTCTTTTCTCAAATTTAAAAATTTCTGCAGTTTCATTGTTGGAAAGGTTCAGCTGCATTGTAAATGGAAGCACTGCTGTAAAATGTTTTCAGAGGAATCTGCCATCTAACAATACAGGCAGACAGGCACGTTCTCCAGATTTACCTTAATTTTGATACACACATTACAAAACTTAATGTAAAAAGCTCAGGCAATTAGCAACCTTGTTGGTTTTGGTTGCTACAAAACCCAATGAACGTGTCCCCTCTGTCTTCCTTTCCACCTTCAATGCAAGTGTAATATCTCAGCACTGCAGGCCTTGTACAGGTGAGATCTGGTAAAAGGAGAACGGACGTCACCCCACCCCACCATTTTCATGGCAGTGAAAATCTTATTCATTACATGATCACATATTCTAAATAGACATGGAGAATAGATATGTGACCAAGAAAAGGGCTGCAAAGTAGAATAAATAAAGAAAAAAGTAAGATCATTTTTATGGAAGATGATGTTAGGCATTGATCCAAGTGGGCAAGATGGTCCATGTGTAGTCACACAGGATAATGGAATACAGCAAGCATATGCCAACACCACAACAGTGAGCCCTTCATCACTATGCACGTAAAATTTCAGATGGGATCATTTTTCTGTCAATTCTTAGTGTAATTTAAACAGCAATTAACTCAAGGAACTCCCCCTCTGTTTGCTATGCGGAAAGTCGGCCTAGATGTTCCCAGAGGCCCATAATGTCAGACCTTCTCTTTGCTTGTTATTCAAAGCCTGTGTTCTTATCTCCTACCACCACCACCACCACTTTAATGATCAGAAAATGTTCGGGTACTCCCCTTACGAAATCCATTTAATTGGCCACAGTCTGGGAGCCCACACTGCAGGAGAAGCAGGAAGAAGGATCCGAGGCATCAGGCGGATAACAGGTAGGCTGCTCACCCAGGTGCAGAGCTAACAGCATGTGTTTAAAGGAAAAAAAACAACTTGCCACAAACTGGTCTGTAGACTGGAATTAAATTATTGCTGGAGATACTTGTCATGAGAGCAGACAAAATTTATGCTTCTCAGAAGCAGGGTAATTATTACATCTTTCTCTGTTTAGGTGAAGTACTCTTAAGTGGAAGGACAAGCATAGCTAAAATGTTTGTAACATTATCATCACTCACTGGGTGACATCAAGCCCCACACAAAGCCACAAAAACCCCTTAGTTTTCCCTATTTACAGCTTTAGAGTCCAGTAATAAGTCCATGGGTAATAAATGCCTCCTTCCTAGTAATATAATATGCCATTATATCATCTATTCAAAAAATATTTTACTTCTCTTGGAGTAAGTTTTCAGAAAGGTTCACAAAACCATGCTATTTGCATATTTTTTATAGTTTAGCTTGGAATTCACATCGTTGTTGGGCTTGCCTTTTGCAAACATAAACATTGTATTTCATGAGTTGGCAAAAGATATATTAACACGTGCAACACTTCTCTCTCTTCCTCAACTTATAAATGTGGGGGGTTTTTTTAGGTTTAGACCCTGCTGGGCCCTATTTTGAAGGTACTCCTCCCATGGTGAGACTGGATCCTACAGATGCAAACTTTGTTGATGTTATTCACAGCAATGCTGCTCACTTTCCTGCAGCAGGTAAGTGCTCCTGTGCCAGCAGGTACCTGCAGGGATGGGCACTGCACCCTGACCCTGACACCTTCCCATGCATGTCTCAGGGCTTGGGATGTATAACACCACTGGACACCTGGACTTTTACCCAAATGGAGGGACTGTGATGCCTGGATGCACTGATTTAATCCCAGAGATGAGACAAAGTGATTTTGAAACCATCGTTGCAGGTAAACAATTCCAACGTGCATCGTGTTTTGTTTCTGTTCTATTCTGAATCATGAACTGTGAAAATTGCCCACTGTTTGGGAGAAAACAGGAAAACAAAATTGCTTTTTGCCTGTTTACTCTCAAGTTAAAAAGGAAGTAAGAAACAACAAAGGCAGGAACAGAACAGTGCTCCACAGAGAACTCTGCAGGGAAAGGAGGTGTCATACATGCCTAAGCTTTGCTTCTGTAATTTGAAATTGGATGCAACCCCAAAAAGGCAGGAAATAGGGAGTCTGCAGGTCCAACAACCCCAGCAGGAGACTTTCCAGGCTGAGAAAGGCCAAATCAGCAGCATGATAGCACCACCTCTGGTTTCTTGCAGATGCTGTAAAGGGCATCCCACACTCCCAAGGCATGAATTAGGTAAAAGCACTGAGGGTTTCCAGGGACTGTACATGCCTCACCTCTGAACCTGAGACTTCTCTCTTTTCAGAGATTTTGGACAGTTTGGTGGGTTCTCCATGGTTTTTTAAGCCTTTAAAACTGAAATGAATGTTATCTTGCTATGACATCTCATATACACACACACATATATATATATGTACACATATATATATATACACAGAGATAAATGTGTATATATATACACACACACATATATATACATATATATATGTGTGTGTGTACATATATGTGTGTATATATGTATATATGACTGTCTTCTTAAAAGGGACTATTACATCACAGCAGACCAATGCATCCCACTTGAAATCTTAGGGTAACAGCACACCATTGTCCAGATAAAACACAAAAACCCAACAATTTCTCCTGCAACTGGCAATTCAGAGTGAAAATAAATCATTTCAGGTCCGTGCTGCTGTTCTGTTCTGTGCCTGAGCTGTTTCCATGGTGAGACAAGTGCAACTGCTGCAGAGGATAAGGGGTGGTTATTTCAGCAAAGCTCACAAAGTTTTTTCCCAGCAGACACCACACTCTTTGGGGGGTGCCACCACTCACGCAGCCACGAGTTTTATTTTGCAAGTATCCTCTACCCCACTGGATTCCTGGCATATCCCTGCAAGTCATATGAAGACTTTAAGAAAGTAAGTGTTTCAGCCCAGGAAGGGGTGAGGTGTAAATAAAATATTCCAGCTCTCTGGTGCAGATACCACTTGGATGCAGGGGCTGGGGTCCCGTGGTGTGGCTGGGAAGGAGGAAGCATAGCACACAGCAGTTCAACTGTTCCACTCTGGAAAAAGAATCCTGAAGCATAAGTGATGTCACCAAAATATTGGGGACAAAAAATGAAAGGTTGTGGAATTCTCACCCCAAACCTTTATGCAAAGGAAACATAAGTTTGGTAGATCTATCCTACTAATTCCTACATTTAGAGCCTCCAGAATCCTTGACTGCTCTCTAACTTACACTGGACACTGCTTAGATCACCTATGAATGATGCTCCTTTCATTTTCCCCCATTTGTGAATGCAAGCAAGTTCCCCTTGACTAGGAGGGTCTGGCTTATATTTTGCACTAGAATCTAACTGAAAAATATTTGAACTAACAAGTTTCAGGCTGTTACCATACACAGGCATCAAACCTGCTCATTCTGCATCCTCTTGGGTGCAGGAGCCATTATCTAAAACAAGTTTATCACGTTTTGGTGTTAAGTTATGAAAACAGACAGTAGTGCCACAGCTTTGCAACATCAGAATAGCATATGGAGCTTTAATTTCATAAGGGCTAGCATGAAAAATAATATTCCTCATTAAATGATGCTCTTATTTTCCCTAGGGAATCTGTTTCCCGTGTCCACAGGAGGGATGTCCAATGATGGGCCACTATGCTGACAGATTCCCAGAAAAATTGAAGAGGGTAGACCAAAAGTATTTTTTAAATACAGCAGCAGATGAGCCTTTTGCTAGTAAGTGGAGAAGGTTTGTTATAGTTGTTCACAAGTTTGAAAAGTGCCTTGATGTGATTTACAGCCATGCACCTGTGCTGCTTCTATAAATAACTGCTAATAGCTCTGACAGAAAATGCTGCATTGCTTATGTAATGTAGCATTCAAGCTCACCAGTGATAATCTGGATTTATGTTTGTTTTTATTTATGCAGCTTGGAGACAAAAAGTATTTATCAAATTGTCTGGTGTAAAGAAAACGAGGGGAGACATAAATCTGGTTTACTATGACACACAGGGGAACTCAAAAGAATATGAAGTTGCCAAGTAAGTTAAATTAATATTTTTCTACAGTATTCAATACTGCTAACATTAATCTACATACTTTCCACATGTTTAAGCAGTGTTAACACTCATCCTGCATTGCAAATATTCCGCTTAACATCAGATAGGAAAGAAGATGTTACTTAAGTAAGAACCATGAGGGCAGAGGGATGGCTGTTAAAAGGAAATGGAAGGCATTTCCATGAGTTCTGTGTTTCTGAACTCCAGGTGAGTGATCCCTGCCAACTCCCCACACAAGGGCTCTGGGGACAGCCCCAGTCTCACTCCTGTCATCTCCCCACAGCCTTCTGCCACAGAACAGATTTAAAGAACACATTTAAAATGTTCTGTACTGGTTTTCAACCTCTCTTTGTTCAGAGCCCTGGTCCAGTGCCCTGTGCTCTTACAAAGAAGAGCAAAAATGCAAATTCCTATTGTAAAAAAAGGGAAAATCTGAAAATACATGGAGAATGTGATTTATTTCAGTGATCTCTGAACTGTTAAACTTAAAGATGCCGTTTTTCCTTCTATTCACAGTGGAGACCTCTCTCAAGATGATATTTACACAGAATATCTTGATGTTGAAATCAACCCCAGAAATACTGCAAAAATTGAATTTCTCTGGAATAAAGCCATATTCTCTCTACTCTGGGCAAGACTGGGAGCAAAAACAGTCAATATAATACATGGAGCAGATGGACATAGGTAAGTGTATCCCATTTAGAGATCAGAAGGCAAATGGAAAAAACCCTGAGAGAAAAGATGGAGAAATGGTCTTAAATTGGACACATGGTTTGTAATCAACAATGTGAATTTCAATAAGGAAAAGGACAAGGCATTGCACTTTGGACAGAAAAAATTCAGAAAAATCAGATGTTTGACTATGCACCAGGGAATAACTGTCTGGAAAACAATCCTGCAATGAATAATTTGAAATGTTTAGCTTTTCCACAACAAAACAACTACAAACCAAGATAAAGCATACTAAACCTCAAATTTTACAGCTGCTTCCCAAAAGAAGGAAATTCACCTTGTTACTGTAAATAGCAGATGCTAATAATCTTTGCAGCAGGCTTTTAGGAAGCCTTCAGTGGGATTATGGGTTGGACTAACAAGCCTCAAGGTGACAGCTGACACCCTTTCATTTTTCATTGGGCAAAAAGAGATAAATCTTGATTCAAGCATTTTTTTTTCTTCCCAGGTCAACTTTTTGTGGCCGTGGAACTGTGGCATATGGAGATCCTCAGTTACTTACACCTTGCTAGAAGTCCCCAAGGTCTGTACACGGCAGCTGAGTAAACCCTCAGTCTTGTGCATGGAAATCTTGGCAAAAACCACAATTAAAGCAAATTAAAAAAAAAAAAATTGCTCTGTTTGAGTTTTGTTCAGTTCTTTGCAAATACACATGTCAATGTTTTTTTGTATTTGAGCCACGTTTATTGTGCTTGTAACTATGGAGCAACCAGAAACCACACATGCTAAAATCCCTTTAAAACACTGCACAGTCTCACTCTACCTGTTCCTCAAGGCAAGGACTGAGTCCCACCACACTGATAGAGAGAAAATCTGGGATATTATCAAGCACTCTCAAGGCAACACATGTCCTCAGAACACCCCTGCAGGTCTGAAACACCTCCTTTATGCAGTCTCTGCTGACACCTCCTTTCTGCAGCCTGTGCTGCTGTTCAGAGTTTTCCATCCCCACACAAGATCATTGCCTTCAGAAGACACCCTGGGGTGAGGCAGCAGCAGCACAAAGCCAGGTTACTCCTGCAGCAGGTGAGCCCTTTGCACCTGCAGCCCTTTGTACCTGCACCTGCTTGGAAAACGCAGATAAGGCAAACCTCAAGTGCTCCCCGCCTTGGAAGGAACGAAACACTGAATCCCAGCTCCTGGACACTGTTTAATTTCAAACACAAACATTTGCAGTGGCCACTGACAACCCTGAAGAGAAACTCTGAGTAACCAGGTTTTGCAAAACCTGAGACTGACCATTTCACATTAAAAACGATCATTACTGCTCTGCAAAGCATGGCATGAGTGAGCCTCCTGCAGCTGTAAGAGACCAAGGCAGTGAATATTTTTCCAAGTATAAAACCCAACCTCTGAGCTAATGAATAGGAAGAAAGAGTTAATAATTAATTTACTCCCATTTCCCCATGTTTGATAAATGACATACAAGCATTTTGGCAGATTAGCTTCTAAGAAATAGGAGTAGAAATACCATGAGAACACATTTATGAGTATAGACTTCTGAATGGAATTTTTTTTAGGAAAAAACCCAACCCGGTTGTATCCTTGACTAGACAAAAGTGTGTAAAAAATTACAAACAAGATTAAACACAAGTCTGAGGTTCAGCCAGAGAGACCTGCAGTTCTGAGTCCTGCAAGTCTCCTGGGGAATTGACACATGGCAAGTAAAATGTGAACAATGCTGGGAAGCTCCACAGAGTCCCAAGAGAGAGCCACAGCATCCTGCAGCACCATAAATCCAGCCCTCTCCTCTGCCTGCTTCCTATTCCAGACTACACCTTCTTCAAGATTGGAGAAACATAGCTGTGCCTTAATTTATCACTTTTTTTTTTTTTTAATCAAAACCCATCCTTCTTCCAAAGCCCCCAGGTGTGAGGCCACAAGGACCAGAGCATCTCCTCCAGGCACAGAGCAGCCTGCATTATACTGAGGGACCTGCATCCCAGCCCTGCCCAGCCTTCCCATAGGAGAAGCAAGCAGATGAAATCCAGCTGACCATGGCCTGAGGAATTGCCCGTTTATTCTGTCTGACCTGTAATGTTACAGTACTGAATAAGACCAGCAGACTAACAGATAAAATCCTAACTCAAACCTTTTCCACCAGCTCTTAAATGAAATGGGAGAAACTATTCTCCCTTTGTTTTGAGCAAGTGTTAAATCTTGTCAGTGTACTGGGGCTTGAACTGATTCCACTGATACAAACCTATTTACAAACCAAAATTCCACCTCAACTAAAGACAGGAGTACTGAGCTCTAAATCAGTATCAAAGGTGGTGTCTTAATAAAAAGTAAAATTTAGCTGTTTAAAGAAATAAACTCCATTAGCACTGCTGATAGCAGTGGAACACCTGGTATCCATTTGGTCATTCCCAGAGGTGGAGATCAGGGAACATCAACTCTGCAAACATATAGCCATAAAGTATAGCCAAGCTGACAAAGCTCTAAGGGGAGTCAGCTCAGGTCTCATTTCTTCTTGAGTTCACGTGGAGCCTTCTTCTAGAGACAAACAGGTCCAAGGCATTGCCAGACCTGGTCTTGTGCATTTGCATAGGCTGCAATCACCTTTTAGTTGATGTTTCTACTAGAGCCATCTAGAGAGCATTGTAGCATTTCAGCCATATCTCAGTGAGGAATTTTGTATATTATTTGTATATATTTCCATTGTGTTCGCTCTCAGTTCATCACTCAGAACTTTTCTCAAAGCTTGGGTTACATGGGTAGTACAGAAAAGATCCCAGGGGTTACACAACTGTCCTTCTACATCTACTTATTTCAGCAAGGGAATTAAAGGGATGCTAGGAGAATGTCAAACTCTTTCACTATGAAAAGAATATAGCAAGCCCACTAAGAGTTTTCTGAGAGGGATAAGCCTTCATCAAAAGACCCAGAAAACACAGGAGCATTTCACACCTGAAGTCACTTGATACAGGGCAAGGAATAGGACTTAAAAATGATGTGGTTCCCTACTAATTCTCCCTGTAGATCTCTTACACTCCAACTACACAACACCAAAAATAAAAGCCTTCCCAGCCAAGACAAGATACACAGATCCATATAATTCTCTTCCATGGGCCACTCCTGATGGGTTGCTGCCTGGGAATTACCAGCCTCTGGAGCTCCAATTATATAGTGGGATCCAGCTCAAGAAATCTATGTCCATGGATTTTGGAGCTTCAGAGAAACCAACCATTAAGGTTATATTCCAGTTTATCTATAAACTATAACCTGAAACAAATATTCTTATCTTTCTAGAAACAGTTCCAAGGATAAAGCAGACTATAAAAATACATGCAAAGTTTACTCATTAATGCCAGGAGCTTCAAGACTGCATCGTAAGTAGTTCAGGTCTGCAGGTTTTTCCTTGTACCTCGTCAGATTTGTGCCTTCTAACAGCACAGGAGTGTGAAGGGAAATGGCAGCTCATGTTCTGCTACTCCTAATGCTAATTCCTAAGTAGCTCCTCTGCATCTGACTGGAAGGAAAAAAATCACCCTGAATTTAAGCCGTGCTTTGTATATTTATGGCCCCCAGTCTCCCATGGAGCATGCAAACACAAAGCTGAGTCACACCTGTCTGGCACACACAGCAGTCAGGGATACATCCTGCAGAAAAAACAGTTCACCTTGAGAAAATTCAGCACCAGGGAGCTGAGTGTGCTTGCTAAACGAGTGGGTTAGCAAATCCTAGCTGCTTTTTTTTCTGCTGTTCCAGATGCTTGGAGTTTGGATTCTTGCCCTGTTTCTGTTCAGCGCAGCAGAAGGTAAGCATATGGGGTTAGTGTTTGTATTGCATTTTCTGCTGCTGTATTTTTCACCTATCTTCTAGGTATAATTCTACACCCTGCTGCCTTAAAACTTACTGATTGGGGTTAATGTTGTTCACTTTTCCATACAAGAATTGTGAGATGAGAGTATGCGTGTTGTCTTTCTTCTCCACTCTGGGAATTCTGCCCTAGGAGTGAGCAAGAAAAGCTGATGTTTCCTATCTCAGAACAAAGCTACTGCTCTACTAAACGTAGGAAATTATTTCTTGTACTCTTATTAGAGAGAGAAATGGGAAAAAAGCCAGGGCCAGGGGGTGGAGGCAGTCTAATGAGGGTATAGCTTTGTATTCAGCAGAAGTCACTGGCTTGTGTAGTATAAGATTTCTCATGTGGGCTGTTCAGCAGAGTCTCAATTTATTGCTGATTATCTGTAATATTTTGGCTTGGCGTTTGGAGAAACTCACCAGCTGTCTCTGTCTCGGGCAAAGCAACAACTGGGGGAGGATTCCCAAGGTATTGCACGGGATACCACAGAGGAACTCCCCTGGGGACTTCATTGGTGAGCAATAGGGTGGATTCTCTCCTTGGGGTAAACTGCAGCCGCTCAAGATCTGGGAAAGGGCAACTGCTGCTCTTGGCTTTCTGTAAACTGTGGGATTTTCAAGGAAAAAAAAAAAGACCCCCAGAGAAGCCATACTATGAGTTCTGACTGCTCCATTTCTCTGCTCGTTCACACATCATTGTTTTGGTCTTCATGGCACAGGTGACGAAGTTTGCTTTGAAAGGCTTGGGTGCTTCACAGATGATGTGCCATGGTCTGGGACCACGGAAAGGCCAGTCTACAAATTACCCTGGAAACCAGAGAGCATAGACACTCGCTTCCTCCTCTACACTCGAGAAAACTCTGATGACTTTCAGGTAAGGACTGTTGTGGTTTAAACCTTAGCGAATCACGTGCAAAAACTGTTAATAAACATAGACTCCGGCTGTGTTCCTGAAAAGTGTAAAAAATGGCCAGACCTCCACTTTATTCAAAAGATCACCTCTTCCAGGTCCTTGGCAGGATCCCCATTGAGAACTATAGGGAATCTGAGCATTTGGGGGTAATTTCTTTTCCACAGATAAAATCAAAGCATGCTGAAATCTTACCTGCTCTAAGATAGGTGTCAAAGCTTGCTTCGAATGGAGATACACATAAAACTTCATGTGCACCCTTGCAGATGAATTCAACATTGCAAAACTTTTAAACACCTGCACAGATAAGCACAGTTCAGGTCTTTGCGATTTGGAAAACTTACTTACAGAAAACAGACTTAAAGGTTTATTAAGATCTTATGTATGCTAATTTTATTATTTTAAAATCTGTATTAATATAGGAGGTGTCTGCTGTTGATAAGTCAACAATCGAGGCCTCAAATTTTAATGCAAGCAGGAAGACCAAATTTATTGTGCATGGATTTGTAGACAATGGAGAAGAAAACTGGCTGTCAGACATGTGCCAGGTAGGTACCACAGGGACACCCTTAATTTGCATTTGTAAACACATGCATATAAATTTCCTGTATTTCTCTATTTCTAACCAATTTTTCTCATGGTATTTTTAGTGATAAGAAAGCAAAAATAGTTCACCTTCTCAGATTGTTACCAAATTGAATATGTAGCTTTGCACCCTGAGGAAATGCATGAGGTAAAAAGCATTCAGCTTTTTTCTTTAGTGAAGTGAGAGAAGAGATTTGTAAGCACGTGCCCTTTTCCTGGGTAAAAAGAACACAAACCCTGGAGTAAGATACTGGCTAGGATCAGGGTGCTTCCAGAAATAACTGCAGACTCTAGATTAGGCCTGCATCCTAATTCTCCAGCCAGGAGAAGGTTTCTAGACGTGGAAGGTCTATCAGAAAGGTTTGGGTTGCCACGTGGGTGCTGGAGGCTGAGCAGAGGGGCTGGCCATTACCAAAAGCAATAAAGATGTAGAAACGTATATCTGAAGGGGATCTCAAGGGAAGCATTTCAAACAAAGCTTTCAGTCTAGGACTTGCTATGAGCACTGATTGTAGTGAAGCACTCTGCTTTATTGATTTTTGTGCTCATTCCACAAATTATTTCTTAACCCTGTCGCTATGCAAAGTGCAATGCCAGCTTGTGGTTTTCTCAAGTGCTCCAAACATGCTTTTAATTGCAGGTGGAGCTAATGAAAGCCCCTAGTCATGCAGCACAGAGCAAAATACAAAGTTGATGTCACTTTGAGGATAAGGTTTTTCAACCATTAACACAACTACAATTTTTTGAAATAATGTATTCCTATTTTACGTATGAGAACGCTATGAGGAACAATGTGAAACTAAAATCAAGGTATTTTGCATTTATTGCATCCCCTTTGTCTGTTTCTTTTTGATGTTAGATCAAAAGAAAAGAAAAATGACGGGTAACTGTTGGATTTGTCAGTTAATAATTTGTTTAAAGTATCAGAAGTAGATCGATGTTTTTATAAATTTTTTTAAGGCAATTTTTAATTGCCTTACATTTTGCACTCTTAAAATAGAGGTTTGTTTCCCGGAACTTTGCAATCAATGAGATAGCTCACAATTTTTTTCAGCTCATCCTTAAATCCATTTGATCAATTTTCCAGGATGTAGAGGCATGAGATAAATCCTTAAATTCTTCATCTATTACAATGTGTTTTATCACAATACTCTAGTTTATATTTAGAAACAAATTGGTCTCAGTGAATCTTTTCAATAAAGAGTGGAGCAAAGGGGATTGTGAATACATCAATCCTCCTATGTGTATCTGTTACTTGCTTTCCTTCCCATTGAGCAATAATCCTATCTGCATATTGATTTTTACCACTTGTAGTATGGTCACAGACACTTTCATTGCTTTTTTTGTCCTTTGTCAGTTGTTGCCATATACTTAAGCAGCTAAAACAAAATACTTTTAGCTGAACAATCCAGCTCAGTGGAGAACACTAAAGCTTCTGATTCTCTGGCAAAGTTTCTGCCTGCATATGCATATTTCCAAATAAAGCCATAAATCTGAAATGAATACCAACAGTTTATACACTATCTTATAAAAAACCCATTCTCTTTCTTACAAATCTGCATCAGAAAACCACTCTTGACTTTTACTATCAAAATATTCTGATTGAATTTGAATTAAAGTAGTACTTTTAAATCACTGAAGTGAATAGGTGCATAAGTAAAGCTCTTATTTAGTGTTACATACCAAGTGTGACTGAAAATAAAAATTGAAAGTTTCATTATTGATATTGTTTTCCTTTTTGTAAAAAATACTGCTCTGGGTATTTGAAATGATTATTACATCACCTATCACCCTCTTTCAGCATTGTGTGATCACTCCAACCCCTCTGAGCACACATCCATGCTACAGCTTCGGTTTTCAAAACATTCTCATACAATTTCAGACAATTTTAGTGGCTGAGCCACAATAACCAACATGAACCGATCCCATACTGTATTTACCACGGTTTTTACTTTTGTTTTACAAAACAGAGGATGCTTACTGTGGAAGATGTGAACTGCTTCTGTGTGAGCTGGAGGAGAGGTGCACTGTGTCAGTACACCCAGGCATCGAACAACGTCCGTGTCGTGGGCGCTGAAATCGCTTATTTTGTAAATGTTCTCATGGTAAGAGTCTGCTGGTTCTAAAGCTACAGCTAAAATACTGATTTTCAAAGAAGAACAGCTCTGGAACTTTCACAAATGTGGATGTAACCAGTAGAAAATACTGTTCTCTATTCCATGATCAGTTGTGCTGAGAGAACCCTTTTTTTTAAAAGGAGAGTACTGTGTGATAGCAGCAGGGCCTGCCAACTTAAGGAGAGGAAATACATTTCTAGAAATAATTTCTACAAGAAATTCTCATAGTACGGCCAAAGAGTTACTCTGTAGATGCTAACAAATGCGGTGTAAAACTTTTAAATATGCAGAAATAATGGATATGGCAAACTTCTTTTTCTTGGAGACAGAACCAAAGAGCTCACAAGAACACCAGAAAATCAGCTGGCAGCACTGGCTGAGGACAAGCAGGACTCACCAGTTGCCCCAGAAAAGCTGTGCTGGACAGTTCCCAAACCCACAGGAGGTGCCCCCTTTGCATCCAGCTTCACATGGGAAGTGAAGCTTGGTCTGAAGCCTTCTCTTAACCTAATTGCTTTCAACACAGATTTCCCATGAAAGAACTATAAATAACTAAAACCAGAGAGTGTGCTGGGTCTAGCAGTGCTCTGACCCTCCTCTCACTCTCCACATCTGCACTGCAGCTACTGAATTCCTGCCCAAAAAGGCTGAAGGCATCTCTCCTCTCATGCCCTCCCCCAGCTGTGCATGGTGCTGCCAGGTGTGACCAAGAGCTCCTGCCTGGCCGACTCATGCAAGCCAGACAAGCATTCTGTGAACCTTAAGGGGCCCTCTGGAAAGATATAGAGCCTCTCAGGACTCTTGACAGAGCTGTCTGGAGTCATAACAACCTCCAAACCAGGGCAGCAGCTGAATGAGGAGGTTTGGAAAACCTATGTGTTGGACAGAAGCAACTGGCAAGAGAGACACTGAAAGCCTATGGGAGTTCCTGAGTAAGCAGGCAAATTAAAAGTGGTTTTCCAGCCCCTTTTAAGTCTTCCATTTGCACAGCAAAGTTTATTTGTTGCTGTTTTGTCAGGATGACTATGGATACTCTCCAGCTGACGTTCACATCATTGGGCACAGTCTGGGAGCACACGCTGCAGGCGAGGCCGGCCGGAGGCGCCCGGGCATCGGCAGGATAACGGGTCAGTGACTGCAGCCACAACCACACCAAAGCCACTAAACAAAACCCTGCTGTTCCTTCCCTCCTCACCTTCCCTCATGACTGCATCTCTGGGCTGCAGTCAGGTGTAACTGGAATATCATAGAACTCAGCCCTTTCACACTGTACCCCCACAAGGAGCAGGGCTGTGGTAAGCGGCGGGAAAAGGGTGTGATAATTATTTTGCTTGCACACGTGTTACACAGCAAAGGGGTTTTTTTTTTAACACATTCAGCACTTCCAGAGTTTAAAGGTGTGGGTTTGATCTCCTTATTCATCATGTAGGCAATGCCAAGGGCATTGTGCATTAAGCAGTGTGGCCTTTCGTGCATAAAAGAAAATTTTGGACATTATTAACAAAACCCCTTCCAATTGTTATTTTTCCTCAGGGATTTCAGGCTTGGTGAAACTTGGACTAATAGTCTACAAAATTCAGTTCAAAAGAAAACCCAAAACATGCTGCCTAGGGACAAGAAGGGATGCAAGTATAAGGCAGTAAAAACTGTGCAATCTACAAGATTTTGCAAGTACCTGAAATTGCTGCAGCAATTTGGGAAGGAAATTGATTCAATTTTCTGCTAAGGTCAAAGCTCATTGCTTCAAAACTAGATGTTTTTCGCAAAATCTGACTAAAGCCTGACGTAGGCAGACAGGTTTCAACACCTCCAAGCAGGTGGGATGCTCTCAGCACAAATTCCTCTGAGTACTCTCTAGCAAGGGACCCTAGAAACCACACAGATGGATCAGTTACTTGGGATGCANCCTCAAAAATTTATTGGTTACTTGGGATGCAGACACAGTAACCTCAGTTTTAGCAATGTTATTAAAGAGAAGTCCAATTAAAAAAAAAAAAAAAAAGCTAATTCCAAGGGTTGGCATTCAATATTGCCCTAAGTATGTAAAGCAGTAAAATTTAATAGGCTTCCCGCAAGTGACTTCTGGGAGAAAAGCCATTTGGTAAGAGAGAGCACACATCCTCATTTTATTAATGCCTATATTGCTCAGCAATAAGGAACCACAGGCAACTGTATTTGTGATATTCATTATATATAATCAATCTATCATATGTAAGATGATTCTACATCCACATCTCTTTATTTATACATAACACAATTCTTTTACTCTCAGGACTGGACCCTGCACAACCTTATTTTCAGGGCACTCCAGCTGAAGTCAGACTGGACAAATCTGATGCAGACTTTGTTGATGTTATCCACACAGACTCAGCTCCCACAATCCCCAACTTAGGTGAGTATGCAGCTCTACTGTACTGATTATTTATTACTTACTGTACTGAACTATTTATGTCTTGTGGTACTTAAGTGTTCTGATAGTTCACTGAGGCCGTTGTGCTGTGGCAGA
>VXBB01007677.1:165422-236721 GCA_013399915.1 Illadopsis cleaveri | reverse complement strand
TTTTTTCAGCTCATCCTTAAATCCATTTGATCAATTTTCCAGGATGTAGAGGCATGAGATAAATCCTTAAATTCTTCATCTATTACAATGTGTTTTATCACAATACTCTAGTTTATATTTAGAAACAAATTGGTCTCAGTGAATCTTTTCAATAAAGAGTGGAGCAAAGGGGATTGTGAATACATCAATCCTCCTATGTGTATCTGTTACTTGCTTTCCTTCCCATTGAGCAATAATCCTATCTGCATATTGATTTTTACCACTTGTAGTATGGTCACAGACACTTTCATTGCTTTTTTTGTCCTTTGTCAGTTGTTGCCATATACTTAAGCAGCTAAAACAAAATACTTTTAGCTGAACAATCCAGCTCAGTGAAGAACACTAAAGCTTCTGATTCACTGGCAAAGTTTCTGCCTGCATATGCATATTTCCAAATAAAGCCATAAATCTGAAATGAATACCAACAGTTTATACACTATCTTATAAAAAACCCATTCTCTTTCTTACAAATCTGCATCAGAAAACCACTCTTGACTTTTACTATCAAAATATTCTGATTGAATTTGAATTAAAGTAGTACTTTTAAATCACTGAAGTGAATAGGTGCATAAGTAAAGCTCTTATTTAGTGTTACATACCAAGTGTGACTGAAAATAAAAATTGAAAGTTTCATTATTGATATTGTTTTCCTTTTTGTAAAAAATACTGCTCTGGGTATTTGAAATGATTATTACATTACCTATCACCCTCTTTCAGCATTGTGTGATCACTCCAACCCCTCTGAGCACACATCCATGCTACAGCTTCGGTTTTCAAAACATTCTCATACAATTTCAGACAATTTTAGTGGCTGAGCCACAATAACCAACATGAACCAATCCCATACTGTATTTACCACGGTTTTTACTTTTGTTTTACAAAACAGAGGATGCTTACTGTGGAAGATGTGAACTGCTTCTGTGTGAGCTGGAGGAGAGGTGCACTGTGTCAGTACACCCAGGCATCGAACAACGTCCGTGTCGTGGGCGCTGAAATCGCTTATTTTGTAAATGTTCTCATGGTAAGGGTCTGCTGGTTCTAAAGCTACAGCTAAAATACTGATTTTCAAAGAAGAACAGCTCTGGAACTTTCACAAATGTGGATGTAACCAGTAGAAAATACTGTTCTCTATTCCATGATCAGTTGTGCTGAGAGAACCCTTTTTTTTAAAAGGAGAGTACTGTGTGATAGCAGCAGGGCCTGCCAACTTAAGGAGAGGAAATACATTTCTAGAAATAATTTCTACAAGAAATTCTCATAGTACGGCCAAAGAGTTACTCTGTAGATGCTAACAAATGTGGTGTAAAACTTTTAAATATGCAGAAATAATGGATATGGCAAACTTCTTTTTCTTGGAGACAGAACCAAAGAGCTCACAAGAACACCAGAAAATCAGCTGGCAGCACTGGCTGGGGACAAGCAGGACTCACCAGTTGCCCCAGAAAAGCTGTGCTGGACAGTTCCCAAACCCACAGGAGGTGCCCCCTTTGCATCCAGCTTCACATGGGAAGTGAAGCTTGGTCTGAAGCCTTCTCTTAACCTAATTGCTTTCAACACAGATTTCCCATGAAAGAACTATAAATAACTAAAACCAGAGAGTGTGCTGGGTCTAGCAGTGCTCTGACACTCCTCTCACTCTCCACATCTGCACTGCAGTTACTGAATTCCTGCCCAAAAAGGCTGAAGGCTTCTCTCCTCTCATGCCCTCCCCCAGCTGTGCATGGTGCTGCCAGGTGTGACCAAGAGCTCCTGCCTGGCCGACTCATGCAAGCCAGACAAGCATTCTGTGAACCTTAAGGGGCCCTCTGGAAAGATATAGAGCCTCTCAGGACTCTTGACAGAGCTGTCTGGAGTCATAACAACCTCCAAACCAGGGCAGCAGCTGAATGAGGAGGTTTGGAAAACCTATGTGTTGGACAGAAGCAACTGGCAAGAGAGACGCTGAAAGCCTATAGGAGTTCCTGAGTCAGCAGGCAAATTAAAAGTGGTTTTCCAGCCCCTTTTAAGTCTTCCATTTGCACAGCAAAGTTTATTTGTTGCTGTTTTGTCAGGATGACTATGGATACTCTCCAGCTGACGTTCACATCATTGGGCACAGTCTGGGAGCACACGCTGCAGGCGAGGCCGGCCGGAGGCGCCCGGGCATCGGCAGGATAACGGGTCAGTGACTGCAGCCACAACCACACCAAAGCCACTAAACAAAACCCTGCTGTTCCTTCCCTCCTCACCTTCCCTCATGACTGCATCTCTGGGCTGCAGTCAGGTGTAACTGGAATATCATAGAACTCAGCCCTTTCACACTGTACCCCCACAAGGAGCAGGGCTGTGGTAAGCGGCGGGAAAAGGGTGTGATAATTATTTTGCTTGCGCACGTGTTACACAGCAAAGGGGGGTTTTTTTAACACATTCAGCACGTCCAGAGTTTAAAGCTGTGGGTTTGATCTCCTTATTCATCATGTAGGCAATGCCAAGGGCATTGTGCATTAAGCAGTGTGGCCTTTCGTGCATAAAAGAAAATTTTGGACATTATTAACAAAACCCCTTCCAATTGTTATTTTTCCTCAGGGATTTCAGGCTTGGTGAAACTTGGACTAATAGTCTACAAAATTCAGTTCAAAAGAAAACCCAAAACATGCTGCCTAGGGACAAGAAGGGATGCAAGTATAAGGCAGTAAAAACTGTGCAATCTACAAGATTTTGCAAGTACCTGAAATTGCTGCAGCAATTTGGGAAGGAAATTGATTCAATTTTCTGCTAAGGTCAAAGCTCATTGCTTCAAAACTAGATGTTTTTCGCAAAATCTGACTAAAGCCTGACGTAGGCAGACAGGTTTCAACACCTCCAAGCAGGTGGGATGCTCTCAGCACAAATTCCTCTGAGTACTCTCAAGCAGGGGACCCTAGAAACCACACAGATGGATCAGTTACTTGGGATGCAGACACAGTAACCTCAGTTTTAGCAATGTTATTAAAGAGAAGTCCAATTAAAAAAAAAAAAAAAAAGCTAATTCCAAGGGTTGGCATTCAATATTGCCCTAAGTATGTAAAGCAGTAAAATTTAATAGGCTTCCCGCAAGTGACTTCTGGGAGAAAAGCCATTTGGTAAGAGAGAGCACACATCCTCATTTTATTAATGCCTATATTGCTCAGCAATAAGGAACCACAGGCAACTGTATTTGTGATATTCATTATATATAATCAATCTATCATATGTAAGATGATTCTACATCCACATCTCTTTATTTATACATAACACAATTCTTTTACTCTCAGGACTGGACCCTGCACAACCTTATTTTCAGGGCACTCCAGCTGAAGTCAGACTGGACAAATCTGATGCAGACTTTGTTGATGTTATCCACACAGACTCAGCTCCCACAATCCCCAACTTAGGTGAGTATGCAGCTCTACTGTACTGATTATTTATTACTTACTCTACTGAACTATTTATGCCTTGTGGCACTTAAGTGTTCTGATATGATAGTTCACTGAGGCCGTTGTGCTGTGGCAGAACAGAAAAAATTCACCACTTTAGTCTCTAACATCTCCTGTACTAAAACACCATGCACAGGCAAACCTGAAGCCAGCAGCTGCAGGTATGAGACAACATTAACTTAAAACATGCTTACCCCTGTTTCAAATGCTCCAGGTTTTGGCATGAGCCCAGCTATAGGACATCTTGACTTTTATCCAAATGGAGGAGAGCAGATGCCTGGGTGTGAGAAGAACCCCGTCTCACAGATCGTAGACATCGATGGCATCTGGGAAGGTAAGTAAGTATGTTGTTTGCATTACAAATTCAAGGGAAGGCCACCCCTCAAAGTGCAGCCATTTACCTGTCCTTAATTCAGGGTTTTTACATTAGCTTTTGGTGTATCCACCAGCAATGGCAGCTGCAGACTGTGGTGAAACTGTTAAAATGCTCAAAACACACCATTTTTCCAGAGCTTATTAAAAAATAAGCATGACAAAGGGTTTGCCCCTGGAAAATGTGTTTCCTCTAAAGGTTCTAATATCAGAAACAAAAGTTGCTGAGCTGTGCCAAAAATTTGGAAGGGTCTTAAACAACACGTTGCATTTTGTGTCTAATTGCCCAGCAGCAGCACTGGTGGAATTGGGCAAAGATGTTCACAGCTACTCCTGGGAGAGTGTCTCCAGATGAAATCTCGTCAGAGATTCAGAGTATCAGAGATAGAGCAATTAATTCGATTTCTTGTTAAATACAGATTACAGATTACAATCTGAGTCGCATTGAAGTGATGTCATTGTGTCTGTTTTTAGGCAGCTAAAAAAAGATTGGCACTAGTTGCACAAATACACTGTTCCTTGTTGTTTTATGTGGTTATAATAAAATCCCTAAGTATCAGAGGATTCCTGTGTATCTTTCTAAAATTAAATTGCACATAAGACTAAAAAAATAAAGTAAAAACCCCGAAGATTTCTGCTGTGGAGATTTTTCAGTACATTATCTGAGCTCTTTCTTACACTACTGCAAACACCTTAAACTCTAGGAATCCATTAACTAGTTTGTGATAGCTAGCCTTTTACTGCAGGTTTTATTCAATGCAGCTGGAGGCATTGCTTTTTCATTTTCTCCCCCTTTTTCTTGATAGAGTAAACTTGTTATCAATAATGGGGAATTAAAGCACAAAGAAATAACTGTGTAGTATATGGTCTTCTTTTTAACCTAAAGTCAGGAAAATACAGGCAACACAAAGGAAAATAATATATTCATTATTTTAATTTTAAGAGTCTCCCTTTCTTAAGCACCCCCCAAATAATAATAATTTTGTTTTGAAGCCCTCAGCTGGAGCAAATCAGCACTGCCCTAGGAAGTTCACTGTTAAATATTTTTCATTTGGTTTTCTTTTGTTATGGTAATGAAACTGTTGCCTACAAAAGACCTGCTTCAGGCAGCTCTCGTTTCTATTGTTAAACTCGGTCAGATTGCTTGAATAAGTGTTTTTTGAGGGGCAGGGGCTGGGCTGAGCTGCACAGTCGGTCTCCACAAAGCATCTCAAGTTTGCATTTTATACCTGTTGAGCCAGTGACATTCCTTAGGGTGTGAGTGCATCAGTAAGGTTCCCACCTGATGTTTGATACTCCAAAAACTGTGACGAAGCTTTTGATGGAGGAATGATGCACATCAATGACATTGGTTTCTTTCCTTGAGTGGTAAGAGAAAAGGAGAATAACCTGGGGGAATCTTCTTGTAGGGACTCGGGACTTCGTGGCTTGCAATCACTTGCGGAGTTACAAGTATTACTCGGACAGTATCATCTACCCTGATGGATTTTTAGGCTATCCTTGTGCTTCATATGACCTTTTTCAAGCAGTAAGTATTTCTCTGAACTTCGGGATAGACCCCATTGAAAACATCGTTAAAAATAAATCCTTTTACTATTTTTTTTTCTTTTCCTTAGTTGGCTGGATAATGTTATTAATAGATATATTTGTTTTCACTAGGGAAACTGTTTCCCATGCCCAGAAGAGGGATGCCCAAATATGGGTCACTATGCAGACAGATTCAAGGACAAATTTAAAAATGATTTCATGAAACTTTACCTGAATACTGCAGAGGCCAGAGATTTTCCTCGTGAGTTTTGAATGCTTCCGTTGCTACATACTTTTTGTAAAAATTTTATTTTCCTGTTTGTCACTTAACTTTAGCAGATGAACAGATCTCATCACAGTGCAAAGTGTCTTCTGTTCTTCATGCTTTTTCCTCTTTTGCTCCACCACTGATGCCAGTTTGGGGCCTTACAGTACAATAAAGTTGCTGATAAACTCTAAAGTCTAGTGGAGGCTACTGAGATGTTTGGTGGGTTTCAAGGAGAAAGGAGGAGAGACAATGCACAGAAGCAGCAGGAAGGCAATTTCTTATTAAATAGTATGAAAATTGCAGTCACGATGGCAGTGGTTAAATGCAGGAAGAGGGGCCCAAGGAAGCTGGGAAATCTCCATCATTGGAAATGCCAAAAACGCCATTGGACAAAGGCCAAGAACAAGGTGATCACAGCTGGTTTCAGAGCTGGATGGACAAGATGACCTCCTTTACAAGCTCAGTTACCCTAAATGCCAGCTCTCACAACACACTGCTTAATTTGCTCCTGTAAGCACAAATCAGAATCTTCCTGAGCTCCTCTTGCTAATTGCACACTAAAAGGAAGTTCCCACCCACAAAAATTATTTTCCTGAAGCTTCAGAATTTCTTCATGCTGCTTAGATTCTGTATCTGTATCTATCCCTAACACCCCTTTATTTCCAGCTTCACTCTGTATGAAAACCTTCAAAATGCTGAGATCTGTATGGTATTTACAATGATATGGACTAGTTTTCTCTTTTTTCTCTCCCAGAAAGTTACAAGAATGTCTTCCATTTCTCATGTTGATCTTATCAGGACATAATGACAGATTTCACTCACTGATGTCTTGTATCTTCTGGTCTCAACTATACTGTACAGACAGGAAAACAAAACCAAACCCCCTAGTATTTGATATTTTGGGGTCTGTTTCTCCCTGGGTACAGTCTAAATCACTGTATTTCTTCTGTGTAGTTTGGAGGTACAAGATAACCGTGACCCTCTCTGGAAAGAAAAAAGTAAAAGGATATGTAAATGTTGCCCTGTATGGCAATGATGGGAACACAAAGCAGTACCAGATCACCAAGTAAGTTAAAAATTAAATAGAAAAGGAACTTTTCCTCTAGAACCCTTAATTTGTATTTGCAATTAATAATTCTGTTTAAACTGATCTTATGAAGAGAGAAACAAAAAGACAGCATATCAAGCCCACCTGCCTTTGCTGCCTCTAAAAAACAGTGATTCGGGATGAATTACATCAGAAATCTGTCAATAATTTTGCTACCATAAAATAGGATAAGCGTTGTCCCTCTGCTAAATTTCTACCCTCTTACCACCACAGCAGAGCCTTTGACAAGACTGGTAATTAACAGTAAATGTTGCCATGCCTCACATCCATAAAATGCTGTTTTTCACAGGGGTACCCTCAAACCAGACAACACTTACACAGCCTATATTGATGCAGATGTTAATGTAGGAGACATTACCAAGGTTAAATTTCTTTGGAACAACAACTGGATAAACCCAACTCTTCCTAAACTGGGAGCCGCAACTATCACAGTAGAAGTTGGAGAAAATAGAAAAGAGTAAGTATATCCATTGTGAAAATCATGAAAGTTACTGGAGAAGATAGGTGACAAAATTGTAAGTGGAGTGGAAGCCTTTTAATAAGAAAAGCTATTTAAGGCATTACAATGAGAAGGTTCTCCAGGAAACCTTTTATTTCCTTCCTTTCAAGACATTGTTCATCCATAGTTCTATTCACCACTACTTCAACCCTTCGCCTGAAATAACCTCAAAGTAAAACTGAAAATCTCTCCAAGCTTTAGAAGAGCAAACTTTCTGTATAACCCTTTGGGTAAGAAAAATTAATGCTGGCTTGGATTGTCAGCATCATTCTTGCCAAGTTCCTACTGTTCACAAAGACAGATTATTTGTGGGCCTGATTCACTGTCAGCTGGAACCAGACAAGTATTCCATTGGCATTGATGACCTCCAAGGTCATGATTGACTAAAGAGGATGGTGATAATAAACCCACCCTTCCAATGAGGAACACTAACACTTGGAGCCTGCACTGGAAGGCTCTATATAAAGCTGAGGCAAAGAGGCTAAAATTGATTCCTCTAGACTTTGTGAAGTACAGCTTGGATGCTCAGATTATAGAAGCATGATTTACTGATCCAGTTTTACTAATTTTCCTGGACTTACAAACACAAATTCCTTTGTTTTCTTGATCTTTTATTTTATCTGCATCATGAATCTAGAACAGAAGGTGCAGTTTAAATTTTAGACCCATTTTCAAAACACAGTTTAAATTCCATCACTTACAAGACAACATGGGAGGTGGAAACAGTTTCAAGCAAAGTGAAATGATTACAGCCAAGCAGCACTTGTAAACACTTTAAAGCAGAGGTCCTAAGTCTGGTTGTAGTTTCCAGTCACCAAAGCACATTGCTGAATACACAAAGTGTATTTCTGTGGATAGGAACTAGGAACTCACCCTTCTACTGACTTGTGGCCTTTGCACAAGTAGTGTGCAAATATATATATATATAGAGAGAGAGAGAGAGAGAGAAATATGATAGCATTAAATCTGGAGAAAAACCCCAAAACTGAAACATTAAAGCAAGGTGGACAATGAAGCAGAATGAATACAGCCTACCAATGCCTTCCCCAGTAGTAATATTTCAAATTTAGAAGCTCAGGGTTTGTTCCATTCAGCTGTCTCAAATGACAAATCAGGTTGTGTTAACATCAAAATAAATCCACTTGTATGATTTCCACAACTGCTGACAGCTCAAGGTGCTTTCATTTACTTTGTCCTCAGGTACCGTTTCTGTGGTTCTGGGACTGTGAGGGAAGATGTCCTGCAGACTCTGACTGCTTGCTAAGCACAGCATGTTCCAATCCCTGAATCCTTGCTACCAATAAAACACTGGAATCTGCATCTGCAATGCTGGTGGTGTGTGTTGTTTGGGATTGGTTTCTGCTGGTTTGGGAGGAAGAGGTTAAGTCTGTGGATACCTCTCTATAGACAGAATTTTTAGAGTAGCTTTAGGAGTGAATGTGCCAAAACCTGTTGAAGAATTTCCCTGCTTTCAGCCTGTTTCAAAATAATTTCAAGCAAGAGGAAAGGAGACAGGTAACAAAAACAAATTCATTTCCGTCCCCATGTAATCCTGCCTCGTGTCCCTCAGCATTCTGCTGGGCAAAGGGGCTGTGTCTCCTTTGCTGCCAGAGGAAGCTCATCCTCACTGATAAAACCTCACACAACTGCTGGGGATCTACTGCTGCACAAATCTACTGCTCCTGGGGACCTTCTCTCTTTCTCCTGAGGTTCCCCAGACTGGGACACTCTGTTCTTTCTCTCTCTGGGTGACCTTTCCTCACCCAGAACACCCTGTCCTGAAGGACATCAACCCCCCAGCAAGGCTTTAGATTCTGTGCAGTGGTGGAGGTGGGAACCAATTTATTTTGTGTTTGAGCACTACTTTTCTAGTATAGAAAAAAAAAAGCAGTGTTGTTGTTTTTTCTTATTTTTTTTTTAATTGAATGCATTCTGCCAGCTCTCACAGGGTGTTGCAAAGGAGATAGAGGATGTAAATAGTAGACAAAGAAACACCAGCACTGAAGATTAGCAACCTGTGGGCATGCTCTGGGCTGAAGTAAGTTCTTTATATAAAAAGCCAAAGTGTTCCTTGCTTTAACGCAACTGAAGAGAATATCCTCCAGCAATTTCAATTTTAGTCAGAGACATGCAGGCTTGCTTTTATGTTTAAAAACCTTCTAAACTGCACATCTGCCTCTTGCCCAGATGAAAAGGTACTATTTGGTTTAGATTAGATGTACGGAAGAAGTTCTGTATTACAGGAGTGTTAAAACTGGAACAGGTTGCCCTGAGAGGTGGTAGGTGCCCCATCTCTGGAAATATTTGACACCAGGCTGGTTGAATTTTCTGAATTCATGGAGTATTACCCCTATTACATTCCTCCTCTCCCTGTACAGCTCCTCAGGCAGCAGCAAGTGCAGCAAGCACACAGCAGAGTTCTTTTTGTGTCTTTTCCTCACAGCCTGTGCTGTCCAGAAGGACACTTAAAAGCTGACATTTATTTTGTCTCCAGTTTTTCCCAAATGTGATCAGTCTTACAGTGGTAGAATAATAGAGTCATGGCTAATAAATGCAAGGATTTTGAGTTCTTTGTCCTGCATCAGGCTCTGCTAAGTCCAGCTCCTGTTAGCTCCTGCAAAGCCTTCCTTGGCTTTCCACTGCTGCATGGCCACAGCTGGGCAGGAGGAAGAGGATCCAGCCACAGGAACAGAGGCTTTCACACTTCATCCAGTCCTGGGAGGAACACACAAACCCTCTGCAGGAAGATAAATAGTTGTGGGTTTATGAATAGTCAAGGACAGGAGAGCTGCTGTCTGATGCTGGGTTTTCAGGTACCTCCCATCCCTTTGGCATCCCCTGCTTCCTTCTGCCTTCTCTGTTTGTCTGTCCCAGGGTTTGGTGTCCTGATCTCGGTGCCTCCTGCTGAGGAAACCTCAACAGGGTTATTAACTTCCTAACACTGCAGAAGAGTTTCTCCTTTGTCTTTTGTTCCATTACCTTGGAATAAGCAGGTTCTTGCCTACACACTTGTTTTGACAGTTATGATATTCTCAGCATTATCCTTTGCCATAGCCACTTCAGCAGCCCATGTAATTTTAACAAACACCTAACAGAATCAAGACGTTAAAGTTGACAATAGCATAATAAAAAATCTTGAGAGGATAATGAACTGGAGCTTTTAATAATGAACCGTCATCCTGTTTTAGCAGAGTAAAATCTCTCCCCCCCCCACCGAACACTTTACAAAGCTATTACATAAAATGCAATGTTAAATGAACAACAAATTACTTTCCCTTTAGCTAGCTTTTAATGCTAATGGCGCTATTTATTCCTGACCTTTTGAAATATTAGATTTTTTTAAATGGCAACATAAAAAGAATTCTTGTTTGAAAACGCGAGCGACTTTGAACCACATGTTATTACTTGTAAGTATAGCATGCACATGCATCGTTCATTTCAGTGTCCCATTTAGGGCTAATTGGTATATATTTCAGTTGACATATATTGTTCTCCTGCAAACGTGTCAAATTCTTTAACGATGGCGGTGACAAAAGCAGAATGCTTGAGATATATAAATTACTCTCTTTACCATATAATCATTCTTATCTATTGGGAATGGTATTTGTGACAAACCGTGTTCAAAAATACACAGCAAATTGATTATTTTTTTTCTTTTTTTCTAACTAATATCACACCATTCACGGCAAGTCTTTGATTGCATCCTTAAATGTAGAAATGTTTTGATTTTTATCTGCATCGTTTTTCGGCTTTTGAAAAGCTCACTTTATTTATTAAAGGAAGAGTAGCACAGCGAGGATCTTAAAATGTATCTTTTGTTATCAGCATAAGAAAAAAAAATGGGCTGTAATTGTGGATATAGAGTGAGTAATTTGGTGAAAACGCTTTGTGCTATAGTTTGAGTTTTATAATTCCTGCTAGAAATTACTATTATTTTGTTGGTGGGCAGCATTGCAAGAAGAATTTTAAATATTTTAAATATGGGAACAACTTGGGCCATGCATTTCTGCTACATTTTAGATTACCGTGTGCGATGCGTTTTCCCCTTTATTATAAATCATCTTAGAATTAGAAAAAAAAATTAAAAAATTCGAAGATTTCATGTGACTCTAATTATTACTGCAATATAGCAGTGCTCATTGTTGTCTTTAGACAATGCTGTCCACAGTCATTACTTTGCTCCATAAATCAGTGGCATAATGAGGTTCTATCTTTCAAGAAATATTTCAGCGTATCTTAATTTGGCATTGATGAGTTCTCCTTCCCGGATCTCCAGAGGGTTTTTTTAATCTAGTTTGTCATGTTAAAGCTTTCATCACCTAGCCCCAGCTGACAGTGTTGTGGCTCTGTGTTTATTTCCATACCTTCCTGGGATGTGTCCTCAGAGGTTGCAAATAGGAATTTTATGATGTTTTGCCCTGAAGGCTGTTTTTTTCTTGATTGGAGTGTAAGTCCCAAACTGCTTTGCCCCACCCTCATCCTTCAGAAGTATATACTGTGTGTGGTTGTATTAAAGTGTTGGAAAACAAGGTTAAATTTGTTATCATCTTGTTGCTGATGTAATCTGGGAGCAGTTTCTTTGATAAAAGAGATGTTCACTGGAAAAAAATACCATTTTTTGCCAAAGTAATTATATAATAAGTTCAGAAACCACTTTTTCTTTTTTTCCTAAAATTTGAAGACAAGAAAAAGGTTAGATGTATCCCCATTCTTAACTGTTTAAAAAAGGTCAGCAGAGGGCAGAGGAAGAAAGGAGAGGGTTGATGTGATGCTCCACAGCTCTAAATTATAAAAAAATACTAATTGTGCCCTATGTGACACTTACTTCTAAACCATGCTTGCAGAAAAACAGAAACAAGAAGCAAAGTACTCTTTAAATTAGTCTAAATGTCGTGTTCAATTACACAGTAACAACTGGGTGGCTACTGCACTTGCTATCACTTTGATGACCTATATTTTGTGAGACCCAAAGACAAAAGTTGCATTCAAGTCCCTCTGTGCTCTGGCCCATGGAATTATTGTTGTGTGTTTATCCTACAAAAAATATTACCTTTAATCGCATTAAGTAGATAATGGCTTCACATCTAACCAATTAAGGAGGTGAAGGGGAAAAAAAAGGGATCTAAACCTCCACAGTAATGCATTTGTTCAGATAATCATTCACATTATTGTAATTCAGCATATAATTTATATAACCTATGTCTCAATTCCACATGAAAAATAACAGCAATGAACATTACTGGTGGCTTGGGGTGTGCAGTTTCAGAGGATGGATTCTCTGGGAGTCCTGATTATCCTCTTTGGAAAGTGAGTGCAGTCCTAAGTGCAGTACCATTTCTCACTCAGAAGAGGTTCTTCATGGAGGAGGAATATATACAGGCATCACCTTAATTATATGGGATGCAGAACACAGGATAAGCTTGTCCTGCCTGAGGTGATGGAAGAGCAGGAGCCACCCCTTCCTTCTCCTGACACCTCTCTGTTTTCTGCCTACAGCCCAATCACACTACAGAAACTGCCACAGGAGCTGCTCAAAAATAAATTAAACAAACTCAGTTAGGACCAACTTTTTCTGTGCTCTCTTTAATTCTTTACCCAAACACCAGCCTTCTCTCTTTTGATGAGGGGAAAAAAATCACCAGGAGAGAAGTGTGCAATGGTTCTCCACCACCCCTAGCTCTCACCAAGGTGCTCTCGGTCCCTCGGGGGATTCTGTGGCCTGACCTCACATCTCTCTCCAACCTTTCTCATGTCCCCCTTGCTTGCAGTTTGGAAATCAGTGCATCTGACCATTTGATAGCCCTGCAGAAGCACGGCAAATTCAGCGGGGAGTCAGAAAGGATGTGTTTGCCCCTCTGCACCCTCCCTCTGATATCCCCCACCTCCAGATCCCCACCTCCCATGGAAGGCAGGGAAGGCTCAGCAAAGGAGCCTTCTCCCCTTCACTAAGGACAGACTGTAGATCCTCAAGCCTTTGCTTTAATTCCAAAAGAAGCCAAAATATCTTTGCTGGGTCATGAAAATCAGCCTCTCATTTCCTCCCACAGAATTGGGAAACCTCTCCCAGTGGCTGTGACAGAGGGGACATTGCTCGTGTGCCGTCCCTGGCTGGGTCTGAAGGGATGGCAATGCAGCAGCAGAAAGCAGCATGTTTTTATTGGATAGAGCCCTTGCAGGGTAATAAAAACTTCTTTTTAACCAGGGAAAAATGTTAAAAGTGTAGAGCAGAGTGACTGCACCAAAGAATAATTCTCCTTTTGACCCACAGAGAAAGAGGTGCCTAATGAAAGTATATGATCACGGACAGTGTGAAGATAACTGTCTGATCAGATAATGGAATTGTTTTCAGTGATAAGAATGAATCCATTACTAATGCAAATAACTATAATAATTATAATTTGCAATACAGTAAAAATCACCTAGTCTACCTCCTCCTCTGACAGGAGACTGTATAATAAATTATAGGCTGAGAAAAAAAAAAATCAAAGGGATAAAGGTTAAAAGATTAAAAAAAATTCTGAAACTTAAATGCTTAACAGGGAAGTCAAGCCCTGAAAGCAGAAATTGGTGCTATTAAATACAGCAATTGTGAAGAATGAGATATTATGGAATTGATTAACAAACCAGAAACCAAGCATTTCCTCATATCACTACCTCTTGTCACAGATTTCAATAATTCTGAAAGAACAAAAAATTAAGAGTTGGCGTATAACAAGGAAATTAATTATTTAAATGTAGGTGAATATGCTAATAGTACTCTGGGAAGATGAATATAACTTCACACACAAAAAGCCCCCAGAAGGTTCAATAAATTTGAGGAGTTTCTTCAGTTGCTTTTGCTTTGCTTTAGTATTCAAAACTGGTCCAGCTGTTCAGGTCTTCCCAACCAGGACTGCTCATCTACAGGGCAGATCTTTTAGGGTTTTCCAAGTTGCTCATACCAATCCCATAATCTTCTTTGTTCCTGTGAGATATTTTGGGCATGGAGACTGCAAAGAATTCTTTAGTTTAGCTTTGGAGGTGTGGAACAGAGCAGATGAAACAAATCCTGTGTGCAGAGTTTGCACTACAGTGAGCTGTTCTCTTGTTTACAGCACCTCTGCTTTCTCCACTGGTTAAGCAGAGAGGAAATAGTGATGCACCAGGTTTATCACTCACTGTTGGCATCAAATCATTCATAGTTTTAGGTGATAGAGCATTGGGAATATCCCAAGAGATCATGTGATTCTTCCCCAGCCATCAACTAGAGTAAAATAGCTATTAAATAACTGGGTCTAAAGCACTGTCTTCCAAAACTCTCCATTTAGATCTTCATTTTCCAAAGGTCAGGATGTCCCATAACAGCCACAGAGAAAAGGCAGAGATTTTAATAACAGGGGTGCTGACATCTAGTCAAAAGTAGGGATGAGTTCCAGATTAATTTAATCTTTAACTCAGAGTGGAACCCGATTTTCTGTGGCTGGAGTTTAAATTTAAGTTCCTGCATTTTAAATACAGAGTAAAAAGCTCAGTGTACCCTGCCAACACTTCCCCCTCAAGTCATTCATGAAGTCAGAGATTTCTCACTCTCTTTGAAGTTTTTCATTGGAGCACTTTTCATGCAGCTGAAAAGCTCAACACACTTCGGGCCAGCAAAGCACAAGCAGTTTATCAGAACTTCCACAGTATCAGAGTTCAAGGAAAATGCTTTAATGATGCAAATTCCAAAAGCAAAGTGAGTGGAAAACTCACAGTCTGCTTCACAACCATGACTTGTGGTTACCTCATAAGTGCCATTTCTCCAGAACACCCAGCCAATATAACATTAACTCCTGTAACAAGCTGCTAAGGTTTAAACACATACCTTTGATCTTAAACACAAGAAGGCCTTTAATCAATGTCTGCAAAAGACAAAACCACAACATGCCTCAAATCCCCACATCCCATTTCATTGTTTGTTGATGCTTCACCAGGGCTGTTTTGGAGAGGAATGATCCTGACACTAGTCCCTCACGTGTGCTCACACAGAACAACTTCAGCATCAGTTTCCAAATCTCCTCCCAGCAATAAGATGCTTATCTGCCAGAAACCAGCATCCACTGCCTAATCCTCAAAGCTCCCAACAGAGCCATAAAAAAAGATCACAGGTCTATAAAATGTGATTGGAGGACCTGGGATTTAATTAAATAATTAGATTCAGGGCATGCATGGAACTGGTCTTCAGATATGTCAAAAGCTGTCAGGGTAGGAATGAGATGAATTGTTCCTGTGTTCTCTAGGGGTAGGACAACCACAGAGAGTCAAAGCTGACATTATGTAAGATTTCAGACAGATGAGGACAGTGAAACAAACAAACTGCCTGAGCAGGTGACACCATTTCAGCATCAGAAGTTTTAAAACCAGATTAAACAAAAGCTTGGAGTAGTTTAGGCAGAACCAATACTGTTTTGCAGCAGAAGGTAATATATGATTGGTGCCTGAGGTCCTTTCCAGCTACATAAAACTCCTGTGATGCTCTGTCAGAGCAGCAGTTGCAGTCAGCAAAAAATTCTGGATGGATCTGAATAGAGAAGAGAAAAAACCTGAATTATTATGCTGCTTGACTCTGAAGGGGAGAAATTAAAATCCCTTTGGTGTGGGATAGGATCAGAGTAGTTTATACATCTCCTCAGTCCTGTAACACCCTTGATAAGTGTGTGGCACTTTCTGATCTCCAATCTCATCTGTTTCACTCACAAGACAAAACAAAAGAACTACAACATTAATTTTCAAGTGTTTTGGAACAACCTCAGTGACGTTACCTGATTCTTCAGCTGCCTTACACAGTTATCAGGCTGAAATGTTGACCTTGTTTCCTGAATAGACAAATCTATTCTCCTGCCCACTGTGTAAAGAATTCTTCATGGATAAGGCTGTGTGTTCACAACACCCTGCAGACAATACTGCTATCCAGACCTCTGCCAACACACAGAACACAGGGAGAAAATCATCAAAGAGGGATGCTGGATTGTTGTTTGTAGAAAAAAACACATTTAGATACAACTCCTGCATACATCATGCAGAACCAGCACCTTCTCTGCTGGATTCTGCTCTACTGACAGCTAATTTCCTTCAACTCCACTCATTTTGAGGAGTCAATACTCATCCAGGCAAAGTGTTGGTGGGGGGACACAAGCTGAGAAAACAGATGCATTGTGATTGTCACAAGATGAAAAATAAACCTTCTGAGCAATTCATTCTCTGCAGGGTGTTGGTGTGTGAGAAGCACCAGGGCAGCTCCGAGGCTGCTCTTTGGACTACAAAGGAAGAGGATGTGTTCAGTCTGGTGTCGGCTCTTATCAGCTGATGGCAGACGGAAGTTCCTACTAGAGGTGCAGAGATTACTCCTCAAAGGGAAGGAAATACTCCTGGTTGCCCTTAGGAAAGGGAGAGTCACCTTTCTAACTCCTTAGATTGCTGCAGCTTAACAAACCCTGGCAGTCACAGCTCTGTCTCACCACTCTTTGCTTTGAAACCATCCCTGACCCTGTGACAGCTGCAGCACTCCCCTGCCTCTGTTCTAGCACATCCAGGTCCTGGTTACATTTCTCTCCAGGCAAGTCCTTTGTTTCCTTACACTCCATCTGTCATCGTTCTCCTCTGATGTCTTGGCTCTGCTGCAGCACACAATATTCCCAGAGTAAGCTTAGATTTATTTTTCATTTCTCCATGTCTCTGTCAGCTCACCTGTGGACACTGACAGAAGGATCATAGTGGCCGCAATCTATCAAGTTCTTAAATTTTTTTTGCCATGGCCTCATTCATCAACCTCTGCTCTGGGCACAAAACCAGTGCTCCCGGGATATGGCATCTAGTAAACTTTGCCCTACTATTATAATCCCTGAAAAATGAGAAAATAGGTACTACTTTAAAATCATAGCCGGTACCTGATCAATTGTACATTAACTAAAAACAGTACAGAATTTCTTGGTTTGCAGAAAAATGTTTGCAGTTAACTGACAGTTAACTAACTATAACACAATATATGGTGTAAGAATGGCACAAGACAGTTTTTGCTGTAAGCAACTGATCTTTGCATCTGTGAACTGCACAGACTGTGCTGGAAACTTCTTCCTTTTTTTGAATACTCACGTTTAAGACAGGGAGTTGGACACTGCTGTCAGGGAGGCCCTTTTACAAGTTGTTTTATTCCACAGCTATTCACATGAATACAAACTGCAAGTCTCAGTAAGGACTGATGTGATTTTGCAGAACCAACAACTTACACAAAATCCCTTCAATCAAGACGGGGCTGTAGCTTTAAATATAAACTCACTCCTATGAGAAAGCCTTAAGATTTAGAAAAGTCCAGTGTAAGGACCAAATTCTGAATGCACACACATGAAACTCCCCTGGAATCTTCAGCAGTGAGGTAGAACACCAAAAGCAAAATTTGGTTCCTAATGTGTCTCTGAAGACTGTAATTATATTTCCCATTGTACTAGTAACATTAATTGAATGTTTAGCTGAAATCAAGTTCATTACAAGTTAAATACAGTACCTAGCCTATTAGGATGGTGTTTATAATTATAGTCATAAAGCACTTGTAAAACACCTTCATTGCAGCAAATAGGTGGAAGTTGGGTGTAGTGGCTGCTAAAGCATCTCAGTTCACTATCTGCATCTTTGCAGCATCGTGGACCAAGGTCACCTGTGCCACTGAATCACCTCCAGAGCTTGTGCCAACACTGCTGAACTTCACGGGGACACGGCCTACAGCTGACAGCAGAAAAATGTAGTACTGCACAAACTGCTATGCAAGGGTTTTCTCAGTGCAGCTGGACCTTACTGAACATCCTAGATCTATAAGGAGGCACATTCTCATGCTAATATACCTGGTTAATGGCCAGCTTCTTGGCCTGACAATGCATTTTTAACAATAAAACAGTTTTTAATAATACAAGACCTAAGAGATTACAGTTCTCTTTGATATATCCGGTTTTGTATTCGATTTCCTGGCTCTTTGAGAGCACCATTACAGAAAATACCTGATCTGCTTTTGGTATTGCCCAAATTCTTTCTGCCTGAATTCCCCCAAACACCTTACTCAGAGAGCTACACCAATTCTGCTGGAAGCTGAGTCATGAGCAGCAGTGAAGTTCCACCTTGGGCACGCAAGTGAACTAAAGCTGTACAGATGGTTGGTGCCACTTCTGCTCAGTAGCACACATGAAGGAGCACCCAAGCATAACCACTTGGCCTGTCTCACTTTCATAATAAATTAGGTTTCTTTTTATAGCCATTTTCATAAGAACAGTAGCACCGAAAAAGAGAAATCAGTTTTAAGACATTTTATTTGACATGATTGAAGACACAAGAACACTCAAGATACAATCCAGACAAGTTGTGAACAGCTCCAAGTATCAGTGAAATCTGAATTTATCTTGCACAGTGGTGAACAAGACCACAATGGTTGGTTTGATAATATAGTTTAAGATTATTTCAAGCAGGTGAGTACTGTGACATTATGCCCAACAACTTTTATACTATTCATCTGCTTAAGCCACTTCATATCATAAATATGCAGCTTATCTTGGCTATTAAATCTCTGCAATATATAATTAGCCTTCTCATAATAATGCATTAAAACTCCTGTATATGAATATTGGTATACTCATACCAACACAAACTGTCCTAACCACCACTGCACATTTATCATATTCTAGCACAATTAATCAATCCATCACAATTAGCTGCTAAACTTCAGCCTAGAGTTCAGTAACTTGGACCCAAACTTGCAAGTTGCTGCTTAGGGCAAAACTCCTGCCAAGACCTTCTGCTTTCCCTATGGATAGCTGGCCTTGTTGTCTTTTCAACATTAGGCTGCACAATGTCATCTGAAACCCCTACCAAAAAAAAAAAGGTCTGCAGGGGAATGTCCTGCAAAAGTATCACAACTACAATTCTAAAAATGCCCCATTTCCTAGTAAATTTCGTATTCATTTTAGAGCCTAACATCCTTTATTGAAATGGGCATCCACATGCCTCTTACAAAGTTGTTAAATTGGGTTATAGTCTACAGACCACAGCATAATATTCTACCTAACAATTCTAATTCCTTAGAGAGACAAGCTAATTCTCCATTCGGAAAGAGGGCAACAAGGACAGCTGAGAGTTTGTTCAGTAGTTCAGTGCTCTGCAAAGATAAGCTTGATAGTGTTCTCATCAGACTGAAGGAGGAAGTGCAAAAATATGTAAACCACGTTTTACAGTTACAGGGATTTCAGCAACAAGCCCCTGCTTGGACCCAGATGGGATCTTACAAAAGGGGAATCAGAGAGGGCAGAGCATTGCTGCTGTGCAGGGAACTGCTTCAGAAGAGCTGCAGAAACCACCTGTAGCTTTCCCTGCAGACAGGCTGGAAACAGCACAAAAATCATGGGCCACCTGATCTTGCAGGTCACCTCCTTTTTACAGGGGAGACAGGGGGTGGCAGCCATTTATTAGACCAGATCCTGTGTTAAGGCCACTGAAAACAAATCTGTGCAGAACTGGACAGATTCAGCTTAACATAACATGCAAAGACAGCAAAGCCTATTTTTCTGTAAGAATTTGTTTTTTGGCAGATAGAAGTGGTAGACAGAGACTGTGTCTTTCCTGCAGCTACAATACAAGAGTGTTGCCTGGCTTTGGAAGGTAGTTTTTCATTTGTTGTTGTTGTTTTTTAAACTAGAGAAGACCCTTATTTAAAACCCAAAACCTAGTGAAGAAGCTATATACCCAGATTTTACAATCTGATTTTTGGTTTTACAGGAGGATTCATCCATTATTATGAAGAATTGCTGGAGATGGAATGGTCACCATCTGAAACAAAGAAATTAAAACCCCAGCAACAGACTATTGCATTTGCGTGATGTGCTCAGCTGGTATGACTTGCATTGCAGGAAGAATGTTGTATTCTCTGACACACCAACATTTCTTTCCTATTATTATGAGATCGGCCTTTTACATTTCATATCTTACCATCTTTAAAAGCCTATAATTACAGAAGCTGATTGAGAAACTGTGTTATTTAAAATTAACAGCTGAATGAAATCAACAGAGGCAAAGTGCATTTTTATACAAGAAAATAGCACTGTAGAAAGAAAGAGTCTGTACAATATTTAAATATTGTATATACATAAAATTATATTGTTCATAACTCATCTTAAAGTTTCTCTTGTTTGTAAACCATGGAAAGCAACACACAAAAAAATTCCCAGTATTTAGCTTTTAAAGCATTTAGCAGGCAGCAGGAAATCGACTGCTAGCAAGCACACTTTGTAATTATAGAAAGTATCCAGCAGGATGCTGTGACTAGCATTCTCCATAGTCCTTTATTTATTTCTTTATTTTAAAGCTGAATGCAGAACACACTTCCCATTCAACCAGGGAATTCTGCAGGAGACACAGGAAACTCAATGACAAAATGCAGTGGATCAGTTCTGCAGCTCTCTACTGTGGCAAAACTCCAGGATAAACACAGAAAGTTTAAGTGCAAAATTGGAACATAAATTAATGAAATAGCTGATAAAGCTTTCATCTCCCAAAAGTGTCAGTAATGGATTTAACTCATGCTCAGCTTTTTAAAAAGGAAGGTTTAGATTAATAATTAATGTTGCAAAGTTTTGAAAATGTAATGAATTCCAGCAGGTAATCAGGCAGCTCTATATAAATGCTCTGGAAAGAGTCAGCATTTTAAGGTGATTCTACAGGTTGGTAGCAGTCTGCTAATTTGGAGTGGAATTAGGATTTGAATCTGAAGTTGTCAGTTCACAGCAGATATAGAATGTAAGTTTCAGAAGTTTTCTTCCTGTAGCATTTTGCAAAATAAAAACTATTCTAGTTGCAAAAGAAATTTGCCAGGTGAGCATGCTTAAGGAAACATTTCCACAAAGTTGTTATTTGGAAAACAAGATGCTACCATGGCCATCAGTGCATTTCTCCTGAGTCAAGAGCTCTGTGCTCACTGCCAGGTAAGGTAAGCTTTATTTAATGCTCTTTGTAGTTTCATTCTATTGGCTTCTGCCTTCCACTTCATTGGCCATTTAATTCAACCCAGCAAGATATTTTACTGAATTAAAATGTTTGCTACGAAAAATACATTATGGTACTTTTCATCTGAATGTTTTGTCTCTTATGAATTGTTTAAATGTTTCTGGAGAGACATCATCCAGCTATGCTTCCAAATCTTAACACGGGAATGAACAAGAAAAGAAATATAATCACTTGGGGAAGGACTCGATGAAGCAGATTGGTCAGAGGGATTTTGACAGACTGGAGAAATATGCAGACAGGAACCTCATGAAGTTCAGCAAAGCCAAGTGCAAAGTCCTGAGCCTGGCCAGGAATAAGCCCATGCAGCAGGAGCAGCTGTGGCCCGGCTGTCTCAGAAGAAGGACAGCAGCACCCTGGCATCGTGGCAGACATGGAGTGAGGCTGAGCGTGGGCCAGCAATGTGCCCCTGCCACACAGAACACCAACAGCCTCCTGGGCTGCACTGGGAACAGCACTGTCAGCAGGTCTAGCAAAGTGATTATTCCTCTGATTCAGCCCTGCTGAGACCCTGTCTGAGTGCCAGGCCCACTTCTGTGCTTCCCAGGACAAGAGAGACACGGACACACAGCACTGAGAGCAGCAAAGGGTCATGGAGGGGATGAAGGGATTGGGGGATCTTTCGTGTGAGGAGAGGCTGAGAGAGCTGGGGCTGTTGGGCTCAGGGAGGCTCAAGGGATGCTAGGAATGTGTACAAATGCCTGAGAGCAGACAGGAAAGAGGATGGAGCCAGACTTCTCAGAGGTATTCAGTGAAGGAGCAAGAAAGAGGCAATGCACACAAATTTAAACTTGAGAAAAGTTTACACTTTTTAAGTGTAAGAAAAAAAACTTCTGCAGTGAGGGTTGTCAAATAAGTTGCCTGGAGTTCAGGGATCTTCATTTTGGAGATAAAATTGGAAAAAGCAACTTGTTCTGACAGATACTGCCTAGAATGGAGAGGTTTTATCAGATAGTCAACGGATGTTCCCTTCAAGCTCAACTTCTCTGTGACTCTGTGGTTTCAGATGGAGACTAATAAAAATAAGTTTAGAAGACCCAAAAGAGAAATAGGTTTGTTCTTAACATTATTTTCCACACTATAATGAGAGTAATTCTAGCTAATTAATCTGATAGCTTGTTCTGAGAGCTTTGACAACAAAGGCCCTGTTTTCAAACTGGAGCAATCAATATTAAGCCCCCAAAACACATCTGTAATTCCAAAATATAATTTTAAGAATTTCTGGGGATTTTCTTTGCTCAGAATTTCAGTAATTTAGATCCTTTTTCTTTGAGTCATTGATTTGCAGCACTTTAAATTCTGAAAGCAGTGGTCAAAATCAAAATAATACAATAAAACTACTAATTTGTTCCCATTGCCAGAGGATGGTGCTGTTTAAACATTTCCCACACAGATACACCTCCTACAACAGCCATGTGGGTTAATGAGGTTTTTTTCAGGAGGAAAAGGAAGAAGAACAAGGCAAAGAGATTACAACTTGGTATTTTTTTAACTAACCTTCAGGACCCAACAATAATCAGTGTTTACTTAATAAAGGTAGATCTTTAAGCATGCTTGAATAACTTTGTACATTTTACTACCTCTGGAACTTTTGCTCCTTAAACTTTTCTAAGGGTCTTTCAAAATGCAGTCCTTGGTCACCAAAGGACACAAACACAACATACCCCACCTCACTAGCTGTTCTCATATAGCCTGCTGAAATTCAAGGTGATGACGTGACAGACGTAAGTCAAAAAATGGAACAGTGGAAGAAGATCAGTCTCACAAACAGGCTGTGGTGGGGGGGGAAAGGGCCCGTTAGTAATTTAAGAAATCAATACCAACTTTGACACTTTTAGAGGTGGCAACATCAACAGCCATGGCTTTGATTTCAGTGTCCCCAAACTGCATCAGCGTTTTGATCTCGCGCCGGTTGGGCACGGCCGCGTCAGTCCCCGTGAGATCCAAGCGCAGCGTGCCGCACTTCTTCACGCCGGGCTCGGTGATGAAGCTGACGTTGTCCTGCTCCGAGCTGTAGATATTGATCACTATTACTAACTGAGAAGGCTTGGCAGGTGTGTAGCTGCGTGTCACAGTCTCTCCCAGGGCTACAGACTGGTCGGCTGAGATGAATTTGTCGAAGACGTCGGTGCACCAGCGCGTGCCGTCCTTGACCAGCAGCTTCTCCAGGGGATGCTTGCCCTCCACGAAGCGGTTGAGCACCCCGACGCCGTAGGTCAGAGGGGAGCGCCGCACCTTGATGACTGCAGGGTCGAGGCCAAAGAGAACAGCTCCTTTGAGGATGGTCAGACCCACATCCTGGGGAATGATGACCCGGCACCTGGAGCCAAAAGCGCTCTGAACGGCTTGTTGGAGCAAGGGGGATTCGGCAAAGCCGCCCACCAGGAAGAGGAACTTCACGTTGGTCACCTCCGGCTTATCAAACACTTCACCTGAATGGACACAGAGACCAGTCAATAAAATCCACTTCAACAAGGCAATGCAAGGGAAAATGCCAATGTCTGAGTGCCCTGAGTGCTCCATGCATGTGATCTGAAACTGCCACATCTGTGCCCACACTGCCACCCTCAGCATGCACCAGCCCCACTTCTGTTAGCTCTAGTATATTTCACTATGAATTCATTCACCTCAAACCATACATGGGTTTTACCCACACTTCTGAGGGCCAGCCTAGCAGAAATATGGCTATAATAATTAGCAAGATGGCATGATCAAGTGTCTTGAAAAACCAAAAAGGTTTTAATAAAGAAGGAAAATAATACAAAAACCAAAAACAAAGCCGACCACAGCACAGAGACAAACCCCTTGATTGCTACAACACCTCGAAAAGCCTGGAGTTTCTTTGTTCTCTCTCTTTAGTACTTAACAGCTTAGGGGGGCTTTCTGGCCCTTGACCCAATGAGAATAACAATAGTCTTTGAGTTACATTCTCAGAGTCCAATCCACACTTCTGGGCTGGCTCCGAGCCAATTACAAGGAGAAAACTACAGAACTTTCCAGCTAAACTTCCTAACATGTCCAAAGGTAAATTGAGACTCTTTTCCTATTTGGAAGCACCTGCTGGAGGTGTAGGGATTGCATCACCACAACCATACAACATTTCTGAAGTGACATTTAAAACCAACCCTTTATTGCATTCCAGATAAATCACTCCATTTCAAATTCACTTATTATTTCTAACCCCAGCATCTTAACCACAATAAATACCATCTGCAAAATAATCCTTCTTGATATTTTTAGAGATTTTCTTTCTTAGCTTAAGCCCACGTCTCCTATTTTCAAGAAAACCATGCAGTTCCGTTGTAGGCTCACTTTTAGTTTAAACAAGTAAGTTACCTGTCACAACCGTTGCAGTCCTAGGTGTCTGGTGTCCCCTCCCTGCTCACATATAAGTTGCTCTATACTTGTTGTCTTGTTAAGTTCTGAAGTCCAGCTAATGATTGAGCAAAGCTGGATATTTATTCCAAATAGTGCTTTGTAATATGTAGAAAGCAACACTTTTCTCAGCACAAGATTATACTCTACTTGATACAAATTTCATCTTCTGCTGCTAGGAAGACCTTAAATAGTAACTTTCCCAATAAGCACATGTCACTTTCCATTACTGGACAAATAAATTCATGGCTGCTTAAGCCATGCCTGGAAGTACTTTTACCATGATGCATCATTTACTATTTGTGCTTTAGAGATGTCAGTGATCTGGATGGTCATGAACAAATGTGACCTTCCACTAGAGAGGAATGAACTCGAGGTCTTAATAGCTGGAATAGTCAGAAACGAGTTACAACTCTGGCATAATTTAGTTGTTGCCTGAACCAGGAAGAATAAAGGCAGGATCTGGGTTTCTCAGTGCATGTCAGCTCTCTGAATGCTTGCAGCCCAGGAAGCACAGAGTAATTGAAGCTTAGGCAGTAACAGAACTGAACCACACTCAGTAACTAGCACTAGAGCTAGGCAGGTGTATGTGCTCAGGACACATCCCTTACTTCTATTATTTTCCTAGCTGATTTGTAGAGAGCTGCAAGTTTCAGAACTTGTCCACAGCTGGTGCATACTAGGAGGGCTGTTACTGGTCTGAAATGGGTGAGCAAAGCCTCAGTTTCAGCTCAGCCAGGAAGTGGAACTACACAGAGATACATACTCAAGTGCTGAATGATCTGGTCAATCGTAGGTTTGAAAAGAGCATTCATTGCATCTGGGCTCATCCTCAGCATTCCCTGCGAGGACCACTTCACAAAGTCCACACTGCAAAGGAACAGCAAGAAAGAACATTAAAGCATTGCAGCTGAACTGCAAAACAACCACCATTAAATAAATGAATTAATGAGTTTGTAGAATTTGCATGCATTTTCCTTGAAGGAAGTGCCCCACCCTAGCCCCATACCAACTGCAGTTATGTAAAACTTGAAGGGAGAATTATTATTTTGGCTTGTCTAATTGCTGTTTTCTTTGCCTGATTGCCTTCTGCAGCATTAGCAATGCTCTCTGAAACAGCTGGCAGTCAATGCAGTGCTCGCTCATCTGAAACAGCACTGATTCATCCCCAGAAGGGCAACATTTAGATTATAGCAGTAGCGGGCCAAAGCCACTGGAAACACAAGGAAAACAAGCAAGTTGGGAAGCCTCAGGAGGCAGAAGAGAGAGCAGCATTTTTAATGAGGCATAACATTTATTAAGTGAACATAGGCATTATGCTATTCTATCACTGATACACATCTGTATAGCTCAGTAGTCTCCCTTTCATTCATGCACATTATATGTCAACCTTTACACTCTTTCTATCCTGTTCCCCAATTCATTTCATTTCATTTGAAGGGAGCATTTAGCATTTCCTCTAAGATTCATCATTAAGACTACTAATAAAAAGGAGATGGCTTTGTGAAGGGGAGTATTTCCAGAAATTTTTAATGATTTCAGAACCTCAGTCTCATTTAACAAGTGACTTTTAGCTGGATGCCAAGTCATTTACGCTTACAGTACATTTGCCAATAACTTCTGAAAGAGATGCAGGAGTTCCAGCCTGCATATTACATTCAACACTGCCTAGTTTAAAAAATTAAGATAAGTCCTAAATATCAAATCTTCCCCTCTCAGGTCCCAAGCCTTTTGCCCCAGATTCAGAGGTTCTCTTGTTCATTCTCTTTTACACCGTTAAAACTCCAGGTTTTCTGTAATATGTAACTTCAAAAAATGCAAAATGCCCATTTCTACTTTCTGCTCACTTTCTTTTCTACAGCAGCTCATGATCTTGTCATTCAGGGTGACTTCTTGATACTGAAAATCATGAATTGAAATCTCTGGAGGGGATTATGACTCCTTGCCTATCAAGCCAAAACTATCAAACTTGTAAAATACTATAAAAAGCAAAAGCCTGCCATCACTTCAAAAGCTGACTGCTTTTCCTTGCAGAGCTTTATGCAGTAGTGTATGTTTTCTCCAGTGATCTGATACTGTTAATAACTTCCCTCAAGCCATGAACATATTTACACATCTCACAATCTTGGATTTTTTCCAGGATCCAGGCTGCTAAAAATTAAGGTTCTAGGCAACAAATTCTGTGTTTGATCTGACATTCCTAATTACACATGCAAGAGACTCACAATATACAGTCAAAGAAAGCACTGCAGTGGTGGCCTAACAGAAATCATAGAAAGCAATACCTGAAAAGTGTAAGTCTTGTACAGAAAAGCTTTTGCAAGAGATCTGTCAGAACTTTTCATTCTGGAAACTGCACCAGAGGCGACTCCATTTCCTCATCCCCGCACTACACTTTTACGCTATTACCTTTCAGTCTCCATGTAATTAGGACATTTTAATTATTTCTCTTTGCTACCAGCAGTTAGTTCTGCATCCGTATGGTTTCAACAACTCACTTGCTTTTCCTCAAGGCATGTTCCACGCTGTGACCTCGGAACTTCTTGTAGTAGTCAATGAAGGAGAAGGGCAGGGTGATGTTGAGGGGGTTGGTCCTGTCGGGAGCTGCCGCCCGCTTGCGGGACTCAAAGGCGATCATCAGATCCACCCAGGCCGCGGGGCGCTTGATCTTGAACTGCTCAATGAAATCTTCCCCAAAGATCTTACACAGGAGCTTCTCAAACTCGTAGTCCACACCCAGAGAACCATACGGCCCACCTGCAGCACAGACAAGACATAGCTTTAATATTCTGGGTGTTCTTTGATATTCTTATGGCATTTCAAGTTGACCACATAAACACCAGAATGACACTATCAGGACTGTCATAGGAGAAGGTCCACAAAAAGAGGATCTTTCCTAAATGTAACAGTTGGTCTAATACACAACATGATCTTACCTTTGCCTCCTGTATCCTCACAGCCACTGTAACACTACCACTACAAATGAGCAATTCAGCCAACCAGCAGCTGGGTTATACTAATTCTGAGCGTTGGTCTCATTTCAGGAAGAACTGCCAGTGAAATGCAATTAAGGCAGGCATTTCCTTCACTGACAAGACAAAACATTACATAAATACATAATACACCATCTAATTACATAAAGCAAGCAATGGAAGTGGCATTACCTGTTGCTTTGTAGAGCTCCTTCAGATGACCTTCAGGGAGCCTGATCTGATGGACAGTCATATCCACCGTGCCTCCTCCACTGTCAACCACGATGTACCGATCACCTGGAATGCCAAGGGCAGAGGCCAGGGGCTTTTACACCACTGTGAGCACACCAGATCACTTCAATGAGAGCTCCTGAGGGCCCCAGGGGACATAATGACCTACAGCCAGCCAGCAGTGGCCATGCTGACGACCTGATCTTTGCTAGTAACTATAACACAATGACTGATAACAAATATCAAAGTCAGATGTCAAAAGCTACTGATGTAGCACAGCTGAAATGTGGGACTGCTTATGTTGCTGGTGTACATCCTAGGGAGTTACCAAATATTATACCTTACTTACAAAGCCTGTTCTGAGGAAAATATTCTAGTTGCATGACTTTCCACCATCTCATTAATAAATCCTATTATGCTAGAGCATACAGAATTGAAATTCAGCACTTGTAAGTAAGAGAAGCACATGAACTTGTGGTTTTTATCTTTTTCCCCTTTATAACCACTGTGAGAACAATGCAGTGCACAGCACCTTTGTGGGAAACACAATATTTGCCTGCAATACAAAACCAGTGAGGGTGAAGTTTGTTCAAGAAAGGAAAGTACCTTCCTCCAGCTCAGACCAGATCTCTCCTATGACATTTTCCACCATGAAGGTCCGACTCTGCCTGTTCCGGCGCACATGTTCCTTCCCTAGTGATTGACAGAAAAAAAAAGTTACAAAGTATAAAAAAGCATGAAGAAATAAAATCAAAAACTGCAGGAAACAAGTGCAAGCAGGCTGAAAGATCTGTATATATCACTTCTTAACAAATGTACAAAACTCATTGCATTAGGACCAGGAATGTTAGAATGTCATTCCTGGAAAGAAGGAAAAATGGTTTATAGCCACCCTGATCTTCCTTGATATTGTTATGCATACTTATTTGTCTTTTTAATCTATATTAACGACCTAATACAAATAATGTAAACTAATCATATATAATAATAATCTAATAAGAAAGCTGTAAGCAGGTCTGACTTGCAGTTTTTTAATACACTCTGGCTTGCAAAGTGTGTGCTGGCAGCGGGCTGTGGGGCTGGCAGCCAGCTGTACTCACAGCAGCCTCCAGCAGCAGGTGACAGCCCCAGCCCTCTCCCAGACACCCCCACACACCCAGGATGGGAGAACATTCCCACATTTCCAAAAGCCACTGCTCATTTTGAGTGCTTAGGATGTCAGTCTACCTCAAAATCAGCAGCCAGAATCATTGCTGCTCAGATTAGTAAATTCTCAAAGACACAGTGATCACCAGGGCTGACCCCCACAATGCACCAATTAAAAATTAAGTATAATCTTGCAAGACTATTATAAAAATCTGTTAAATTGCAAGGTTTAACTGGTACTTAGACATTTAAAAGATGCAAGTCTGTCAAGAGAAAGCAGAGTAGTGAGAATCTCTGCTATTTATGCTTCTAAATCAACCCCTAACTGAACAACCAAAAAAACCTGCATTCCTTGTGTTATCATCACTCACCTTCACAGGCACTTCATAAAACACTACAAGAGAGGCATCCTGTCATGAGTGGACTTTTTTTCTGAAAATACCAGCACACAAATCACAGAATGCACTTTGCTTCCTATTTCTATAGTGCCTATCACCAGAAATAGAGCATCAGCTCCACTTGCTCCTGCACCCTCCCCAAAAGGTCCCCATGATGCAGGGAAGCTGACTCAGCCTCAGTGCACTGACTTGGCAGCACAGGGAGGGCTCAGATGAAGCATCCCATGGCAGAACAAGCACTGGGTCCAAGCAGGGCCTGTCAAGCCCACAGAAATCAACAGCAATCCTTTCATTCCCTCCCGTGGGCTAGAAGTGACCACAAGAGCCAGTCTTTAACTACAACTGAAGCAAGCTTATCCTTGCAGCTATGAACACTAAAATTTTTGTTTTGACTTCACAGCAATAATGTGGCCTTTGGAGTTCTCTCTGTTTATATTTAAAGGGTTTTTCTCCTTAATCTGTTCTCAGCTTGTCTTGGGTGCTTGCCATGCCTTTATGAAATTTTAATTCCAACCCCAAATTAATTCACTCCAAACTTTGTTTTCATTAATTTTGACATGAAACCTTTCTCATCCCCAATAGCTTTTTACCATACAAAGTCAAGAATGAGAGTGGTACCCCCACCCAAGAAAAAGCCCATTAGCAGAAATCCATGATCTGCCAGATTCTGCCCAGCTCCAAAACCTTAACCAGATAAACCCTTTTATTATTTTCCCAGAAGCAAATCCCCGTGTTGTCTGAAAGTGAGTTCATGTAAAATCACATGGAACTGGAATAGTTCAGGGCACAAATGAGGGGAACAGAAGCCAAGGGGCCCTGAAGGGACTGAATCCTGAAAACAGATTGTGTCCTGTACTCTGCGTGGGCCTGCAAACACTGAACACATCTGACAAGTGCTAGCTAGGAGAGCCATGGGTTTGAGAGAATGATGTAGTCACTCTGCCTAACTAAAAAAAATTCCTGCTCTGTTAAGTGCAGGAATAGCTCTACTAGCTTAACCTCCCACTTGCCTCTACTGTTTTGACCTAGCAAATGTGATAAAATACAGACTCTTCTGCAAAACTCCTTCTAGGATAGATTGTCACACACTACCTTCAGTATCTGGGCAACTGTTACAATTCACAGAGATACAGAGCAATATGCACATTATGCAGCAATCAAATCTTACTGCTGCAGGCATTTTTCCTTTTCTGTTTCCTCTATTTCCCTCCAGTTTCAGTAGGCTGCCAAGCTCAAAAAACTCTGGTGATGAAGGATCCTCTGTCAAGTGACTTACAGTGGTCCCATCTCTGTCCCTCCCCTTCAAACAGTGACAGTAGCAACAGACCCCAGCTCAATAAATCAGAAGTGCATTATTCAGTTGCTCTTCAACATGCAGATAAATTCATTGCTTCATTCCAATACCACGTGTTCCACTGAGTGTTGAAAGTCATTAACAATATTTCATAAAGATGACATCAAAAAGCATCTGCCAATACTTTGGAACACCTCAGACTAATAGTTTCACTGTAGATCCAATTACTTATCACTGCCTCAATAATGCAGGTAATCAAACACATAACTGCTTCCAACAAATTAAATGAAAAAAATGATCCAACATGAAGTACTAACTTAAATTAAGGCAGAAAAATACTGTTGTGAAAATACTAAAAGACTCCCACAACATCCAAATAAAGGCAAGACAAGAAAGCTACCTGCATGCTAAAATTCAAGTGTATATTAGGAAGAAACGGTTCCCCTGTGAGGGTGGTGAGGACCTGGCACAGGTTACCCAGAGAAGCTGTGGCTGCTCCATCCTTGGAAGTGTTCCAGGCCAGGCTGGATGGGGCTTGGAACAACCTGGTCTAGTGGAAGGTGTCCCTGTCCATGGCAGAGGGTTGGAACTAGGTGATTTTTGAGTTTCTTTCCAACCCAAATTATTCTGTGATGTCTGCTGGATCAACTCCTAAACAAGTCTAACTATGATTAAGCAGCAAAAGCGTTTATAAAAGCAAACTTGATGCCAGCCTGAAACATTTCAAGAGAACAAGCACAACAGAAAACAGTGAGAAACCCTCGGGGACAAAGCAAACTCAGGCATGTGAATCTGCAAAGCGAAGGAACAGAAGTACCCTGTGTAAATCCAGTTCCAATAGTGTCACTTGGGCTGTAGCCATTGACAGGTGCCCTACTACTCAGCTCTATCATCTGGTGCAGGCGCAGCTTTCGGCAGTAGATAGAGGCAGCCTCGGGTTCCAGGGCAATGATCAACTGCTCGGGGTTCTCAGGAGATGCCATTCCTGCCTGTGAGAGAGAAGGGATCAGAGAAGTGGGGTGGGGAATCCTGCAGCCCAGCAAACCCTCTCAGCACAAGGCTCTCCTCAGCCCCTGGGCTCCGCTGGGTCACCCCTCAAGAGTTCACCCCACAAAGGAGCTGCTAAAGGTCTGCATCTGGGAATTGTCCTGCCCACACTGTATAGCACAACCCCACAGCTGGAACGGGGAGGTTTGCATGCACTTACCATGCTAAGTGTCTAACCGAGCACTTGTGTACATGACAGGTGGAGAAACCAAGGAAATCGGTTTGAAACCTGTAATAATTGGCCTAAAACCTCAACTCCTAATTAACCTGTGAATCTGCCAGCTAACAGGGGCCCCAGCCTCCTTTCAGCCTCCTTTTGCCTCTCCTTGCCACAACAGTATTTTAAGTGTGTCTTTATGTCCCAGATATTCACAGTCCTTGCCAAAATGAGGTTCCTGCACTGTTTAACTGTATAGGAATATACAATGCACTTTGCCAGTAATGCATCTTCTGTCTTACAACCAACATTTTCTGTTTCAAAATCCATTGCTTTAAAGTACATTTACTATTAAAACATCTTCAAAATGTTTTCAAAATCTTCAAAATACAACAGGGCAGGTTCCCCAAAACGTAATGAGAACAAGCCTAAAAATAATACTACATTATAAAATCAACATTTGCTATTCTTTCTATTTTCTTACTGGATTTTCAGCCTTCAGACAAAGACATTTTCAAAAAGCCACAAGTTCTTATGTAACTACATCACTCTCAGAACTGAGCTTAAAGAAAAATATTCAAAGAACAGTTCATAAAACTCTGTTTTAATTTCTTCTTCCCAGTACTTCTGCCTATTAAATGATATTCTGTTAAAATAGACATCTTTTAACTCTTTCTGCCAACTTCTGGCAGAAAGTTTTCAGTTAAGTGCCTGAGCACTAAAGCTTGCTACAAACAAATAAAACCAAACAACATTTTTCTGCTTCCACAGTCAGTCTTCCAGCCTTTGACTCATACACACACACACACTGTGGTGTCTCCAGAGCATCCCCAAAAGAAGGCAGACTCACATGGAAAGTCTGCAGACCTGGACTAGAATTTGGCTTCTTTCATACAGCTACACTGTGGGGTGTGGGAATTGCTGCCTCATTGACACCTGCAGCCAGAAATTCCAAGTGAAGTTGGTTTAAAAAGCAGCACCAGGATAAGACTTGGAGACATGAAACTGTCTTTCATATTTACTGATTCATTTTACCCTCTTCATCCTAATAAATAAGATAAACAGATTCTTAAAGAAAGCATCTTCCTCACTGTTGGTAACGAAAAACAAAAACCAAAACAAGAACAAATAAGTTCTAAAATCAGAAAGAGTTAAGAGTTAAACTCTTAAATCATGGTTGCTCATTATTTTACAAGCACACCATGACTGGGATTATGGTCACTTTGCAGCCTTTATTGCTGTTGGACAAACCTTTCTGCTTCAGTTACATCCACTGGACTAAACAGCATGATCTGAAATTAGCAGAACTATGTGGAAAGGAAAATATAGTGCAAATACTACAGAATATCAAACCTTGCCAGCCCTGCAGCAACACATATTGAAAAAATACTATATCGAAAATAATGTTTGCAACCAAACTTTCAAACTTTGGAAAATACAGATTTACAGCAAGCCTGAGTAACCCTAAAATGTATAAGAAGTGTATCAATTAAGACTCTCCTGCCATCACAGCACTTGTATGTGAGCATGTTGGCAGATGTGGGCTTAGGTAAAGCCCTGGAGCTGCACTGGGGATGAAGATGTGCCTTAGGATAAACCCTCTCCCTCCTGTGACCCATCTGGATGCAGCAGGCACAAGCAGGGCTGGTTTCATGCCAGCTCACTTCAACATCCCTTATCTCCAGCAGAGCTTTTCCACACAGGAAGCTTTGGTTTGTTGCACTGGAAAGAGCAACATTCCAGATATGAATCAATATTCAGGTCCCTGACAAACAGATTTGTCTGATCTGCTGAAGAATTCCAAAAATGTGTGTTGTCTGCACACAAACTGTCTTTGCCTTTGGAGAGTTTTGCCAAAAGCCTAATCTGGAACTAGCTGCAATTCTAAGGGCAGCAGTTCCTACTCTGTCCAATAAAGGCCTGGAGAACAAATAGCTCCTGACTACCCTGCTTCAGTTTCCACTTGTATTAAATCCATTATCATGTTGTGTGAGAGCTCTGGATCTGAGCAGCAAGTGGGTTTTTTCTATATCTAACCATGCGGATGAACCCAAGAGTGCTCAGTCTGCTCCTTGTAGTGGGCATGCATCAGCAGCACAGACAATTCTTAGTCTCAGGCTAACCTATGCACTAAAGACAAAATTGTATTTTAGTGAAGAAATAGTTTGTTGCCAAGGATATTAAAATCCAAAGGCTACAACATGAAGCATTTGCAGAGGTGACAACTGAGTTACACACACATGGAATACACTGATATTTCCTAACTGGAGGTGGTGGTGGGGAGAAGCTTATTAATTGCCAAATCATCTGTTCTAGGGGGAATTTTAGTCCTAAATCCCAAGGCTGGTTCTGTTAAAAGTAAACAGTAAACCATTAACAATAACATTTGCTTCCTCCCCTCCTCCAGCAGCAGCCTGAACCATGAACTTTTCACATTGCAGTCAGGAGAGGAAGCCAGTGACCTGCAGCGGATGGACTGGGATCTGTGTTCTCAGACCCTCCATGCACAGCAGATGCTATTCTTGCTCCTTTTTCTCTCTAGCTATGATTTTAACATACCCAAAATATCTCCTGAGGAAAACATCCAACAGAAATGACAGTTTTTAACAGTTCAAAGCACAGCTGATCCTAACAGAACCTCACGAAGAAAGTGCTGAGGTTTTTAGTTTAAAAGCTTTTCTTACAGAGTTTGAAGGACCAGTTACAATGAAGAATGTGTTGTTTCACATCATAAGAAGACCATACAGAGAATCTTTTACAGTAAAAGGTACAAGGCATCCAACATATATTTTTATATGTAGACAACATATGTACAGATATACACACATACATATTTAAATATAAATATATATATGTGCAGCAATCAGTATTTCATACCTTCTGTATATAGTATTTCCACTTAGACCACGAGAGAGAGCACATTACATATATATCTATACATCTATACACAGCACAGAGAAAATGGGGGAAGGGGGGATGATAAAGAAACATGAGCACATAAATACTGCAGGGGAGGAATGGAGCAATGAGGTTGTTTTAATACAGGCTCCAAGAGGAAGACTCAGGCAGTACATCTGTCCCAACATTACGGCCAAGGGACAGATGGGAGAAAAATATTGAGCATGCAGAGAAAGAGGAGTGGAAACAGCAGGCAGTCAACATGAAGAAACAGTGATGCACTTGTTAAAATTATTAATTGCAGGCATTTGGGAATTTGCTGTATTTTACACTTTCTGCTTTCTGTCTGCCTCACTCTGTGTTCTTGCCCACTGCTGCCCAAGTACTACTGTAATAAAGATCAGGGATTGACAAGTTAACAGCCCCGAGCAGGACAGATCTAAACAATGTCTCAATATTCAACATTCTAGACATCATTCTGGCAGTGGGACAGACACACCAATTCGCTTTTGCCCAGGACTGCTTATAGCAGATTTTAGAACAGAGCAGTGTCTTGACTCAGCCTGCTGAGGAGATTTTCTTGCTCCCATAACACTCATCAGCAGTCACCACTTATGGAAGTGAATGGAAGGAAGCAGACAGCAGTTTCCCCAAGAATACAAAAGTGGAAAACTCATCATGTGATTACAAAAATTCTTTGAGCACAAAAAATTTCTTAAATTAATTTGGAAGATATTGCTGCATTTATACATGTGGAAGAAGAACACTATGAAAAGAACTGCTCTAAAATACAACTTTGCTCATATGCTTGAGGACTAGGATTTCAGTTTTTGACAAGAGAACTCCCAGACCTCACTCGCTGCAGTAGCACAGGTCTGTGTGCTGGTGCCAGTGCATTGCTGTTCATTTGCCAAGATACATCATTGACAGCAAACGTCAAAGTCTCATGTAGTGGAGCATAAATAGCTTCACCATCCAGGTGCAGGTGAATTCTCACCCTGGCCACCAGCTCTGTTTTTACAGCCAGAGAGGTGTCACCAGGAGAGAGCCACAGCTGACCACAACACATTCCTGATTCCCTGAACAGCATCAGCTGCCAACTGTTAGACTGATTCACCACCAGCAAATACTGAGGTCTGGACTGCAGCTCACTACAGCAGTCTGAGCACTTCAGAGAACTGTTTTCACTCACTCCACATGCAGAATCACCATTACTACAGATTAAAAGATGCTGCCTTTAAAACCCAGCCTCACACGCCACAACATACAGAAAAAATAAAGAAAAAAAAATCAATGCACTTTTATTTTTTTAAAATATTGTAATGTATATGACAGCATTACAATAGAATATTCCATGCAGTCAGTCTTTTTAAGGCAGGCCTAAATTAAAATGTGCTGTCTCTGAACACTGCTGTAATTAGAAGGATCAGCATTTAGCTGCAGTTCTCCACAGCCAGATAGAGCACCAGTGTGTTCTTCATTTATTACACCATAGTGACCTCAAAAGAAGTCCAGTGTAGGAAATACACCATCATTGACAAGGCACCTGTTTCCTGTTCCTATCCTTGGAAATTATTGAAAGCAACAGGTAAAGTTCCTTTTTTTGTTGCTTTTTCAGAAAGATAAATCAGATATATTTTTAAGAGGAAAAAGAAAAGCCTGACCACTGATTTGTAACACAAGGAACATGCCTTACATGGAGTGCACCTGTTCTTTTGAGTTATAAAACTTATTAAAAGAACTGATTGGACGAATTCTACTTTTTTTTCTGCTTTGATATATTTTTAGTCATATAAGACCTAATTCAGTATTGTTGCAGGGCTGTAGGCACTGCTTTCACAATTAATAAAACATTTCCAGATACAAAAATGCAGCATAAATAAAATAAACAGATAAACATGTGAGAAAGAGCCACCCTCATTACACAACTGGGAAAACAAGGCAAAGGGACTAAAAGGCTTTCCTTAGGGTTGCACAGGAACCCACAACAAGGTGTCAATTCCCTCCACAAGCCCAGAACTCCAGTTCAGTGTCACAGCCAAATGCTACTCTTCCCCAACCAGCAAGGTTCCATTTCTGCCTGTGGCACACGGAGCACACGCAGGAGCTGCAGGAACAGCTTCACCACGGCTCCACCACAGCCTTGGGTCCCCATTCTTCCCTCCCAACTCTCACCTCAACCAACTGCACTACTTTAATCACTTCTGAAGCAATGCTGCAGACCAGATGAGTGCAAGGATCCATTTTCCAGTTGGTAGGAAAAACCTTTTAGGCCTGTTATACCACTAAACTCCCATTTGTAGGCACCAGAGATAAAACTTAAAAGTTGGATCCCATGAAACAGCTCTGTAAAGACGATGGGGTTCATTACGAAACCAAGCTCTGCAGGACATCATTCAGCCAAAACAAGAGAAGCTGAGAATTAACATCAACATTTTTCTATTTTCCAAGTTACTTATTATAATTAGTAACAATAGGAAAGGCATGATTGCAAGTTAAGCACTGTGCAGACTGCATGAAGAAAGTATTGTGAGGCTGAATCAAGGCAAGACAAAACGGGCTGGAAATTAAGTGCCTTGTGAAACTTCCACTGTTTAAACTAATCAGTTCATTGTGTTAAGGGATTCATGATAACACCATCCACTTAGTGCCTGGGTAAGTGAGCTCCTCTAATCCTTCTCCTTTTTCAGGCTAGCACTTTCTCCAGTCCTATGGAATCAGACTGTGGGATGTCACAAATAAATGACTGAGATCTAATTACAGGGGCAGAGCGTGCCAGGAGAGAAGATCAGCACCATGGGCAAAGACTCCCAGCATTATCCCAAAGGGGCACTCGAGGGGAGGAAGCAGGGTTGGCAGGGAGTGGGGTGAGTGGGTACCACAAAGCTGCAGGAAAAGCACAGGAAAATGCACTTTTGCTGGATCTTCAGCCCTGGAGAAGCTTTCAAAAAGGATGTTTGAAAACCACTACACCATCACATACCCTGATGATTTGCCCTTAGACTTCAGAGTGATGAAGAGTGCTGCAGTACAGGAAATATCATGGTTAAATAGAATAGACTGAGGTCAGACAGCCCAGTTAGCTCTGCCCACTTATCTGTTCAAGGACAGATTCTTAAAATTGCTCAACAGCCACAGAATAAACAGGATTTTCAAAGATTCCTCTTAGTGACCACAGCAGAGAGGCTGGGTTTGCCAAAGGCAGGAGGAAGAGCTGCTGGGTGCTTCCCTCCTTTCAAAATTATATAAGAGCCTCTATGAAAACTGAATATTGATTTTTTTTATTTTTTATTTTTCAAATCCAATCAACACAATGTTTGGGTGGCAGCTGATCCTGACATCTACAGTGTGATAGAGGCACTTCTTGCTTTACAGAAACAAGAGTATTTCACGTTCTCTTAACATTCACTACACATACATGCAGATATCTAACAGATATACATGAATGCCTACATTTTCACACTATTATTGCTGGTTGAACTAAAATCAGGCTTGTGGCACAGCCTGTCCTTTGTCCTACTCTGATCAGGTGTCACTGATACTTTGCATTTCACAAGTGGGAACATTGTGGATAATTATCACAGCTGCAGAATTCTTTCAGTGTCAGCTGCCTCATCTCTGCAACTCAGAGACAGGCCGAAGATACTCATCTCTCTGTAAGAAAACTACTTGAGAAAGCATAAAAGACATCTCAGACTATGGTAAAATAGCAGTAACTTCATTTTGCAGACAAGGAGAATACAAGCTATGGAAGATGAAAAACCCACTGACGGACAGGCACAAACTGGAAACTAAGAGACCTCTGTAATACTTTCCATTTACTCAATTTGCACAAACATAAATGATGAAATAACATGAAAGGCGTAAAAGGATGAAATCCAAAGTAAAAATCACCCTTTAAACCTTCCTTAGGACTTTGAGTTTATCCTGAGGGGGCTCTTTTGGGGCCTAAGACATTTTTCCTTCTGCCATGAGGAAGCAGATACTGTCACTATATATTTGTACACTATTTCCCTGCTTTTGAAATACCAGGGCATAGGCTTGGCAGTGCTTTCTGAATTCCCAGGGCTTGCCCATACCAGAAGCCTGTATAAAGGAGCTTAACCCACAGAAAATTCACAACCTTCCCACATTTTTCACCTGGGCTGAACCTACTGCTGCTCCCACTTCAAACAGGCAACTCACAAGCTGTGAGCTCCTGTGAAAGGGGTTTTTGGGTGAAATCCTCTCACCTGCAGCCAATCAGGATAGACGATAACAAGGTACCTCACATCTGTACCTGCACAGCTGGTTTGGTGAACACCACTAGACAACACAGAAATTAATTCCAGTTAATAGTTACACTATTCCCCCTCTATTAGTTGTGCATAACCACATATGCTGAAGGACCAAGAGGTTTAGATTAGCATTTTACTTAGTTAAAATTAGTTTTATGGTGGGAGAAACTCTTGTAGGCCAAGGAGCAGGTGAATGGCTGCCTGCAGCTCCCTGAAGGGCAAGTCCAAAGACGGCAGAACAGAATTTTTCTCAGTTTTGCCAGGAGATACAGGGAGGGACAAAAGCCACACATTGCAGCTTATGGAGTCCAAATTGGGTACTCAACCCCCTTTTTTATTAAGATGGTGATGCAGCACATGAACAGCTGCTCAGAAAGGCATCTCTGTCCTTGGAGAGTTTTAAAACTTGACTAAATGAAGCCACTGCTGATGCAATATTGGCAATAATCCTGCTTCAACTGGAAGGTCAGGCTAGATGATCTCCAACCAACACTTTCACTTAAAGCTTCCATGACTCTAAAATGCTGCAGGTATTCCACACTGAGAAAGGCCAGAAGTGCAGGAAGGAATCCTTCCCAAAGGCTGAGGACCTACACACCTTTTCTCTCCTTGTCTTTGTGACTCTTGTGTCAAATCCTTGCCTATATCAGTGAGAGGGAGCCCATCATGTCTGACAGGGTGACAGCAGTAGCAGCCTCACTGCTGCAAGCCTGCAGTTATTCAGGTCCTCACAGGTTCCTGTATGGATTGTAATCAGAACTTTTGTTCAAGGGTCTCGGAACCAAAAGGGAACATTTGTCACAGCATGTTTTTTTATTTTTAAAGCTAAAAATATATGGAGCACAACAGCCTCAAGCAGCCCTGTAATCCTAGACATGAGTCATGTTAAAAAGTGATGCAACACATGGAAAGCAATTGGTTCAATGCATTAGGGATGCACAAGCTGAGTTTACAACACTAATGCAATCTGCACTCAAATTATCTGCCTCAGTTCAATGTCTTGTCAGAGAAGGAAATTCAGTTCCTAATTAATTCATCCATTGGTTGTAGAGGTAAAAATGGTCTTTATGCTTAAAAACATGAGTACAAATAGCAGACATGGACTTGAAATCCAACTTTTGCATTCAGCTCTGCTACAAGCTTCCCATATAACGTTTTGCAAATCACTAAGAACAAATTTTGTAAAACAACCCACTAATGAAAAAGCATCCACTTCTGAGCACCCAGATCAATGCTAAGGTTTTCAGTGGAGCTGTTGGTGAAGTTTGTTGAAATGAGGAGTGCTCAGGCTCTGAATAACCACCCTGGCTGTCTGTGCATGCACATACCTGATAATGTTACTTACTTAGCAAGTTACTTTGGGCCAAAGCAGAATCCATTTGATATTTCACTTCTGTTTATTACTCTGTCAGTAAAGCTATTCTTGTGGTAACAAATAACATGGAACATTTCTCACTCTTAATGGCTGCCGAGAAACTATGGCATTATCTCATTCTGAAAAGGACGATAACAAATGGGGCATCTGGAATCATAATGAAGTGTGACTTTTATTTTCAGCACACTTAAAATAATAAATGTGTGGAGCTGCACTGGCTACAGCCAGAACTGCTGTATTTGTGTGGCCACTGATTAGATGAATCAGTTTGTTACAGACAGCTAGGCTGTCTGATTGAGATAAATGCCTTTGCTCAGCACAGTCAGACTGCCTCAATTTATTTTTCTGCTGTTGCTATTACCCAGTTAAGAGTACAAATTGCTTTACTTGAGCATTTCCATACTTCATATTTTATACATTACTTTTATTATCTATTCTTTTACTTTCAACTGGAGCTTGGACTTCTTTTGGGCTGTTTGACTCTATTAATAAAATTTATACTTACCGGGTCTTTTGGATTTTGTATTACAATTTCCCCTTTTTAATTTATAAAACTTTTTTTTTTTCTTTAGGAAGGGAGGTGGAACATAAGACAGGAAATACCTGAATTATGATCACGGGCTAACAATTATGAAGCAGCACTTTTGTTCACAGTACATGGAGAAGGTTCTGCAGTTTACCTGTGCCTATTTGACAAAAAGCTTTGATTAACTGCTCATAAGAAAGATAATTTCTTGCTACACACAAGTGAGGCAGAAGCTTTGTGGGTCATCATGAGAGAGAAAAGGATTTCTTGTATTTGTGAGACATGAAAGAATACCAGTAATTGCAGCAGACCTTACTTATGACATTAGATCCATCCTATCACATTTTGGTCTCAGACGTAATCCCAGACACAATTTTTCAAGGAGAAGAATCTTGGATCATTTATTAGCCAAGGAACAACCACAAGAGACTGAAATTACCAACCTTTTTCTTTGCATGGAATTGATTGTTTTGTTGTGCCTCTGCCCTCTTATTCCTCAAAAAGTTTCTCAGGTATTGGGATCACAAATAAATCCAAATCAGCATTACTAAAGCTGAGTCACATATTGCTGAATGGTAACAAGTAGAAGTCATGTTTTTTGACAAGCTGAAGATAAATGGGACCACAGTGGCATTTGGTCCATATTTCTCCAGGGTGATGTTGCTGCAGCTCCTTCCCAAGGGACTCTTGTCACAGATCACATTTGGGCAGTAACTGAAAACCCAGCTCCAAGTGGCACTACAAAGAATTTTTTGCTGCATTACATTATATCCCCCAAGGTGCAGGAGAACATTACTTGCAAGTTTGATGAGTAGCATGCATTAGAAAGATGAAGCCATTAAATTCTCATAAGCTTTTCAATTTTTCATGTTATAATACTCTAGAAATGCTTTTTGTACCCGGGGCATGCACTAGTTACCACAACAGCAAAACCTGACTTTTCCTATTTAAGTCTCTTCCTAATGTCTCAGGCTCTCTTCTTTCCCTTTATTTAGAAACATCCTCATTGTGGGTCCTTATGGCTCAGGCTGATTTTACTAAAAAAGACACAAGTGGCCCTCAGAAGGACCCGCACTGAGAAAAATGCTTGCTATTTTCTGTAAGTTGCATCTTGTTCTGTACCTTGGGCTTTCTTATTTTGCCTCAATATTTTTCACTACAATTCCAATTTCAGCTCATTTCCCAATTTCTTTTCTCTGTAACTGAATATTGGCATCTAAGATGTTTTTTAGACCAATCTATTGACCTTTTCTATGAATTTATTACAATCAAACCCATCAGTTTTAGACCCTGTCCACACTGAGTCACATTTGTGAATTTCTATCACTCCCTAATGATTGTGGTTTACAGTCTTTCAGAACATAATTTTCTTTTTGGGCTGGTAAATGCCATCTAGCACAGTCTTTCCACCAAGCAGAATGAAGACTATTTTCTGGCTATTTCCGTTGCTTTCAGGCAATTTCTAAGAACTTTAGAAATGTGTTTCAAAACTTTGTAAGACAAACACAGATTCACTCTTACACAGAATGCTATGAAAACCACCTGTTTTACTTGTTCAGAAAAAGAAAAAACTCCAAATGCTCCAACTTGTGCCACAAAAGTGGACAAGCAGAAATGTACAGAACTGGATTAGCAGATGCATCTGCCTTCATGTGAACCTGGCTGAGGAACCCAAATCTGTGAGCAGAGACCAATTAGTACACATTTTCCACTCCGTAATCTTCACCTCTCAATTAGTTATCATTTCCTAATTAAACAGAGCTATAAGATGCAGAATCTTCTCCAATATCACTCGATAAACATTCTAGTCCTCATGATTAAAAAGATCTTTCTATCACAAAAGTGACCACCACAAGCTAGAAATAATCAGGATGGTTGATGAACACACTTCTTCCTCACTAACAAGTAGTGTTTCAGAAAAATAACCAGCTTCCCAGTACTGCTTACACCTTCTTATGCAGTTTACAGCAGAAGCCTGTCACACTGTCCCTATACAAATAAATTTTAGCTGCATGTATTTTATGTACAGAAGAACAGACTTACGAGGGAATAAGAAAAGCTTCACAAATTTCAATCTGGTTAAGCCTCCCAAGCCCCCCTTTAAAAATCAAATATACTTCATGTCACATTTTTATTAGCAAGGAATTTCTTGTGCTATCACATTATTCTTTCAGCAAGTTTGTTGATTTTTCTCTGAAGGTTTCTCCAGAGTAAACAGTATTGATCAATGTAATGTCATTGACCACGGAACATAACATGTTAAATAATTCTCATTGTGCACATTCCATGACAAAACTGATGTGAAAACAATAACAAATGTTCAGCATAGGAGCTGGTTAAATAAAGCCTCTGGAATTTTAGGCTCACATGCTTTAATCCTATAACCTAGACTGCCTCTCTCTTTATGTGAGCTTACTATCCAAATGATTTTATTTGCTATTTGTAATTGAAAAATAAATCTACTTCAGAGCTCTAGAACTCAATTTCAAAACTCAAGAGTTCATATCAACAAGAAAAGAACCCTCAGTATCTCAGAGTAGACCAACTGACTGACGTTTGAAAGCCCAGAGAGTATTTTGGGCAAGCTTATGAAAATGCACCAGCCTTCCCTTTCCTTCGCCCTGCCCTGAGTGCATTTGTTATGCCATGTTTTACTTTCTTATCTTACAGCTTCTGCATTCACATACTCCTGTCACACTCCAAACTCTTCCTTAAGACCTTATTCCTATTAGCATGTTCAAGGAATTCCAGCCTGCAGATTCTGCCCTGCACTTACTGTTCCCAAAGAATCTGAAGCAGAACAACTGGGACACAGAAACAAGAAAAGTTGACGCTATTTATGGTGTCTTATATTTTACTAGTGGGGAGAATGGCAAATACGACTATAAACCCTCAAAGTCATTATTAGGGATGTAGTGAATGCTGATGCAGTGCATACAAACCCTGCAGACAAGTCTTGGGAAACTTAAAGCTACGTGAGTTCTACAGAGTTGACACTCTCCTCTTGCAACAGAGCTCTCTCCAGTTCTGACCAGACCTCAAGCAAATGTCCCAAAGCTTTAGAACTATCTCTGGACACACAGGAATTAAGCATGAGGGACAGGAAAAAGCATCTGTGAACTGTTATTCAGGAATAAAGTAAATTTTAGTCAGCAAAATAATCTGTAAAGACATGCAACACCTCAGACTTAGTCCCTCAGAAGGCCCCAGAGAGAATAAACAAATACGTGCTTCAAAGAGGTAATAACTCAGCTATAAAAATTGTTAAGGATACAAAAAGCACAAAAGATGAATACAGATAGGGCAGGCAGAGTAACAGCAAGAAGCAATGAGGAGTAGTTTTCCTATATAAGTAGGCTGATCCCAGCCAAGTTTTTGTAGGCATGAAAAAACCCAGCATTTTAAAAAGGGTTTCAGAAGAGGGGAAAAAAGTAAGCAATACAGATGCTCATGCAGTTTATGTCTGAGACGACACAGATGGAGCCAAATGTGGGCTGATTCCCTGTCAAATGTGAGGCTACAAAACTCTTCAGTGGCAGTATTCTGAAAAGATACAAACCAGGCCAGACCACAGCTGCTGATGCCAAGGAAATGATGGTGCAGTAACCAAGATGCAAAATCACTGACAGCTTGGATGAAAGCTCAGCAGTGTGCAAAGACAGGAAAAGCTGTCATGCAGACAGAATTAGTAGGATTTAGATAGGCTGGATGGAAAGCGAGAGGAAGAACTGTGGCTGAAGGGAACACACAGATTACTCATCCAGGGAGAAAGCAGCACAGCAGCTGGGAGGGGACAATGCAGGAGCCCTTGGGCAGATGAGGAGTTCCAGGTTAGCAATGTTTTAAGGCAAAGCAGAGATGAGGGGACATCAGAGGTGCACTGAGACCGAAGGCTGGTCAAAAGCTGATGGATGTTGAGCACAAAAGCAGATTTCCAACACTTCTTACTTTATTAATTCCATTAGCTTTGCCTAGACAACTACTTAACCATTCCAGAAAGTCTGGGCTTTGCACTGTGAACCAGTGACTGAAGCTGTTTTAGCACTTTAGTCTTCTTGGAGCTACCCCATTTGACATGGATTGCTCAGCAGATTTCCACAGCTCATTAATATTTTCTGCAAGTTAGCTCAGACTGGTGGTTGTACTTCAGCGTGCCTTCTGTTTCAAGGTTTCTACCACTGCCTTTTCACACTTTTCTCTACGTGATGCCCCTCATTTTCAAGATGCTTCCATCTTCTAATAGCTAACCACAAGAGCTGCAATTTCTGATCCACCCATGTGGAACATTTGGATCCAGCAACAGGAATCTGAAAGACTGAATGGCAATTCAGAATTCTGTTTTCTGCACTTGTTTCTTCATCCCCACGGCTTTGAAAAAAAAAAAAAATCAGCCATGTGTCAAGTCAACATGAATCATTTCCCTAAACTCGAGTTTTCCTGCAGTGGATCACACAACCCCAGTTAAAAGCCTTGTCAAACTTTGCTGTTTGTCAAGCTTGCCCATAGAAGTACACAACCACAGACACAACCACAGACACAGACACTAATTAACAACATTCCATTGTGCCACAAATGAGAAATGCCAAGAGATCTACCTGAACCCTGCCCTGGCTCCTTGCACAGCTCCCACTTCACGAGCACACATGCACACAGACAGCAGGCAGACAACAATATACAGAGAAAAATGAATGGGTCTCTAGTGTTTCAGATTTACCTACAACCGTGTCCTTCCATCAGAACTTTAAGAGTGTTTTGCTTCTGGCACTAGCATTAGCAATCCCACAATACAGACTGTTAAGAAAAACGTTGCTCAACATTAGAGATAGTTAGAAACAGAGTCAGAAAAATCTGGGTGCTTCCCCAGGAGCACTCTGCAAATTACTCATGAACTAGAAGATATTTTACAAACTGTGCATTGCATAGCTGCTGCCAATGGGTTACGCAAGCCTCTGATCAAAAAATAAAACTAAAAAAAAAACCCCAAACTAAAAATGAATATCCTGATGAAAAGAAGCATATGTACATCTCATGTATTAGAGATACAAACTGAATTTGAAATAAAGAACATGCATATGGAAAGTGCACATATCCCAGGGGCTGTTGGGGGGAAAGAGTTAAATGCAGATAAACCTCTTACTGGCAAAAATAACATTTGAATTTAATTTTATATCCAGACTATCCAGTTCACAGTCCTTTCACTCCTACTGTGGGAAAATGGGAACTGGAAAGAAAGTCCCACCAAGGAGACTCTTTTCTTTCCCTCCTTTTTCCTTTTTTTTAAAAAAAAAAACTTTAAAAGTCTGTGATGACCTAAAGAAAGTAACAAAACAAAACTCTGCCCAGTATTTTAAACACAACTTTCCCTAGGGTCTCAAAACTGCATCTGCTCCATGTGCACTGAATTCAGCAGGAATACACTGTCCAAGATGACTGAAATATCAGAGTCTGCAGTGAGGGACACCAATACATAAAAGTAAATAGTAAGAAAAAAACATTTAAGAGGTGAACACATATAACCTACAGCTACTGCTTGGTAGAGTTAACCCCTCTTTCAACATTTCTAGACTGTATTTATACAGTTTATACTAAATTGCCCCAAATACATTTTATCATTTAGCCTATAAACTAGGGCTTTAAAGGGGCATTTCTACATTCAGCCTGTAATATTACCTTGTAGGCAGCTTGTCTCATAAACTGCTTTGCAGGCTGCTTCCAAATAGCAGGCACTGTAATGACCCATCTTACTTCAGTGTTTTCAAAGTCTGAGCCTCCTTGGTCACTGAGCTCCTAAAAAAAAAAAAAAAAAAAGAAAAAAAAAAGGAAAAGAGAGGTGAATACAAAATGATGGGTGTCTACAGGAAAACATTCTTTTCTGCTGGCTCTGACAACAGTAACCCTTTTTCAAATTTTTCCTGTTACATCCATGCTACAAATCAGAATTACTTCCAACCTGCCAAGAATGCTTTACTGTGCCAAAAGGTGGGATTAAGGTTGAAGTTTTCTCAAGGAGGCCTATAGAAAAGTTTACTGCTCAAAATAAAGTAGAAAAGTTGTCTTTTGCAAAAGCAGGAATTTACAAAATATAACAGCACATTTATGTACGTTCTTAGCCACACTGTGGGATTTGCTGTTAGTCTGAAGAATTTACACTTAAATCTTCATTAATACACAGAAAAATATTTGGGGTATCACTGATGAACATTTATGTTTCACAATCTGGATTTTTCAATTACTTCTTTATACATCACTTACCTTTAAATCAAATTTTTATAATGCAGTTAACAAGGGGAAGTTACAGTTAACCCCTTAAAAAAAAAATGACTGATTGGTCCCTCAAAATTTTGCTTTAAGCAAGCGTTCAAGACTAGTTTAGTACTTTTACTGTCCTTTTTTTTTCTCCCCTTAAAAAAGAGGAAAGTCTGTACTGCATTTGCAAATTAGGTGATATACTGACATGTTTTGGGCAAGGTTCCAAGGAAAATGTCATTACCATATGTCCTATCTAAATCTCCATCCAAACAGAGAAAGGTTCAGAAAGGTGGACAACAGGCCTTTAGAACGTAAAAAAATGTTTCTGCATGTGCTGAGCCAAGGTCTTGTGTTTGTTTAGCTATGCTGCAGTTCAAAAACCCAGGCTGAAAAAGTAGCACCTTTATACTGCACAGGGCACCACAGACAGACACAGTACAGTCCAAAGTACCAGCTCACTTACATGGCTTGTCTAATTAGTTCCAGGATTCACTCACAAATGCCAGGGATTTAGTTATTAACATCAGGAAAAGGACGGAGCCCCGAGCAGGCAGCACAGCAAATATGTGAGATTTTATCCAACATTCATATTTGCTAAGAATATCCCCAGTCTGTGCACAGGTCCAAGTCTGTGACTCCACAACCAACCCCCCAAAAAACATAGTTGAAAATGTCTTTGACAAGATGAGGCATTTGAGTTGTAGTGGCAGGATTGTTTCTCTGCAGCCATAAGGAATAGACCGGGATCTCAGAGAAAATAAATTAAACCCATTCAAAAAACTAGGTTAGCTTTTAACCACAAGGCTATTTTAAACAGCACTTGCTTGGATGAATACTCTGATTTGACCCAGGAATTGCTCTGCTCACACTGACATTATAGTGGCACGTTGGAAGCCAATGTTTACTTAACTTACAATGGCTGTTTACACGAGATTTAAAATATCAAAACTTGTTTACTGGGGACTTGTATTCCATTGGAGAGTATGAAAAACAATCTTGTGATGCAAGAAGAACACTGTAAGGAATCAGCACTGCAACATTTCAAATCAGAAATGGAAAATAATAAGCTTTTAAATTTTCTTGTCAAATCTACCTTTCCTCTTCTCATTAAAAACACAGTAGAAAATACCTAAGCCAGTAAAAAGCTACTCAGAGCTCTGCATCACAGTGATGCTATTAGTGAATCAAGCTTGACCTGTGCAAGGGGAAATTACCTCAGGCTGTTGTGAGCTCTCCAGAGTCCACAGCCTGCCCACAGTTTCTACACCTGCCTTGCTTTGTTTACATCAAATACAACTTAAGTCAAGGGTCAAGGTTAAAAATATTAAACTCAAATTTATACTAGTTATAAATACAAAAAATCTTGTTAAGGAAGCATTACCCCACCTTTAATGCCTGTTCCTTAAAGAATTGCAGAGCATAAGCAAATATCTCAAGTGCTTTGACTTTTTTGCCATTTGCAGCTGTCAGGTCTGTCTCCATGGTAAGATTCTACATGAAAGAAAATAACTGGAAGTTATTAAAAGAAAAAAGCAAACATGAAATTAATTCCCACTGCTTGAGGACAGCGAACTCTTCATTATTCACCTGATTAGGAAAAAGTGACAAAACTATTCTGAAGAGGATTTAACTCATCACTTGAATTTCCTGGAGCATGACACTTTGCTGCTTATTTTAGACTTTGTTTTTAAACACTTACCATGCCTACAGAGAGCTGCAGGCAGAGAAAGAAATACGCACTAAATATTAAACAATTGCAATAGATGCATCTGTAAATAACTGCACTAAAGTTGCACATGCAAGATATTGAATCCAAGTTAAAAGTACAGATTTTTTGTTTCCCACCAGCAAAACCAGAAAACACCCCGAAACAGAAAGTACTGGCTGATCCCAAAGCTCTAGAATGGATTAAAGACAAAAACACAATCAGTAGGAATAATGTCAAATTAATGGCACTTGCAGCTCTGGCAATGAATTCTGGGTGAATTTGCTTGGCTGCTCTAGAGCTCAGTCTGGCTTTTATATCCATTTTTTGCTGACCAGATTCATTGAACAAACCAACCTCATGCAGGCTCCCCAGATAGGGCACGAAGATCTAAGAAAAGCAGTCACTGAACTTCTAAGATCTACCAGGAAGGCTGGCAAGATACAGTTGCCAAATGCACTGAGAAACAATATGAATCCAAATGCTAACTAAAGAGTTTAATTTACTCAATTTACTCTCTAAATGCAGAGATGCTTCACTTCTAGTTGAAAAAAAATTTAGTAGTGTTCAGAGGAGAACAACTGGAGTAGCAAACATAATTTGGGTATTACTTACACCAGTGGTGTGCAGCTTCATCTTAAACTTTTCAAAATACAACCAGTGCTTTGATTCAGTGGGATCCAAGTCATGGTAGAAGTCTCTTGCTGCATAGCCAAAGCTATGGAACTTTCTCTCTGGTGTTAGGAGGATTGTGGTTGGGGTCTTCTGATTGGAAACACCCGGATCTCCACCTTCCCATCGTCTGGCCAAAAAGTGAAACAGCTCCAGTAAGTGATGCTCAAGGTTAGAGCAGCAGGAAAAAACAAGTGTATTATGAGAAAAAGCCACGTGGTGGCAAATTGCATAGATTGCTTTTCCCTCCAAAGATAGTAATTTCAAACCTTATAATACCAAAATCAAGTGGTTTTATTCCCACCTAAGAAAAAAGGAGTGCAATTTTCATTTCAGGCAATTCAACACATTTTTGAGGTTAGTGTATAATTCTTAAGGATATACCACATTCAGGTAAGAGCACAGGTTCCCTGAAGTAAGCCATACACAACTGGGAAAAAGTGTTGTATTTAAAATTTCTACCTAAGCCAATGCATGCAACAAATATTGCAAAGAAAAAAAATAAATCAGTAATTATCCAAGAACACTACTAATAAAAACCGAAATATGGCCTTTCCAATTGTGATTCAGACTTCATGAATGGTTATGTGCAAAGGACATTTTTCCTATTTTGAATTAGGGACCTGCTTAAGTCATCTAACATCACCATGGGGAGGTTGATTAAATCCCCATTTCTGTCTCAGAATATTCACTGAAACAAGACAAGCCAGTTCGACCAACATCTGATCATGTGCTTCATTTCCTAGACACCTGAAACTCTGGAGGCACCTATGCCTGCAGATGCTGAGCTCTCTGCACTGCACTTCCTACTCATGTGAAGTTGATGGATTTTGTGTTTCAAATGCCCAAAATGCTGTACAAGTTTTAAACTGTCAAAAATGAAGCAGACTTCCCCAGCTTCCAAGGATCTTAAAAGCACCAAAATATTTCTGTCACTACTGGTGAATAAAACTATCCCATCTCAACAAGATTGTGAAGGTATCTTTGGGAGACACCCATAAAAGTATTAAGGTGAAAGTAACCCAAAGCTGCTTTCACAGAACGGATAAGGAAATAAATAAGGAAATAAATAAGAACATTGAATATGGGAACACCCAGCAGCAGGAACTGAAGGGGGGGCATGGCAGGACAAAAAGGTCAGACAGTAGAAAGTTGTAGAAACAGCTGTGAGCATTCCTGTCTCCTCACTTCTCCATCACAAAAAAAAAAAACAAAGGCAGAATGGAAGAAATGCACATTACTGTTCCACCCCGCAACATATACAAGTACTTTCTGTATGAGAAACAAACATTTACCAGAAAACATTTTCTTAAAAAGGCATCAGTGGAAAATCTGTTCATGCTCTCAGACATAATCATAACACAGCTCAAACAGGAGCCAAGTTAAGATCACACAGGCAACAGCATTCATTATTAAACTGCACGTCGATTGCTTTTTCTAAAGATAGAAGAACGTACTTTCAGAGCATACTCCTGCCAAAGCCCTCATCTGAAGCATAAAAAGCCTGCCTTGCTCTGTGGTAGATTTTTGTGTGACATAGGAAGGGTATGTAGAAAAAATAATTTCCATTTCACTCTCAGAAACAGCTGAATCCATTGAAGATTAATTGACCTCCAGACCCAGGCAGAAAACTGACACAGAAATCTGCAATCTAACGGGTTGGGACTTGGCAAAGTAACAAGGAATGGGATCTTCTGCAGTGCTGGGACCCCTACAGACCATTCCACTGGATCAAACAGAGCAAAATCTTTTTTTTGCACAAGCAGAATAACATGTCTGAACTTCCTTCAGCGCAGAGGACAATTCCACTGTCCTGCAAGCAGAAACAGCATGATGAGGAGTGGAATGATCCACATTCATCCACTGGAAAAAAACTTTCCTAAATCTGCCTAGTTCCACTGCTCAGCCTCTGAGCTATGATCAGCAGGCAAGGGCTCTGCTCCAGGTCATTTCTTCTAACCTGCTGCTAGAAATGCACTTGGTCAACTCCAAAAATCTTTGAGTAGGTGTTACAGCAAACATATGGTTCCAATGTGAAGAAGCTGGGATCTCACAGCTCATGAACAGAAAACACTGCTATTCCAGCAGATTGTTAAATCCCACACACCCGCTGCAGGCAGAGAGGAGACAGACTGATATCGTTTTTGCTTGGAATCATTAATGATTCATTCTGAGTCACTGGTGGGAAATGCCATAAATAGGCTGTGGCTAATAACAATGCCTCTTTGTTTTTCATTACGGCCAGGCGCATTTTCTCTTTCCGGAACAAGCACGCTCAAGGTGCAGCTTAAATGAAGACAAATTTATGGTCAATGCTGCGAGATGAAATTTTCAAAGCCACCTGGAGAATTGGATGCTCGCTTCCTGATGAGTTTCTGATGGAAACTGGACACGGTAATTGCTCAGCACGTTCTAAAGGCCTCAGCTTGTATTACTGTTCAGCCACAGAAAGAACAGTAAGGAAGGAGAAGGAGAAACAGGACTCTACCATTTGCATTCAGAGATTTAAAAATATTCCCATGTGATGTTTTTTTTCTAGAGAGAAGCAGATGCAAAAGCATGGGAATGGTAACTCCTGGCTGCAATACTCTTGCCAGGTGGAGCCCTGGCCTCACTCCAGTTAGGGGAGGATTTTAGTTCAGTAGGACTAGGACTGCAACACTTTCGTTTGCAGTTTCCTTTCACAGTACCAGTACAGGCAAAAAAATGGTAATAATTACAAAAAAGAAAAAGGAAATGCCTATCAAAAGCATATACAAGCCAGAATTGCTGTAAATGCATGTGGGGAATATTTTTGCAGTGCAGAATCATAGTTAAAAAAATGTATTCGAACAGAACCAAGGCAGATTTATTTCAAATGAGTTCCTAGGTTGTTATAAAGTGGAGTATCTGAACAGAAATATAAATAACATAGACCTGTTTATAGGCACAGAGCATCTAACTGTATACTAGAAGTGAAAATAGAGACAAGAGAGTCAGTGGGGAAAGAAGCATGAGGTTATACAAAGGTTAGAGAAATGCCCTTACTCACAGTTCAATCTGGCTAAGACAGACCAAAGAGTGACTTGTGCAGAGTGATGAGAATTTGATCCAGAGCTGCAGCACCACAGTCACGGAAATGAAACACTGGGGTCATCAAAATGCAGTTGAAAGCCACCAGCAGTGTGTATGCAGGAAAAAGGCAAACGTATGTCTCCCAATAATTATAGTCCAACAGGGAAGAGAGGGAAAGGGGAAAAAGGTTGAAGTTGCACTGAAAAGAGACCACATTCTCCCTCCTTCCAAAGCCAGACTGTGATTTTTTCATAGCCACATGCTAGTGAAATACTCCCATTCAGTTGGATGCTATCTAGCCAGTAGCCAAAACGTCTGTAACTTCATGTAAGTGCATATAAATCAAGAGGAGTTTTCAGAACTGTGTAATATATTCATATATTCCCTCCCAATGAGATGGTATTAACTCGTCCTACAGCAGCAAATTTTCCATGTGGCTCTGGCACTGCCCTGCTCACTGAAGTGCTGAGCTCATGGCCCAGGCAGCTCAGATGCCTTTACTCCAGTCTCAAGTTATGCTCCAAACAGCATTCATTGTACCACGTTCACTCTGCAAAAGGAATCTCAACCAGAGCTACCTGTAACAGAACCTGGGGACCACCATCAACAGTTGCCTGTACTACCTAAAACTGATCAAACAGTAACTAATGTTTTGCAATCAAAGTGAAGTCATTCCTTGAATATTTACAAACCCACACCCAGCTCCAAACATGCTGAGTGAGGCCACTCATACATTTAAATATATGCGTACAGAACTTTGTTCAGTCAGTGCTTATAAACTCTTTTTTTTTTTTTAGAATGGGCATCACAGCAAATAAATACACACAGTCAAAACCGTGACTTTGTTTGCCTCCTAACTACAAGAATCATGGCACTGCTGGCACTACACTCAAAGCTGGTGCTAAAGCCCCGTGTGTTCACTCTTTTCCAAAATAGGACCTTCTAAATAAATCCAACTTACTCTTTTAGAGAAAAGCAGCTTTGTTAAAAGGCAGACAGAAATCTAAGTATCTGGAAAGGATCAACACTAAGGAGGGAAGGCGGAAAAAATGTTAGGAAATAGAGAGGACCATGCATCACTGGTATGCTTTATTTTAATGTAAACATTCTCGAGTGCCAGCGGGAAGTTATATTTACTCTGCTGAAATATTTGTAAGTTATCCTATATGTAAGCCTCATTATATACACAGTTTGAGCCCCTTAATACCTTCTGAACTACTGAAGATTTATCTTAATACATATACCATTCTTTTAATTGAATGTCATGATTTCATGCGTATTAACAGATGTAAAAATATTACATATATTATTTGATAAGTCCATTTCAATTATATCCTGCCAAAATCCTTCTCAGACAGAAGTGTCTATTTTAAAAAAATAAAATCATTCTTAGTATTAAAATATTTTCCATTGTTTGAAATACCTGTTGGAAATAAGAATGCAACACCTCCTCCCAAAAAAAAGAGTTCCTCCCCTCTGGTTGGAAATACATGAAGTAATTTATTTGATTTCTTTCAACATCAATGTTTCGTATCACAGCTATAGAGGTCTGAAATCACAGTCATGCTGCCATTATTGTATAAGGAAGAAAATGTTGTGTTTGAACCACAAGTAGCAAAATGTCAAATAAGACTTGGAATATACTCTCAGCACCTGGATTTCAATGTCCCAGTGACTGACAGTAGGAATCCTGGTAAGGAGAACCTAACTTGTAATCTGAATCCTATTGCAAAACCAGGTCCTAAGGTAAAACTTGAGTCCAAAGCACCTCAAGGACTTCCCCAGAAACAGCAGTGATTCCACAAAGTAAAATCTTCAGTGTTTATAGGAATGACACAGAGTTGCTCTCAACACAGTTTAGGCTTGCCCAGATACAGCTTCAGAGATGTCTTCCCTCATTCCATCCAACTTCCTTAATAACTTCAATTAATTACTTGCTGCCAAAAGTGAATAGGCATTGATGAACACGGGTTCCAACCTGCCCGCCCTGAGAGCTGACACAGCAACACAGGGTGTGTCCTTTGACTTCCAGCCCCGTGCCCTTTCCTGTGCTGCTCAGAGAACAAGGGATGGCTGAAACGCAGAAAAGACCTAGAAAGCATTACTTGTGCATCCTGCAAATGGCAGATATCTTTGCAACTTGATGGGAGAATACCATTCCTAAATTTACCTCCCTTTAGACAGTATTTCAAATCCCTCAGCTGCAGTAGATTTTTGAAATACTTTGCAGCCATGCATAAACCAACTATGCAGACTGACTGCACAATCAGCAGTGTCTGCTGAGATTTAGGGAGCTGCATTCAGCTACCACCTTAGCGTAGAAAAAAATGCAGTATATCACACTGGACTGCAGCAAATTAGGCTTTTTGACCTTTTGTTCTCAGCATTGCAGCACCGTACCTACTTCTGTAACAGCAGCATTGTTTACAAGAACCTTTGTGGCTGAGCTTTTCATATATACTTTATGTCTAAAATTATCTATGTCTTGCTCTTAGCCAATACAGCGATTTTAAATATATTTTAATAAGAATTGTATATGTTTTAAGTTATAAATAACTTTTTAAAAAGACTATAAAATATTATAACAATGGTTTGCAGGGCAAACCTTTCAGGTAGCTGCCACAACAGTTTCTGCATTTGTGATTGCATAGACTTATATTGTGCTGATTTAATCAAGAAATAAAAAATAAAACCCCCAACATCACAGCATCTAAAGCCTGTCCTTTATATACACACAACAGAGACAGATTCCACATCAAACCTTCATTTTCACATTCATGCCTTTTGATTGTTAATTTCCCAATATCGATGGATCATTATCACAGATTTGATTCAGATTTAATGCCACAAAGCTTCAATCAGCCAAACAAACTTCCAGTGCAAGTAACCAGGTGTTGTATACCCAACTATACACAGTGCTATTCCAGGGGATGGGCAGCTCCATGACCCTTAGAAAATCAGTCTCTGAGATAAGGGCATCCTGACTTAATAATTAACTCTGCTCTCTGAACAATTCTGAATACTCAGATTCCTCCTTTTACACTGTCATCTTGTAAACTCAGCAAAATAAGAGAGGGGATGTCCTCCCATTGACTACTAAAGCAAATCAGAATACAATAAGATGCAACAGAAAGTCATAACCATGAGAAACCTGCACACTGTGGCAGTGCCAGACAAATCCAGACACTTCAGGCTCCTGTAGAAAATATCTATGGCTACTGCAGGCAACCCGTGTTATCACAGTCACAAACTAAATGCTGCATTGCAGCCCTTACCTCATTACATGAATACATTCTGGCTCCTTGGTGAAGCTGTAGGCGTAGCCACTGGATGTTGTGCCAAAATCAATAGCCACAACAACGAGAAATAACTGATCTACAGCATCCTCTGCATCAGAGTCCTTCTGTTAAACAGCAGAAGCAGAAGACACACTGAGTCACTGGCAGAATCATTGCAACCTGTCAGAAGTTTTGCTCTGCAAGACTTGAATATCTCTTCAGTGAAAATGAGGACTTCCCTAAATTTGCCTTTGTGACCAAAGTTGATACCAGAAAGCTGCACATTCCAATGGAAATGGAAATTCAATACATGACTCAACATCTATGCTGGAGCCTTTTGTACACCATTTTCTAATCAAAGCTTCCTTCATCCTCGTTTTTGGAATACTTCTTATCCTGTATCATTAAAACTTATGGGTTTGGGGCTGGTTTTTGTTGCTTTTTTTCTTAAACTGACCAACTGAAGAGTATGTACATCAATGTGATCTATTTGGGACTTGGTGGTTTTAGGAGTTAACTATATCATAAGTATGAACATGAAATACTACTATCATTCAAAAATAACGGAGACAACCCCACCCAAATACAGCAATCAGCTTTATATCCCATGTTATAAAGAAGAATTGATATAACTCCCAGTTAGCCAGCACTACATGCTGCATTCCTCCTGTGCTAGAATGTAGGCAGCTGTTCAGCTGCTTATGATGAATTTCAGTCCTTCTCCCTGCCTTTTACCTGTAATCCTGCAATCTCTGAACAGCACAGTCAAGGGCAATATGCTCCAGACCCTTCACCAGCCTTGTTGCCCTAAACGCACTAGGGTTGCTCAGCCTGTACTCCCAAAAAAACTTTGAAGCAACTGTTGTTATCTTTCACAGAGGAGCTGCCACATGCTCTCACTCTATGGGCAGTGTTCCACTGTATTCCTCACAGATCTCTGTTAATTCCATGCCTCCCACTTCCTGCACATTTCTCTTGTATCCCTGCATTTTCCAAGATCACTCCATATACCTGCCACTTGAAATGGAGAAATAAGAGCAAAAAGTTTTGGTCTCCAGTCATAAAAGACTCATTTAGATTCTCCTAATAAAGTTTTGCAACTAGGACAATGTCTTCCTCAAAGAGTTTAAGAAGCAAATCTAACTGAAATATGACATAATTCATCAGTATGACAGAAGTAAAAGAAGATATAGAAAAGAGCATATAGAAAAAGAAGGGAATAAGAGCCAGCAACTATGAGAGAGAGCACTGGAAATCCTGAAGATGGGTTTTTGTACAATTCTGAACTTCAACCAGAAAGCTAAGGCAGAAGGCTGACAAGGATGAAAACGTGTTCTGAACACGATCCCTTGCAATAACATGAAATGCAGGTGCATGTACTATGCTACAAATCATACAGGTGATCTTAAAAATAGGTGGGAGTTAGTTTTAATAGGAGTTCATCAACAAAATCAGCATGATATACAAGAGATTAAAACACACTACCTATGGGACATGCTCTTGGTTCTAAAAGCTTACAGAAGTGGCTCTTTTCCTTAAGAAATAAAATCAGTTAGTTCTATTTTGAGCTTCTACCTCTCTCTCTCTCTCTGAGCAGATTCTTTTCTCTGAGAATTTAGGTTTTACTGTTGAGTACCTTACATATCCTTCTTTTTTTCTGAAAGGAAGAAGACTTCAGGGGCTACCTAAACAAATCAGTGATAAAGACAGTGACAGACCTTGGGAATCCTGAGGATCAAGAACCCCCTATGTTTGATATAAAAATATGCAGGAGCAAGTCTATGAGTTTAGCAAATGAAAAACAGCAAAACCAGGAGCCCAGAGAAAGGAATCAGAGCTCTGTCAACAGCTCCTTTGTGACCAAAATCTCACTTAATACTATGGATAGCATAAAGGGCATCAGTATGGAGGAAATGACAACTCTAAAGAAATTATGTCCCACTAAGCAGGCAGGAGAAGGGAATAAGCATGCAGTATATGTTAAGAGTGCCCTTCTTACCACAATGTGTGATGGAGACAGAGGAGTTATTCCAGGGTCTCCCAAACTTTTGGCTGGTGATGAGTAAGCAGATGTGGAAACTGCGTCTAAAAGAAAACAAATATCCATCAGTGTCTGCAAGCAGAGTAAGTGGATACAACAGTTACTTTGCATACTGCTAAACTGTTCTCCAGTTGTAAAGAATCAGCTAAAACACAAAGCAAATTCCACAGCTGCCATCCAGAACACATCTAAAACATCTAAATGTTTTGCCTTTAAAACAAGCTAAGACACAACTGCTGTTTTGGTTTCAAAATGTTTGTCTGACCTTCATGACTATTACCATTCTTTTATTACATTGCCATGTACAATCTTAAGAGTCTTCCTACATATATTCAAAAATCAAAGATGGTACAAGCAGCTTGAGCACCACACATTGCCTAGGATTTAAATGTATGAATGCAGAAACTAAATGCAAGCTGTGAGATCCAAAAGACAGACTCATTTACAAGAAAAAGAGGGGCTGAAAGCAATTGGAGAAAGCAGGAAGAGTAAGCTGCAATTTGTCCATCCTGCGCCTTTATTCTGAAACTTTCCCAATACTGTTTCTGTTTTTATCCTTCACTACACTCTGCACTGGAACATCTTGCAGCTGTTAATACTATTGCAGGACAGAATCCAGCTGGGAAAAAGGAAAGCATTATTTACAAGTCATCAAAGAAATATTTCTACCCAGCATACAATAGTAAAACTTCATTTAAAGGCACAGACCAAACGAGTGACAAACACTGTAAGGCAGTATTTTTATTTTTCATTCTTTTATATTTTCATTGTTGATGATAGAAAAGGAAATGGCTTAAAACAATTAAGCACTGGTGGCTTAGATGGATTTATATATAATCTATACTCTTATGCAAATGCAATAGTTTATCAAAAATAGAATGTAGAAAAAGAACCACACACCCTGTCCATGCTCATACCCTCTGCTCCAAAATTTAAACCCTGAGCGCTTACTGAGTTCTCTTGCACAGAATAGAAGCTATAATTAGATGTAAAGCAGAATGATGTAATAGGCCTCTGAACATTAATAATAATTAAAAAATAAGTAATGCATTTCAATGTATTTTTATCACCTACTTGGATGCATCACACATACATACATTCATAGCATGTAATTCCTGGACATGACTGACAATTCAGAGCATCACTCCAAGACGACACTGGAGCTGCTCTCCAAGACCTTAGAATTACCATTAGAAGAGTGGTAATCAAATGTGTTGTTTGCCAGGGAAGACTCAAAAACCCTGCAGCGGGCAAGTATGAGATAATTCACCCACAGGAAAAAAAAAAAATCTTCCTCCAAATCTTAATATTGCTCTTGTAGCTTAATTTATTTCTTGAAGTATAGCATGCATGTTCAGCCTGATTTTCAGAAGCATTTGCAGAAGCACAGTATTTGCATTTTCTACACAAGTTCTCCAGGAATATATTAAGTTACTGCTCTTGCAGTGAAGTACCAAAAGTCACAGGCCAAATGTGACAAGCACAGAATCTGCTCGGTTCATTAAGATATCTTTGGAGCAGATGCTGTTATCAGCCTTCTTTGTGCAATTTTTGCCTCCTAATTTGTGCACCAGCAACATGCTACTTATTTTAGAATTGAAGAACAGTATTTCAACACAGAAAAAAAAAAAGAAAAGAATATTGCTAATAAAATATATTCCTTGCATCCTGCCGTCATTCCTGGCTGGACCTAAACCAGTACTTCCTGAGCAGACCAAGACATTGCAACACTGACTCAACACCTTTGGAAACCAGCACTTTACCCACACTCAAGATGCTGATTTGAAACACAAAATGTAGACATCAAATCATGTGTTTTCAGCAAATTTCACTTTGCCACTAATTCTTTTGGTTACCTGTTTCTGCACTCATGTTTCAGAGATGTGCTGGAGCAGGTCCAGAGAAGGCCACAGAGATGATCAGAGGGCTGGAGCCCCTCTGCTGTGGGGACAGGCTGGGAGAGAAGGCTCCAGGGAGTCCTTAGAGCACCTTGCAGTACCTAAAGGGGGCCTAGAAAAGAGTCAGAGAGGGACATTTCACAAGGGCATGTAACGACAGGACAAAGGGTAAGGGCTTTAAAATGAACAAGGGTAGGTTTCCATTAGACATCAGGATGAAATTCTTTACTCTGACAGTGGAGATGCACTGGCACAGGTTGTCCAGAGAAGCTGTGGCTGCCCCATCCCTGCAAGTGCTCAAAGCCAGGTTGGACGGGGCTTGGAGCAACCTGGAACAGTGGAAGGTGTCCCTGCCCATGGCAGGGGGTTGAAGCAAGATGATCTTTAAAGTCCTTTCCAAACCCCCCAAACTATTCTGTGTTTCTAAGATGCATTTTCCAACCTGTCTTCAGCTATCAGCCTTGAAAAGTTATTTATATCTCTGAGGGCAACTCAGAAAATCCTGTGTGACAGGGTACACATTTTTGTATCTCACAGAGCAGTGAATAAATATCCAGAGCAATATTCACATCCATCCAATGAAACCACTAACTTGGGGGGCACTCCACCAAGAATTGATTCAAGTTAATGAATAATAAAGACTCTTCCAAACCCGTGACTATCCTGCACTGCATTCATGGCTCCTCCTGCAAATACCCAGTTAAATAAAATAATTCTGCAATGCATCCTGGATCTAATGCCAAAACTTCTCAACAAGTAGTGAAGTGACTGTTAAAAGCAAGTGAAATTAGGATATTTGTAACATTATACTATCTAGTCCATCTGAACTGCAAGGTGTTAAAATATATTTGTCCATGTGGGAGCGTTCGTATTTTGTTGAGTTAGTGTTTCCTTGGTGAAAAAAAAATGTGCATGTGTAACAATTTTTACAGCTGTGTTCTGAAGAGCAGTAAATGCATGGATATTCCAGAATATTTAAAAATTCCTTATCTCTAAAGCACTGTGATTGGTTGATCTGACAGAAATAAAAGCATCTGTTCCAAGCCAGAGAATGGGAAAAGGGCTGCAAGGAACCTGATTTGCAATCACAAAACTGAAAAACAATGCCTAGGCTATCCTGGCTAGGATCAGGGCATTTAGAACAGTTCTTAAAAGCAGAATGACTTAGAATGACTTATGCAACAAAAAACCATAATCAAGTAATGTTCTACATAGCTCAAGTTCCAGCTTTATCTCCATGTTTACTAAGGATCTTTATCTCTGTCAAACTACATGCTATGACAAAAACACAGCTGAACAGTATGCATTAAATAAACACCTAAATTCTTGCCAATTTACACACCAAATTAAATGGAGGAATCTGATGTAGAACCCAAATTAAATAAGTCCTCAAACAAATCAGTATTTAAAATAACATTTTTCTAAATATGATGCAAACTTCTTGAATAAAAATTCTTATTTTTACTTCTGATATGAATATTAACCTGGAATATGGCTTGGGTAATTTCAATCAATGTGTACAGACTAAATTTGAACACATTAGGATTTCTGACTTTAGTCCTAACCTAAGCAATTGTCAAAGAACACCTTGTGCATTTTTAAGGTGATCAGAAGCTGAAGGGAAAACAGAGAAGGCTCCCATTTTCAGACTTTGGAGGTTTTTTTAACAATTCAAAGGACTCCCATTTGCAGATTCCCAAACAATTACAGAATTGGTGAAATTATGAGATCAGAAGATATTGTATTAATAATGAAATCATGCCCATTATCACATTAGCTCCAATTGCTGGTTTAGCAGACTTAATTTAAGTTATTCCTTCTTTTCATCTAAACAGATACAAGAATTTATTTTCTGTGGTTTCCTGCAATGCCTGATCTGTTTAGGTCTTTCCATTTTTCAGTAAATGATCATCAACATTGTAGATTTTGACAAAATGCAATGAAGGATTAACCTTTAAGTGCCAAAGAATGCAGACTAAAAGCAAAGTCCAGAACATTTATAAAAACTTTGCTGATGCAGTGTGGATATTTCACTGATTGCGTGTTCAGCTGAATCTGATTTTCTGATAGATCTGGAGAGCAGGACCAAGCTCATTATTTCATTAGAAAGATCAGTTAATGGCAGCTGGAAAGCCATCACTCTTCTGAATATCTGAGAGCCCCTGCCACACATTCCTATTCAGGGCTGGATAAATGAACTTTAGGGAACTACTAAAAAAGCCAGACATGGACCAATACAGTCCCAGATAATCAGTTTCAAGCCAGCAGCTTAAAGAAGGGTGACTGCTGGACCTCCTAGTCACAAGCCACTCAAAGAAAAAAAGGTCAGCAGCCACACAAAATCTTCTCTTTCCTATTAAATATTTCATAATTCAACTACATAAGGCATCAGTAAAATTTTCTGCTTCACATATTATGGAACTTGTTCATTTCCCCAGCGAAGAAAATGCCAGAATAGTGGATTCTGTCTAACAGAAGGCTCCCTGCAACCCAAGTGCCACAAACAATGGGTAAGCTAAAGTGGGCTTTGTCTCCAGTCAGAATTTATCAGGACAAGTAAATCAGGAACCTGGGAATCAGGGTGTGGGGCATTGCAGCATAATGCCCAGAAATGCTGTCACACCAGGGAAGGCAGGACATTTCTGAATGTGCCTCCTGCCACCAGTTCTATGTATGGAAAAGAAACAACTTTTTAAAAAAGAAGAATTAAGGATTCAAGCCCCAAATCTGACATCAGAAATCATTTCAGGCATATTCTGCACAACTTTAGAGTGATGGCTACAAAAGCAAAGGTTTCACCAGAGAAGTTGCACTTTTCAAACCTTCTCAGACCTCACCCCCATATGACTGAATTTCTCTCCTACAGCTGTTTCACAAACCAGAGAATAAGCAAAGGAGCAGCACTATGATATCACCTCTGTAAGAACAAGCCTGAACACCAATGTGTATATTATATCCCAATCAACACAAGTTAATTTCTATTTCTATCCTGACAGAGTGGTCACAAACCCAACACGACCTCTTCCCACAATTTTCTGATTCAACAACAGGATTGATACCATTCCCCATTTCAGATCATAGTTCCAGTACTTTAATAAGTGCTTTCACAATAAAGACACCAGTGGGTCCCAGCACAGCCTTTTCCAGGCTCTCCCAAACTCCCAGGTGAGAATGGCTGCAGGACAGCACCCTGGCTGAAAAGGAAAGTGGCAGTAACTCTTTTTGATTTGTATAATGCACACCCACCGTTCCAAATGTCAAATCATCCAAGCACTCAGCTAATTGTAGGCTGATGAACCAGGTGCACAGGGGAACTTGGGATGCATTAGACCTACTAAAAATGTCACTATTGCAGCTGGACTTTGTGACTCCAATAAATCCACGTTAACTGAATTCACCATGAACACACTGAACATTTCACAAATCAAACAAGGCCATTTTTCTGGAATTTCCAGCCATCCAGCATGTGGTCGCTGCTGCTATGTGTATATACAGAGACCTGCTCTCAGGTTGCTGGTAATACCAAAATCTTAGCCAAATTCTTTATTTCCCATTCAGGCACTATATCTGGATTTAAAAATTAGGAAAAAAGAAGGGAAGAAAAAAAGGAAAAAGAAGGATGTACTGCTCCGAACACAGGTATAGAGTAGCCATTGGGAACAAAAGAATGGAATAAACCCGTTATTTTTCATTCAAAAGATTGTAACCTTTTAAATATCAAAATAATTTTAACACAAGCAACCTTCCTAATGATGTTTGCACAAGAAAAGAAGGGTTTACCATATTGCTATTAGTTGGCAACTGCTGCACTGATGAAGAAAACCTTATTCAGCTTTTCCTGTTGCTGAGATTTTCCTTTGCATTAAGCACAAAATATCAGAGCTTCCAAATGTAACGTGACAACCTAGAGCATTTTACTGTAAATACAAAGACGGCCTTTTAAAACAATTACAGAAAAATTTTAAAAAGAGATAGAGAGAAGCAAATACAGAAAAAAATCCACTCAAAATATTCTTAGGCATAATAAAAAGATCTCATGTTTCATATCAGAAGTAAGAACCTTCTGTTTCTACTCAAACCAATGGCACCACTGTTATGATCCTCAATGGCATTAGAGTTCTTTGTTTGAAAATGCCAGTAGGCATCCAGCTGGTTTGCTGAAGACTGCAATACACTTCTCTTCCATGAATACAGCCATAGCTAATCTCTGATACAAATCCAAGTTTCCTGATACCCTTTCATAATATCTGGTCCCCCAAAGAACTGGAATTCATTGCACTGATGCCAATTAGAGCACAAGGATTTCCTAAGTTTAAAAAAAAAAACAACAAAAAAAACCCTCCAATAGTTTGCACAGAATTCTAAAAATAAGACATGTTTGTCATGACAAGTTTGACCTTTTCCATTTATTGCTTTTGTATTGTCTCCCATCATGATTATGCTTTGACTTAGTGAAATTACATTTTTACAACACTATGAGTGCTTTTAAGGTAATTTTAAGATTTTACCGTTATTGCCAAGAGTATCAAAAACCAACCCCAGTTTCATCCCATCACTCACTCTGTGGACAATATTCATTTTCCTGAGCCTCAACAGCAAATGGAGACTAAAAGACGCCACCAATTTTCTGTGAACTTAATTTGAGATGAAAGAAACACGCAAGAACTCGCAATAACCTTCTGAAAATGCCACATGGGTTATGTTCACTTCTCCTCTATTTGACAGGACATAGAGTAAACTACTTTACCTACATCTGATCTGACCTCACTAATGCTTGGTAAGATAGACTAAAGCTGATCAATTACACTTCCCTGCACACTGGGTCTGTAATGCCCCAGCAGGTCCTCACCAACAACTAAGTCTGCCCCTAAGCTACCTTCCACTCAAACCCTTTCACCACCTACTCCATAAGGTCTCAAATCCAGCTCCACCCTGAATGACCTCAGAGTATTCCAGCCTCTGAGACCAGCCAGCTCCCTTTTCCCTCCCATTTCCTTCCCCATCCCGTGATGGGTTCCAGCGTGCTCAAAACCTGCTCATGCCCCAGAGTTTGGGGTTAAAGGAACTCACCAGCAGTGCCCTGCAGTGATCCCTCTCTTCCCAAATTCCAGTTCTTCCATAGCCATGCACTACTGTCAGGAGAGACAATTTTGATCCTGGTTTACCTGTTGCAAAAGGCAGGCTACATGTTGTGATCAAGGTGGGTGAACAACACATTTGGCTCAGAGTGGTAAAAGACAATTGTGCGTGATGTTCCTAAATATTCCCCAATACACCTTCAGTGCACACTGACTAATCTTCTCTTCCTTCAACAAGCTCTCCTTTGAACTTGCTTCCTTCACACTTCCTTACACTATTTGCCCCTGAGCAAGCACTGTCTGCCTGTATCTCACACTTCCACCCTCGTTGCTTCCAGGAACACATAAGGAACACAAAACACAAGATGTACAGAACTTAGGTCCTGTGAAAAGACACCTTCCTGGAAAAGGCTTCCTGCTGCTTCTCCCTCATCATCATGTCTGTCCTCATATACATCCTCTGCTTGGTTCACTGCAAGGTTGTCAGGAATGGCACTATTAAGATTATGCTCTAATTCCCAGCACCATACTCATAAAAGAGAATATTTGTGATGTTAATCACTCTCTTTGAGAAAAACACCATTTCCCAGCTCAAACTGGACTGGTTCACTGCTTTTTCTTTTTAAAAACCAAGATCAAAATATAACTGTAAAGTTATAAACCCCTGTTTTACTACAAGTTTCTATTTAAGAATCATCTCAAGATGCAATTGCATCCTGAAAAGAATGCAATCCTACTCTTCTCAATCAAGATATTCAAAGGAATATTACTCAAAGAACAAGAAATCACTGTTCAGCTTTTCAGAGTGTGCATCTAGGACACAGGAATAAGAACATTTTGGGGGGCATTTGTTTGCATAGAAGGCAAAAAGGTTATTTAGTTTTCACCATTCCTAGATTGAAACAGTATCTCGCAATGCATCAAGCTGGATGAATGTAGTGACACCTTTTTCTTAAAACATGAATTGGGAAAAAATTTGAATATGTTTGTCTTCATTTTGACAATCTTCTGGAAGGCTTAACATGATTCACACATTTATAGAGTCTTGACAAGAGAAAACCAACCACTCTCATCAATTCACAGGAAAAAAAAAAAGGATAAGCAGGGGGCAGGGTAAAAAAAAAAGCCAAACTAGAATAGTCATTATTTATAGTAGTCAGCATGAGTGATGCTGTATATAAAACCCTTCATATTCTTCAAGCCTATTAAACCAAATTTTGTTCAAAGATGGAAAAATAAAAGAATAGTAACTGTGACAAAACTGCAAAAGTTGGTATCACATTTGACAAGTCATTAGCGAGGTCATCTATGAAACCATAGTCTATGGCTAGTGATTAAATTCTGAGCAACACTTCATTGTTATACCAAAAACTAGATTTTCTTTCTTTTTATTTGATCATCTTGAAAACACATAGTTACCAGGCTTAAAGGAAAGCTTAAAAAAAAATGCCTTATAAGAAGAAATTACCTGATTAGTATTTGTAGAGTAGATCACAAAATCACACAGTCACCAACCAAAATCCACTTCCAGAGGTTTTTATGCTAACACTGGTTATGTTCAAGTGCCATGACAGTGCATCCACAGAGACCACAGTGACCAGCCAGAAAACCAACTGCAAATTTACACTGTCACAGTGACAAGCCCCTGGCACAACCTTCAAAGGAGTTCCTGTGGCTAAAATCATAACAGGAGCTTGGCTGAGTAAGCAAGAGAGCTCCTACAAAAGGTTGATTTTTGAATGCAGCACTTCCACAGTGACAATACTGAAAGCTTTTGTAAATGGCATGCCCTGCCGTTCTGATTACTGCCACTGCTCTACTCAGGTATCCATGGAAACTTGAGAAATAGATGTTAAATTTGTTGGATCTGTTTGGCACCAGGGGATGGGACTAGTTGCTAGTCAGCCCAGTCTAACCACAGGTATTTTGATGCTTAATCATGGAGAAGGCATCAAGAGCCCTCAAGTGATGATGAAACCCACCAAATGGTCACATTTCCCAAACAATGATAAAAGGTGGAGGCAAGGATGCCTTGAAGAGCTGTTATTTTAATGGCATTATTATCTCATGAGAGAGAAAAATATCCCAATCCCTGTAATGAGGAAAGACACACCCAAATATTCACTCTTCCAACCTCACAGGGAACAGGAAAAAAAAAAAAAAGCATGGCTACAAATGCACAGAACCTCATAGGGACAGGTGGACAGAGTGCTCAGGACTGTAAAACCCTTTGAGAGAAACTGCTTCAACCCTAGAGACCAGTCCTGAACAGCACTGAGAACAAGGGATGTGTCCAGAAATGGACAAATTGAAGTTGTGTTCCCAGATCATTCTCTCTGGGAGAGGGAAGTAGCAAAGGGAAAAGAATTTATCTCTGCTTCCTTCCCCAAGGAAACTAGTGCAGGTTGGGCAGGCTCCTGCAATAGGGACTGATTTTCTTCAGAGAGAGAATGTGGATTAACTCCCTCAGATGACATGGAATTACTATTATTGAACTACATTCACATCCACACTTTTCTGGACTCCAACTGGTAATGATTACTAGAAATCTCTCTCAATATTCCTCAGAAACTGCATCTGCAGAGCACAGCCTGAGAGAGCTGAGTTAAAAGCTAAAAGCAAAATCCTCTCTGGGTCTCCCATTCTGGCAAATTTAGGTGCCCTTGGAACTGATCCATGTGCCCAAAGCCTGCAAATCTGTACAACAGAGCTCCCTATCTGGGCCAGGGAGCACCCAGTGACCCATAGGGGAGTGGAGAGCAGGGAGCCAGGGCCAGGGAGCACCAACACAGCTCACAAAGCCACTCTGGTGTCCTTCACACACCCTCATGCAGTCCTGAGTGAAGAACAAAGGCTTTCTAGGCTTTCTGGCCACCATATTCTGAGGAGTTTGGTTTGTTTATTTATTTGCTTACTTCTTAGAACTGACTGCATTTTCCTCTTCATTTACATGAAAACGTTTTTCAAATCCCTCTGAGACTGCCTTTGAAGGAATTTCCTGTTTTAATAATGATTACTGACACAGATCACCACTGCCATACTAATTTTAAAACACTGTAAAGTCACTGTTTTAATAGCACTTATATCAAAATTTTAAACTTGCATTTGTTTATTTTAAATGCATATCACTATGATTCTCAACAGCACAGCACACGGGCCAGAGCTGACACATTTTAAATAATGAGAGCTATGGAATGTTCTTTCAATATCAAAAATGTGCCTGGTCACTGAGAAAAGGCAGATTGGATGTAATGACCCAAGAGCCAGGACACTTGTCACTGTGAGGATGATGAAGCCTGCAGACCTGTCACAGGCATTTCAGATCACCAAGGCTCAGCCCTGGCAGCAGCATTCCCTCAGTGCAACACCAACATCTGTGACCTTACAGCACCAAACAGCTGCACACTCTGCAGTGGAACATCTGTGAAACAAGTGTACCATTTACAGCCATGGCAGATGGACTTCAGAGCTCATCCCTGAAACAGACTCCAAGTCCTCCTGGCACCTCTCTCTCCACTGCAGAAACACCAACCTGATGCAACCTGGAGCTTCACCCATCCTTGTTTTCAACCAGCCAGGCTGCTTAATAGAAATGTGACAAGTGCCAAACAGAAGCTGAGTAATTATGTAAAAAGCCACCTATGGATAGACAAAGATTTCACTAAAGCTGCAGAAGGAAAATATCAACAGCTAGTTCACTTAGGGAAATTTTGAAAAGTAACAGATGCAAATTCCCCAAAAAGGTCATGTTGCTTCATAGCAAATTAAGGTCATGACTGTTCTCCTTCTCATAATCGAAAGTAGCATTGTTTGCGTGCATTGTTTTTATTCCTTTCACATTCTCCATTATCATTTACTGGGAGCCAGCACAGCTTTTTTAAATATCCAAAAAAGCCAATTTGCTTCTTCACAATACCTACAGACTAAAACAGCCACGGGGAGAAGTTTCTAAACCCATAAATGGTGTGCTCTTTGAAGTCAAATACTTGTGAAATCCCATCTGACACATCGTCAAAAGGCAGAACCAATTCAGGTACAGAAAACTGACACAATGGGATCTTTTAATATTATTGTTTTAAAGTAAAAAGCATATTCTTAAGATTTTTTTTTAAGAAAGGGATGGTTGCTTTTTGCATTTATAGAGGGAACAGGTGAAATCACAGTAAAGGAGAACAAAAAGGAATTAATCCCCTGGGACAGCTAAGAAGAACAACTGGAAATTTTAAAATATTTGACTAGATCCATAACTTTAAAAGGAAAAAAGAAAAGAAATCCAGACTTAATTGCAACAGCAGATATGATGTCCAGAAGGGACCTAAAAAATTTCAACAGCATTGCCATGGAAGTGGGAGAAGTTGGCCATAGCAGGTCACATCAACTCAACCAACTAAAGAAGCATTTGGCAGAAAAGAGCACAAGATGAGACACCAGTCAAGTCCCATATAACCCCAACCACCAGTGACACAGTTAAAAAGCAAAACATATCCTAAATCCTGACATGTTCATGAAGGGATCAGGTCTTTTATAGCTGAGGCAGCATTCTGCTCTTGCTGCACAGACCTGGCCTCCCAGAGGCTGCTTTAACTTGAGCTGACATCCAAGGCTGCAGCATCCTCCTCCAGCTCCTGGTGACAGTTGCATTTGACAGAAACCTTGGTCACTCCCTGTGGACCAGGATAAAGCCCCTTTACCCAGAAATGCATCAGCTGAAAATGCCTCTGGACAGAATAGAAATCCTGGGGCCTCTCCGCAGCTGACTGAAGCTTTGGGGAGACTTTGCAGGTACAGAGCAGGGCAGATCTGGTGAACACCAACTGCTGTCCCCATGGGAATGAACCAAGCATTCAGACTGAAAGCTGACAGAGTGCCTATCATAAAGGAAAACTTGTCAGCTCAACCAGCATTACCCAATTAAAAGGCACAGGCTTTAAAAATGCCAAAAATCAGTATAATTAGAAGCTTTCCATGCAATAGCTCCTGGGCATGAACAGTTTCACTAACCAAGCTGCAGCTACCGCAGTGCTGTGCTAAGTGAAGCTATAAGCATGATGGGCAGGCACTGCATACAGCATTCAGCTATTTTACAAACAGACATTTCTTTTACGCATTGCACTGTGCTGCAAAAAGTGGCTGCAGCTTCAATACTGTCAATATAACACACACTAAATCACAGTTTATCCCTGAAGCCTTTTTTTCCTCTGACAGCCTCAGCATTCCAGTGCATGGAAAGAACATAAAGATTCCTGGCATCACAAATCATTGCTTTACTACCTGGTCTTCTGTCTTCTAACCAAATCCCTCCTGAGCAGATTCTCCCTATGTCACAAGTTACTTCATTCCAGTATTGCACTGCATCAACCTTGCAACTTGGCAGAAAACAAAATGTGATACCCTGTCATCAGAAAGACAAACGAATCTGTCAGTCTGTTCTTCCCTTTGTCAGCTGCATGCTAGAGAATTGTTACAGGCTACCTCAAACCAAACACACAATAGACACTTCATTTAGGAAGCAGTGAGAGAACATTTAGATGCGGGGACAGGGAAGAACCCAGTAGAGCATCTTGAAGATTCAACTAGTTCCTAAGTTGCGTTTTCTGGTTTAGTTTGGGTTTTTTTAATGGACACTTTATGACTCTTTTATTCCACTTACACTGAAATTGAGCTATGTCATTCAAAATGTTCCCTAAAGTCTACTATAATCAAAGTTAACCTTCTAAGTTTCCCCATACATTTCTGCCAGCAACGTTGGCTCAGCATTACAGTCTCCTCAAGCCTTTGCAGCATACAGTAAGGAAGAAGGCACAGAGAGATCGAATGCAATCAGGCTGAGTCTGCATTTCCCTTAGGGTTATTCACCCATATCATTTGTATCCTAGGAACCCTCTTCCCTCCCCCAGCTCCCTTCTCACACAAGGAGAGACCACCCCGTCCTGCAAAGGCTGTGCCGTTTTCATCAGGCAAAGTGTAACCCCAAAGGGATCAGACTCACAGCATCCTTGTTTCAGGCAAAACAAGATTCAGCTCAGCACGAGTCAAGTTTGCAGAATCGGTGACATGTGGCCCCCTTAACGTGGTAAAACAGCTCCAGTGGGGGCTTCCCCCACCCCTACACCTCGCTGGGAGCTCCCCGCTCCCCGGGGCTGCGCCAGGATGCTCTGGCGCTCAGCCCACACAGCGCTGCCTCTCCCACCCGGCTGCCAGGTCTTTCTTTTCCAGTGCACCAGGCTTCTCGCTATACAGGGGTGATGCCTCTATGTCAGCAGCAGCCCCTGCTGAGCTCCAGTCCGAGCCCTCCTCCCCCTGGCCGCTGCTGGGAAAGGGAGAGACCC
>VXBB01007677.1:135509-160794 GCA_013399915.1 Illadopsis cleaveri | reverse complement strand
AAACAAACAAAAAAAAAACCACCAAAAAAACCCCCCCAAACCCTCACAAACCTCCAACAAACAAACAAAATCCCAGAAGAAACAAATTTATTATGTAACGACATTGTCACCCCATCATCTATTACTCTCCAAACATGCACCCATCCATATACAGTAAAAAATGCTGTTTTGTCAAGGCATTTTTAAAATATCAACCAGATTGTGGATCCATATTGGCTTGTTTCACCACTCATTTCTCATCAATCTAAAAGAAACAAAGCATCTAAATGTATCAAACAATTAACTTAGTTTTGTGGCGTGGCTCCCATGAACACACAGTTTAAGTGAGTGATGAGCGTGTTGGCTCCCACTGAAGTCAATAAAAGTGGCAGATGGCTGAGCCACCTCTGCAACCAAGGAACTACAGCTGGGTAGGACAAAATTCTCCAAAATCAATCTGCCTACTTTATGTCTTGTTTCTCTGCTCCAGAGAAAAATGTACCCCTCAGGAGGCAAGTTTAGGTAGCATTGTTCACAGCCTTGCTTTGCAGACTGCTTCACTGAATTATACAGCTTTAGCAAAATTGCAGGGTTATTTGCAGTATAAGGAAGAGTTCTGCCCTTAAAAAGATCCTGCAGGAACTCAAGAATACAAAAATTTGCCAATGTAAAGGGGAAAGGACTCAGAAAATTATCAGACTTATCAAGTGACATGGGAGTCCATTCTCTCACTGTGCACCTGTGATAGATAAAAATGTGATCACAGAAATACACAGAACATGAGAGCTACCAGGCTCCTTCCTAATTGCTTTCTGAAGCTTCCTGTGGGCCAGTCAGATACTAGAAAGAAAAGGCAGCATGCTGAAAGACAAGCAACACATGATTGACATGATACCCAAAACAAATTGAATCCAAGGAGAAAGTCTGAATCTAGAATTATATGTAGTCTCCACAGATTGATTGCTCATAAACAGACATTAAGGTTTTATGTAGGGACATATCAGCTTAATGGTTTTGGGGATTTTTTCCCTAAGATGTTTGAGAAACTGGGTGGAGAATATCCAAACCTAATAAAAATGTCACCCAGATCCTCTAGATTAGCACAGAATAAACTGGAAAAGTGGGAACTGGGATGCATATCATATTTCATCCATCTCACCCTCTGTCTAGGGGGTAGAAGTGATCCCACTGACACACAATGTACAGAGGAATGAAAGAAGTTGAAAGGCCAGCTGCAGAACTGGAGGTGAGCAAAGTCATAGAGTGAATGAGAAATAGCAGCAGAAGCTACTTGCAGTACACAGAGCAATCTGTGGCTCCACCTAAGCTGAACAAACTGGTTACTGACTGGAGTAAATCCTGAGGAGTTCCTTTGACCTCCAGCTTCCATCTGACATCTAAATGCAGCAGGGACATTTTAGATTTTGAAGGAAAATGAAAATAAGCAAAAACCCTCTGACACTCTTAAGAAGTACCTGGTAAATATTGATATTTTTAATTACAAGTATATTTTGATAGGTTTTACAACCTTTAACATTTCATATATATGAACATCATCTTTATGAATATCATATAATTTGAATTTTACTTCCAAGAATATTATTCAAAAATAAAAGGCTAAGCTCTTGTAACAGATGTTTTACAAAAATATGTCTTAGGAGTGCTCATGAAATGTAAATCTGCAGATATAAGTGATGTTGGATATTTTCAGAGCATAACTTCTTGTAAAGAAATATCTGGTAGAAAAATAAATTTAGAACATCAAATGGTACTATTTATTCAGTCATGGGCAGAAATAGCACAGGAAAAATAGAAATGCTCCTAGACATAGTAGCGATAGATATTTTATCAGGAATCTACTGGTTGAAGTATGTTCTTACAAAACATTTGAGAAAATTCTGATACCTAACACATTTGTAAAAATTAAAAGGCTAAATTATCGGTCAGTCACCACTGTGAGTAATTTATTTACGCTTGGTTAAAATGTCTGAAATGAATGGTGTCACGAGCATCACCGGTATTTTCTCAAAACCTAGATGTGCTACTCCTCTCTGCACATTCTCTTTTAATCCCACATAGTTCTATTTTTGGAATCTTTAATGAGGGCATACACATATAAATGGAAGTACAGAATATCCCAAATGAACTGAGTGAAGTTTTCCACTCAACATCTAATTTATCTCACAAGACCTATGATAATTTTTTTCCTCCCTAATCACTAAAGGCATGCAAATTCCATAAGATTATACCATTCTATCCCTTGTTTTAAAATTTCCCTGGGGAAAGACGTCAATGCCATTTTTTTTACAATTTCTAAACATGGAGTATAGTATGCTAAAATAAAGACTATGAATCAATAAGTTGTAGTGTTCCTGCAAAGAGGAGGGAATACCATGAGTAGTAGCAAGTAAGGGAAAGGTCGAATTATATAAGAAGTAACAATCCAACAGTCATCTACTGACATGACTATTTCTAAGAAAAGTAGTTCATTTTGCAAGATTAGCATCACTGAAATATCCAATATGTCTAGCTTCTATAAATGAATATTGAATTAATTACAACAGCTATATAAAAAATAGAAGCAAAAATAAGCCATTTCCTGTATTTACACAAATGTAAATGAGAATACAATTTGTCTCTGAATTCAGAATTCAGTAATTTAAATAAATAAATAAATAATGATAGCATAGCCCTACTGCCTTAAAACGTCTTTGTAATCAGAAACCATGGACTCAAATCTTGCTTTGGTGAAGCATAAAGCTGTGAGTTGGAGAAGTCCTTTATTTTTTCGTACTCATTTAATTACAACAAATTGCACCAAATCTTTAAACTGGCACATACAGTGCAAGAAACATCATTCCTCCTATTAAATCTGCTGGATTTGCTTGGGGTATTTTCAATAATGATTTATTATTTTAGTCTTCTTTTCCAGCAGAAAAGAATGTTGTTGACATTCCTCTAAGTGTTTAGCCTAAATTATTACTAAACTGCTCAAGTCTGGTAATTCAATAAATCAAGAATTCGTTCAGGAGAAAAACTAATACTTGTTCAAATGTTACCACTTTCTTAAACTTAACTACCAGAAAAATAATGCTTTAATTCCTTGAAGAAACGTAATGAAATCATAATAATTTTCTTTTTCATTGATGAAAGAAGAATCCCATAACATTAAACCCATTAGTTGCAATAAAAGATCTGATTTTTATTTCTTGTGAAGATTATCATTTAGAAAATGACATAGGTTATTATTTTTCTACTCTCTGTATGCATGTGTGCCTTATAAAGCCAGGATTTTCACTGAGCACAAGAATACTGCAGGCCTTTTTGTACTTGAGACATGAGGGGAAACCCTGGTCACAGCTTCTTTCCTCTGCATCCAAAGTCTTTCTAAATCAATGGAAAATCACCCAGTGATTTTTTTTTATTATTATTATTTTGATGTTAATAATTTTAAATTAGGTTAGGTGATAGCTGCCTTGGTGGTTGGGAATTGTATAATGGAGGGTGTAATACATGCTGATGTTTTTAATGCAGATATTCTATAGGCAGCACATCCTTCACCTGTGCTGTTACACAGGAACTGTGTGTACATCCCCAAAATGGCTGTCACAGAATTTGGATTCAAGTTTTTCAAGAAGGCTGCTACACATTAGGGATTTGGACTTAAAAAACCAGGGAGAGGTCATGCTGAAAAGGAGACTGAATTGCTCTCAGAATCCTGCAACACCAGTAGATCTCAGGAAGGACATTTGGAAAGCCAAAGAGAGGGAATGCACTGAGATTAATGCATTCACACTTCAGATGATCTTTGTCCATCCAAGACCTCCTGGCATTGAAACACAGGGCAATGAAAGGAAATGTAGGGGCATCTTTAAATCAGTTCTGCAAAAAGTATATGTCATATGGGCAGGGTGCTGGCACAATAAAAAAGCCACAGGAACCTGCATTTGGTTTGTTTAGAATGGCAGCATAACATTTCTTATAAAAAGAAATGCTTGACAGTGTTTGTGAATAGTGAAATATGTGTAAAAACACTCTTCAAATCTATTTGACATCTCTCTTCCAAAGAACTGTATTTTCAATCTTTTGCCTTAAGCTTGCATATGACTACTCTGTTATTTAGAAAGTAGTGACCTTCTTTTTACTAATATAAAGAATGGGCAATTTTAAACTGAAATGTACAAAACTGCTACCATTAAATTATAATTTAGTACTGTGCTCAATGCAGAGGCAGTCCTCCTCCTGGAATAGCCTTCTTCCAAAGAAATGGAAAAGAAACAGTCAGGGATGACAAGTTTAAATCATATCAAATGGTTCACTAACATAATTTTGGTGCTAGCATAAAAGTAGGCCTTCAGGTTGCATGACTTAAACAAAAATGGGTAGTAAACAAAAAAAATAACTATGAAAATACTGCTAAAGAAACAGAAGGAGTACACGGTGAGGAATTTACAGCGAGGAGTCATGGCCTGGAGAAGAATAAGCATGAGGAGATAAGAATAGTATTTTTGAAAACAAGGTCATTGCAGAAAAGGTTTCAGATTCCAGACTGTGTTTATAGCCTTTGGTGTCAAGCTGCCTAAGAAGAGATTCAGAAGGACTGACTTTGTAAAAGTAAATTTTCTCTGTCATCCTTTTTCTCACTCGAGGTGCTATCTGTCAAGGCCTATAAACTTCACTGTAGATAGATTATGTTAATAAGACATGAAATAATGTATATGGCTACAGGGAAAAATAGGGTGCTTGTACCAAATACATTTTCCTGTTCACCCATGCAACATCTGAGGGGCACTTTCTGCAGATAAATGGGCCTGGAATTATGTTAATTTAAAACGTGTTCCCAGTCATAAACAGACCATGCAGACAATGCACATGTAAGCAATCTGAACGTGGCCATAAATAACTCTTCATACTTACCCTTCCTTCTTGGAACTATTCAATACTGGATGTCTAATCCATACAAGAGCAATACACTTAACTCTCATCATCTCAATTTTGCATTTGAGGTAACTTAAGGGGTTGTAAAGTCAGTTTTTCACAGGAATCTGTAACTCATTTTCAACAGCACTGCATGGTACCTGGGAGGGTTCTGTATCCCTTAAGACTTAAGGTCGGGGCAACAATAGTTCAGAAGTGGTCACTAATTCTGAATGGTTAATTTTAGATCTTCAAAGAGCCAAACTCACTGCAGCTTCCTCTGAGCTGCAGCTGCTGAACATCAGAAAGAACATTTAGAGTACTTGGATATAGCTAGATCCCTATCTTGATTTTCAAACCCACAGAGGCACCTAATCCTTTGTGAAAATCACAGGAGATAATTGTAAAATTGCTTTTCAAAGCCAGCTGTAAATTCATCTCCATTTCCAGGTCCTTTGACAACTTTACTGGTGCAAGTGTCTTTCCCTGTAATAGATATTTCTGTGTACTCATGTGTTGGCAAGATTTTAGAGTCTGTTAGCAATTACAAGAATTTCTGCTGGAAAGAAAATTAAGTGTGCCTTGAGGTAGAGCTCTTAAATCTGTGACTTCCTACAGGCATTTGCAATTTTAAGGACCTTTAATGGCTGGATACATAGAGTTATACAGACAAAGAAGGGAAGCAGTTGTACTTATATTTGAAATCTTGTGTGTTATGATGACCAGGTTTTATGTGGATACATACCATAATTTCCTGTCAATGTGGTAAAGTTTATAGGAAAAAATACAAATTTAGATGAATAATTACAATTATTATTCCTTTTAATCCACTGTTAAGTCTCCTCCTTATAGACCCTTTTGTTTGTAATGTTTCTTTATATGTGGCTGGCCCTGTTCAACCAGTACAACTGAGCAGGAGCACCGGATAAGAGTGATGGACTGGCCTCTTTCTAGGTCCCTTTGTTCACTGGTCAGGGACCACTGCTCTCACCAAGTGCTGCTGTAGCATATTTCTAACTCTGTAGGTACCTGAATTACTGCCAGCTGGCAGATACTGATATTCCTGCACAGCCAATAAGCTGCCTGTAGCTTCAGCTCCAGCTGAGGCCTCAGGAACAGAAGCAGGATTTTGAAAGTGTGACTTTCTGTGTTTTCGCTGCCTGTGCCTTCTGATCCTTTCAGATGCTCTGAGCACACCTAAGCCAAAAGCTGTCCAGATGTGTATGGTGGGAGAGAGGTGCCTGTCAAACAGCTGCTCTGGTGTTCTAACATGTAGACTTGAACTTTCTCTTGCTACCAAGATATGGAGGTTCAGGACCTTTCCAAATCATGCTGAGGAAATACCAGCATTCTGCAGGCATATCTACACTTCCTTCATGTCTCCTGTTCACACACCCATGGCGTGTTCACACAGTATGATTTAGACATACCCCTAATTCTAGAAAATCCCCACATGTTTAGGAGTCCAAATGGAAGTGTCTGCTTGCTCCAAGACCATCTTGGTTCTCATCACAGTTGTTGATGTTCCTGTCTTGTTCAGTTAGATTTCTTCTCCAAGCAGCTGACATATGTGGGGCTGCTCTGGGTTACCCAGCCCTTCCCTATAAATTGCTTGAGGGAATTCTGGAACTGAGACTCGGTTTAGCTACAAGGCTCACTGGAGACATAGAGAAAGGCAGTGCCAGGGGCTGAAGTGTTCAAATACCTTCAGAGGTCTAGGTTGATTTCTTCTTATCTCAGCAAGAGGTCTTTTGAATACCTTCATGTAAGTAATGTCACTTGTCACAATAAATAAATCACAACAATAAGCCTGGAAAGCATTTTCAGTTTTAAATCTTTAAGGGAAAGATCACCTAAACTCTCTCTAAAATACAAGATCTAATAAGAATTCAGAAGAGTTTGTTGAGTTTGTTAGTGTCAATGTGAGATACCCACCCTGAATATGAAAAGAGATGCAATAGTATGAATCCATTGAGGCATTAATTTCTGCTCTGCATCTTTGTTTGCAGGAAACCAACAGGTAGACTCCAACTTCAGACTTGTTTGTCTCAGCCATCCCCACAAACCAGCAGGCATTCCACCCCCACTAAAATAAAAACCTACAAAACTCAGCTAAAAAGGCCCAAATTAAAGAGGTTCCTCGCTCCTTCCTACTGAAAACAATCATTTCTGCAGGAAAATCCATGAGAACAGAAAAATATTATGCTCAATATCAAAAGCTTAAAAGCTGCACAACATGCAAGTTAAACTCATTCCCATTGGCTCAAAGTTCCCTAAATCCTTGCATCCAACTCCCTCAAAGTCAAAAGTAGGGAAAGGATGCTCATGAGCCTTTAAGCCTGTAACATCAACTTCTGCAGTTAGAAGTCATCTAGATAGATGACTTCAAAATCATGCTGGATCCAAATTCTTCAGGACTTTGAACACTTGAATCATTCTCTTTAAATAAGGCAGCAACCACTTTCCACAGCAGCCAAAGTTTCCAGTGACTGCAGTGTGTTACTCCAGATACCATGTACTCCTCTAATCTCCTCAGGAGGTGATGGAGGCACAGAAAACCCTGAAAGGCCAACCTCTGAAAGGAAAGGTTGCAGACTCTTGGGCAAACAGGGATGATAAAAGCATTCCTGGCAGCTGTTGCTATCTAAGCATTCTGGAACAGTCAAGGACATCTTCAGAATGGCACAATATCATCTTCAGAAATCCACTCCCATTATCTATTTTGTTTGTGCAGTGCTTGTTTTGCCCCTCAGCACCCTTGCATGACCCTCTTTAAAGCTAATGGATGTTAAACATACTCAGGCAAGAACAAAATGGAAATCAACTCCTTGCAAAACATACATACATAATCTTTGGGTTGACAGGTAAACCTGAATCCAGTAACATTTTTCGATAAACATCACTTTGATTTGCCCCTCCAGACCCAAACATGTAACATAGAACCAAAACCACAATTGCCAACATATTGGCAATGAACTGAGCATATGCTAAAAACAGAAAAACCCACACACAAAATCCCAATTCAAGATCAACAAAAATCTGAACAAAAATCTGAACTATCGGAGGAAGCATAAGTTTGAGACCATGCCCTTACATTTCACAAAAGCCACAATGCTCAGACCAAATCCTCTTTGTCCCAAGGCCTGAATTTTACAATAAATTTGTATCCTTAGGTTACCTTTTCTTCTCAGGTATAAATGAAGCAGCTTCCTTAATAGCCAATGGCACTGTTCCAGCTGATTATTCTGTGCCCTACTATGTGATCTTTCTCTTTCAGTCAAGCTGATATGCAAGCTTACCTTTGTGGAGGAAATCAGTCAAGTTCTGCCTCTAATTCCTGCAGTGTAAACCTGAAGCCAGTCCACTGTTCCAAAAAGTGTTACATTTGAGACCTACAGCACTGTGAAAGGTGATGCATATCTAGAATCCAACACTGGTAATGCAGAAAGATTACATTTTAGACAAGCAACAATGTCCCAGTGGTGCACAAGGAAAACAAATGCAAGGAAGTTTCAGGAAGAATAATTTGAATATCGTGTGCATATAGTAAATTCCAAATGAAAGGTGTTGAACTCTTCTGCCACCTGCAAACTCTGAGCAGTCAGCTGGACAAATCTGACCTTTCCTTTCCCAAACTGACCCAAAAGATCTCATGCATCTAATACATAAATATGTGCATAAACACATATCATTTAAGAACTGTGTTGATTGCTCCTTGTTGTCTTTTCACATAGAAAAAAGTTTCAGAAGCAAAAGGACAGAGGAGCCCCAAATTCTCACCTGCTTTTGGAAAATCTCTACTGAAATATCATCACTGGAAAGTCCATACTTTTGTCACATATTTGTTCTGCATATCTTGTTAACTATCCCATAGATTTAGGTTGTTGAAAATTCTTAATATCATTTTGATGCTATGAAACACATTAGCACTGGTGTTTTCTCTGGATGGCTTCCTTAATCCTTTCCTAGTGGCCCTTCAGTTTTATTTTTCTAAAGAAGTTTACAGCTTATTCAGAATCATGCTGCTCTTTTAATCTCTTGCTGAACCTGCTGTTCTCTTTGTGATAACTATGTTATGTCTTGAGCTACATTAAGATGACTTGGAAATTGAGAAACAGGATTAAATCTTTGTTGTTAATCTTTATGACTGTAACAAAGCCTAATGGGAAATTGGAAGGGATTCAGAGAAGAGTGGAAATTATTAAGGTGCTTGGGTAGTACATATTTAATTACCTTCAGAAGGCAGCAGCTCACTAATTGTGGGTGTAACCAGTGTTACACAACCTTCAACATGAATCTGAGGAATATGGGGTCAGACTCACAGTAATGGGAGATCATCTTTTTACTGTTAAAAAACCTGTAATGGGATAAAAGGATGAAAATTGTTTATACTAAATACCAGGAAGTATTTAAAAACTTTAAATCTGAGGTTATGAACAGATGATGTCACCTAGGAAATAGTTTGAAGATAGAAGTGGGTGGCTGTTGTCAGCTGCCCACCCAGGCTGCAGCCTGTCTCTAAGGCACTCTCAGGAAAGGCATGGCCCAAGCAGTTCCTGGACTTTGTGACCTGCTTTGCTGCACAGCTGGTATCCCAGTGGCTGGAGACCAGCCCTCATGTTCACTGTAAGGTGCTGCACATACTGGCTGCACCTGTGCAAGCTCCTCTTAATGTCTGTTTGCAGAATTGCCTGTAAACCCACAGAGCTGGGATTTTTCTACAGCTTCTCAAAAAGCTGGGCTACACAACCCAGCAGAGTTTAAAGCTCAAACATTTTGCCCACATTTCAAAATCTCAGCCCAAATGACCAGCTTGGTTTCGTCAGAAACAGCCCCTTTCACCAATGTGTGTAACACCTAAGATTCATCAGGCCTTAAGCTACAACACTACAACCATTCAGAACTGTTTAGGGGAAGAGAAGGAGTCTTAATTCTGGAGTTTGATTTGCCTCTAATCTAGCAGAACTCAACTATCAAACCACACGGTGACATTCCTTCATTACACATTGGAAGAAAGTTAAATTTCAACAAATGTGAGAGGAGGGAGGGATGGGCTGTTCCTCGCTGAAAACCCTGTAACACTTTTTGCATATTCTATTTTGCAATTGTTTTAAAACTATGCTGAGTATTATGGATAAGAATATTTTAGGCCAAATAAATAAATGGGACGGAGAAATTTTGCAGTGTCATTCTCCCCATTCTCCTTTTTATGTGCTTTGAACAGCTAAGCCCGTTGCAGAGAGTATTTGACCTGGCAGTTAACCACCAAGAAAAAAGGTCATGTACAAAATCTTAGTTTCCAAGAAACACTCAGTTTAGCAATTGCCACTAATTGACACCAAGAAAAGTTCAGACTCCAAGCACTCAGACACTCCATTTCTCCCCATCTGTCAGTAAGTTAATTGCTGCCTCTTTCTCCACCTCAGGAGAGGCACTGGCCTCTGAAACCAGAGTGCCCAACTTTTGAAGGGAGTCACATACATTGACCCAGACTTTTGCAAATGGCCCTTCAAAAGCTGTTCTCTGGTGCTTTTTACAAAACACATTAAAATTGTGCTCTTTCTCAGCTGTCTCTAATTATAAGGCTAATCTAATTCTCACTATATGTTACAACAGTTTTAATATTGGCTCCAGCAGGAGTGGAAACACAGAGTTATATTTAGCATCTAAAGATGATCTAGTGTTCACAAGGTCATGGAGTCTGGAACTGAGAAGAAGCTGCCACTTTTTTAAGTTTACTCTCATGCTCCAGGGTTTATTGCAAAGAAGCTTCTGGTGCTTTTCAAAGAGCTTCTTTGTGGATATATTTAACCAGATCCTTGGGGACATCCTCCTAGTACTAAAATTAGGATTCGATGAGCCTAAAAAACAAAAGTTTCAGTAACCCTAGGTAAAAGTACATTAAATAAAGTTGATGTTCAGCCCGGTTTAGCAGAGTCCCTGTCTTTAGCCAACAGCACACTGCCATCGTGTGGTTCGGGCTGCCACCGGCAACTGGTGAAATACTGGGATGTTTTCACAGAGCTTTCCTAGTTTTAATTTCTATTATGCTAATAGTGTACCAACTTTACACTTTCAAGGTATTTATTGAAAGGTTTTTTTTTAATGAAGCAATTAATGTGATTCCTTCTTCAGGCTAGAAGAGTCAAAAATGCTCAATAACATTATTCAAAATGAACTGTATTTTGTTTGCTTTACTTTAATAGTGAGCTATTTCTAATGCAGACTGCTGCCATCCTTCCATTTCCTTCAACTGATCCAAAAATTGTGGGATATTTAAATAATTATATTATTTTTTATATAAATGTCTTCACGCACATAACTTTACTGATCTGTTCAGTTGCTTCTCTAAACTGAGAAAGAGCAAATGACTTTCAAGTCATTCCCTCAATCTATTTGGATCAGTCTTCTAACAATAGCTTGCCACTCCTCTGCCAGTTTATATTCGTGCCAGGTTTTACGCCATCCTAGGTGCAGGATCCAGCATTTGGGATTGTCAAATTTCATCCCATTAATCATTGCCCAATGCTCCAGTCTATCAAGATCCCTCTGCAAGGTGTCTTGTCCCTCAAGAGGGACAACAGCACCTCCCAGTTTGGTATCAGCAAATGTGCTCATGGTGCATTCCACTCTTACACCCAGATCATTGATAATCAACATATTGAACAGAAATGGCCCTAAAATTGAGCTCTGAGGAACAGTGATGATATTCTGGTATGGTATATTTTTAGGAATTTGACTTTGAGAGGGTAGGCTGTCCCCAGTTGTCACTCATAACTGTCACTGCACAGTGAACAAGCAACAGTTCACTCTAAAAGGCTGGCTTTATTTTTATTCACAAGGATTGCAGCATCACCTCCAAGGGACACTCAGTTGTTACTACCAAATAAACAGCTTGCTTGGAGAAGATAGCATTCAAAGCTCATACCAGGTATTCATTATCGCATGTCCATGGAAAAAGGTCTTCCTGATCAGTCAATACCACGATTGCATGACATCCTGGAATATATTAACAATTTTTTTCTGAGCTAAAATTAATAAAAAGTCAAATCTGCTTTCCTTCTGGCACTTCTCTATTCAAACATGTAAAACTCATTTATGTGCATACAGTTATGTACATATAAATATACACATTTACACTACCTTTATATATTCAGTTTCCTTTTTTTATAGTGTAGCCCTTAGCTGTCGTACTGGCAGGACAGATAAACTGGAATATCCCACAGGTTGTTCGGTATGTTATGCCATACACTGTATGACATCATTTTCCGTTATGTTCCAGAAAATAGAGTTGATAAAGAGTCTTTATTAAGACTTTCTAAGGACAGACCCCCATCGGCGCTGCTCCGATGTCTGTGCCCGCTGTGTGTGACGGACGCGCTCTGGACACGGCGATCCAGAGGAGGGCGTGCTGTGGCTTTGGAAAGTGGCCGTGTCCCTGGAGCCCCGAGCTGGCACAGAGCCCAAAATCAGCAGCCAGGAGAGTGCATTCCTCCCTCCTGGGCACACCTAGTGCTCGCTATCGTACGGGCTCTGCTGCCCTCTCGCATCCCTGCGCTCCCCGTGGCTGGCAGCTCTCCGACCGACTGCTCTCCCAGCCTTTCCCTGGCTCTTCCTTGGACTTCTCCAAGCAAATCATCACACAACAAGCCTTGGATTTCAAGAAGTTTTGTAGCGTGGGAGGTCTGAGTGAAAGGTGAAGATTTTAATCCTGGTCAGTTGTCTGAGCCGCTAAACACCAATGGCTTCTCTGAATTTTAGGCTGAACTCGCTGAAAACACACATTTAATATTGAACTCGAGCCAGTTCCTACCAGAAAAGAGGTCCCATATCCCTTTATGAAAAAGACTGTTCAAAATTGGACACTCAGGCAGTCATACAATCATGAAAAATATCTCTTTTTTAAACAGATAGCAGAAGGAACATCCCAAAGATGAGCTGCAGTGGTCAGGGTGTGGTGCTGACAACACCAAGGTTGTGAGTTCAATCCCTGTGGGGGACATTCATTTAAGAGCTGGACTTGATGATCCTTGTGGGCTACTTCCAACTCAGAATATTTTCTGTGAAATATTATGAAATTTTGGGACAGCAACCAACACATAAAGCTTATCAGAGGATTTGGATCTCTGAATTCGAAAGGAAATACCTGTACACTCTGCCCTCCCCAACAATTTATGAGACTTACTTTATCAATTCTATACCTTCAGAAACCCTTGAGAATCACGAAGGAAAGAAATCCTGCCTTTGAATTAAATTCTCTTTTAAGTTTAACATCTTTCCTACAGTAAAAGAATATTTTTAAATGGAAGAAGCTAGACTTGTTAAAAAAGCTTCACTAACAGCTGACAGGAGCCATTTTGCCTTAAACAGCAATATATTTCAAACAATTCAGTGATGAAAATAAAAGACAACTTATAGGAATGGTATATTTAAAGAAAATTATAATGTAGATGAATGTTGCATTTTTAAAAGTATGAAGTATTTTTAACATTATCGACTTCCATATAACTATATTATGCAGAAATAACTATTACAGGCATTTTAATGTTTAAATTCTATTACTTGTCAATTATTTGATTTGGATTTTTATTAAGTGAAAGCTGGGATAGCTTTCGTGTCTTCTATTGCATTTTGTTGGTGTATAATTGAAGCTAATGGCAGCTTTTCCATGGACTTGAGTAAGAATGGAACTTTACAGTTCTAGTCAGTGGGAGGGATCTTAGTTCATCTTGATGAAAGGTGGGTACTTTGAATTGCTAAACGTAGTTTTTGATAACTTTTGGACAAATGAATATCTTGAGGTACTTATCAAAACACTAGAAAATGTCATACTCTGCTGCCCTGAAAATATGCACTTTTACCTTTTCAAGGTCTTTTAAACCTGGATTTCCTGTTATGACCTGTGAACTGTTATGATACATAGTTAAACAGTCACAAGCTTTTATTTCTGTGATGTTTCATTCCACAAGACCTGCATTTCAACACCTCACATGCTGGTGCTGTGTCTGCAGCACAGTTTGCAAAATGCTCTGAGTTCCTTTCAAATGAAATATAGTGTGGATTTAAGATGGTCAAGCTGACCACTCTAACACATGAGAGAGCTGGCATAGCCCCTGACATCTGACCAATGAAAAATCCTCATTCTTTCCACAATATTCAGCAGGTCCTGCAATTTTTCTCTCAACAGGAGACAAAATGTTAGGTTACAGAACCCTTAAAATTCCCTGCTGGATCTCACAGAATCTGCAACTCCCACCCCGCGGAGAATGCCACTTTGTGGCAGTCTCTGCACATTCCCTGAAAGAGTTCAAATTCTTTACACCAATTGAACGCATTTCTGTCTCGTTTGAATGGCAGAGTGAATGGAGACACTTGAGAGTTCTTGGTCACAGACATTCTAATTGATCTCTTGGCTGCAGTATACTGTAATTTGTATGGAAATATGCATTTCTCTCTGGAGGCTGTCCTGCAGTGGACTAAGCATAGCCATGTCACCTAACAAGAGCACTTTATGAACCATAATTTTCTCTGTTCAAATTATATCTCTCAACTTAGGATGTGCATGAAGAACCTTTCCATATACACACACACAGGAGAGAACCTGTCAAAACACATAGCTTTGATAACATTGACTCAAAACCTGAACACTTAACAAGAGCTCTCTATGAAATAAACGGAGAAGAGACTAAAACTCATGTTCTCTTAAACTGCTTTCCACACTATCTACAAGACAGCCTCAGCTGTGGTGTCCCTGGTGCAAATCTCATTAGATAGGCTGGTAAGTTATGCACGCAGAAACAGACTTCTAAGGATTGCTCTGCCAAGAGGGGGAATTGGCAGCACACAGAGCACTTCCCTTCCCACTCCCCATGCTGTGGGATCTGGTGAATCCCCAGCTGTGCTCTAAAGCAGACCTGTCAGGTCTCATGCACTGACTCACTCTTTTGTATCACACTCTGTCACCGCCAGCATTGCACATTTCTCCACGGCGGCACCGCGGCTTCTCTCCCACTTTCGGATCCCACACATCAGATGCAGGTGGTCAGTGTGCTCAGTGATTATCTGACCAGCTGCATCTGATGTGAGGGTCAAGGAGCAGAAGAAAGGTCACAGTCCTGGCACTGCAGCTGGGGAATGTGCTCTTTAGCAGGACCCAGTGCTGACAGGAGCCCTGCTAGAAGGCGTGCTCCCCTCTCAGGGCTGTGTGCTGCAGGATTTGGCTCTTTAATGACTGGACAGATGCTTAGCACCTAACCTTGCACTGGAATCTGTGCCTCAGCACATGGAAACTCATGTCTGAAGACCAGAGACTTAACAGGTTTGCTTCATAGGCTTCGCTTTCCCATGAAATTTCTGCAAGAAACACGACGAGACCTCAGAGATCTGGTATTTCCACAAGAAACCTTTTGTTGACCTTACCTTTACCCTTGTGCTGTTACTGATCAGCTACTGGAGACACAGAAACAACAACATGAATTCTGATTTTTTTTTAAAATTTTATTTACAGAATAAAAAGGCAATAAAGAAGTACTTACGGTGAAGGTAACAGTTGTGGACTGATTTATGCCCACTTCTGAGTCTCCCTTGGTGGCAATCAAAAATTACATTTCATAAATACATGTTTGTATACAGTTACTTAAAATGAAAAAGGCAAGTTTTTCATTCCTGAGATTTTAAATGTCATCCACCCAAAAAAAGAACTGTTAACATTTTAGCTGCCCTCAGTAGAGGAGGCCAGTGACTGACATATGAAAAGCCTCAAGGCTGTAGTTATTTACAAATTTTGATTTTCTAGATTCTTCCACATGTTTAATTCTGCTCCTCACCATAAACCTTCCCACTGTATTTCACTGACTGGCATTTTAACAATAATTTTATTTATTCCTAACATTTCTTTTTCTGGCCTGATTTTTCATCTCCTTCAGTACTATGTCAAGGAGCAACAAGAGCTGGGAAATATCTTTACGCAGAAAACTTCCATTTGGTCTTGTGTACCATTTATTCCACACTGATGAAGGCAGTGGGTTTACACTGCTGCACATGACCCTCTGTGGTATTTCATAAAAACAGGAATAACACTGCCTAAATAGAGGCATAATAAATTAGCAGAATTTAACAATTTTCCTCACAAATGTTGCCCCCAAGTCCAGTAAAATAAGACTTAGGAAAAAATTAGATAGGCTGGGCTTTACATTAATTATAATCTTATGGTTTATTTGTCAGAAGAACTCCCTTTGACTGAATCTCCACTGACAACCACATGTTGTTTAGGGTATCATATTTGTTGGAACATAGATATCTGTTCTTTAAGGCATTAAATCTTTCATAATACATGAAAACCACAGTCCTCACATGGAGAACTTCTGATCTTAAAGATTAATAATTTCTATTACATTTCCTGAATCTCAATTAGTAATGTGCAATTGCATTTATTTTTATGTACTGAGCCCTAAACGTCTGCAAGGCTGGAAAATCTTAGTGCATTTTTAAAATCTTATTTCATTTATAGGTGTAAACAAAAAAAAAAAAACATAAGTAACAATACACAGGCCACCCTATCCCAAATAATCAAATCCAATCAAAATAATAATGTTATTTTGTATGGAACAGTGGATAAATCCAAAGCAGACCATCTGCTTAAAACTTAAAAATAGTAATTCATGGTAAAAGAAACTTCTAAATGGAATGTGTAAGTTTCCTATCCATCTTATAAAGGTAAAAAGCAGTAGCAAAGCAGTACAGAAAAGATATAAAAACTGTCAAATACTTCAAGAATTAAAAGTATGCTTCAAAGACGTGTATTAATAACCCCCTCAGTGTGTAAGAAAACTCTGTCCGTATTCAGAGGGGTCATTAATTATGCTTAACCTTCAACAGCAGTCTGTCCACAATACTTTTCTGCAGAACTTAATGTGTATCTGCTTTCTCTAAGCATTTTCCTCACCAGTTGTAGCATTTTCAGCTACCACTGTTGACTCCTATTTCTGATCAAAGTGAAATAAATATTAGCCCCTGCAGATATCATTCACCCTCTTTCCTATAATTAAATGAATCCAGATATTCAAGAGGAAAACCAGCAATCAGAATTCCACACAAGATCTAAATCCTCAGTTGTCAGGTTTCACCCAAGAACTTGAGCCTTCCTGTTCCCACATCTTTATTTGCCATATTTCACCCATTATATTCCACCTGATGCCTTTCCATGTGCTACCACCAGCTACAAGTGGGTTTGCTATTGTCATTTCACTAATCCTAAAGAAACTTAATTCTATCTTCAAAGTTGTTGTACGAGTGGAGTGTGAGGCACCTCTCACAATGTGGCTTCAGTAAAATAAAGCAGAAGCAGATGGGAACTTGCTGGGCATTTTTTCTGTGTGTAAAGTTGTAACCAACATGCAAGAAGATCTCAAGAAACCTTAAATTCTCCAGAGCCAAGCACCCCTTCTAAAAACATTCCCACCACTTCACTTCTTCTTTCTTAATTTTGCTCACAGTTCTAACAATAGTTGATCTTATGCTTTTACTTTAACACCGGTGGAAGAAAGAATGGGATCTACATTTCCTGGGCATTACTCAGCTTTGAATAATGCATCTCCATGCCTCCACTTAGAAAGGAAAACGTTATTGGAAAGGTTTGGCAGATGAGCCACCTTGTGCAAAAGTCAAAATTTTAAATACCTGGCTGCCTTTGTGTTCCCTGCACTGCACACATTGGAACTAAGCCCAAAAGAACAGCCTCACTTCCCAGTCCTCAGCAATCTTCCCTCCCCTTCCTCCCTTCTCCTCCCAGTATTCCTAGTGAGTCAATCAGTTCTCCTATACCTGCACAAAGGACAGCTTTTAAAAAAAATCTCATTATTACACTGTGCAGTACATTACAATGGTGATAAATGGGGCATCTCTATTTAGCCTTACCGGGCTTCTAGATTTCAGTCAAAAACTTAATTGCTTAATTTTAAGGATGACTCTTGCTACCTTCTCATTATTACATAAGATTCAGATATTACATTTCTGTCTTCATTAACTGATAATCTGTATTGTTCTGGATGTCCAGTACTTTATGTACTTAGTTTTTCAAAGAGAGAATACACTACTAAATTCCTGAAAGCTGAGAATATACTACTAAATTCCTGAAAGCTTTCTGATTTTTCCCTCACCAATTTTTTTTGTCTGTTTTATTCTGCTATTGAACGTAAAACAGATGGACAAGAAAAAAACAAGGATGGAAGGAGTGTTCTAATGGCCAGGATTAATTAATCAAAGAAAGATGAGAATAATGTTTCCTACTGGCACGTTTGCAGCTCTGTATTTTGCTTCAGTGGATCCTTAGCAAAATCTAGAAATAAACACAGGACAAGGAAATTAAAAGAATGCAGAAGCTGCTCTGTGTTTGGGATTGATTCTACTTCCTCCTATTAATTTCCTCTACTATTTGAAAATAAATAAAGAAAAGATACACACCTCATGACTTTATTTCCAGTTAAAAGATTTGCGCTTTTTTTTTAGATACTGTAAAGGCTGAACACTCAACTAACCCACTGTGTTTAGGTTTCCCTGAGTGCTTCACAGAGATTTGTTAAAGATATAAAATAGCACACCAAACAATGAAAGACCTTGTTTCCCCAACCACTTCTGTTGAAAGCTACTTTGTATTTGTTCCTATGCAACAAAAATTAAGTTTATGTGTAGGTGTTCCGTGTTTTTACAAACTCTACACTCCTTAGTTGTTATAAGATTAAAACAATTTTCTCCCTCAGTAAATGCTTCCCTTGAAAACCACTGGAAGCACATAATTCATCTGTCCATTTATAGCTTCTATTTTCTTCTAGGCACTGAGAAACTACTGATTGTGATTGTTGTTTTCCCTTTTAAGAAGCTGATGTTGAACAAGTGACAGATAAGACAATTTAATGTTTTGGTGACCATACAGATCGATTTTTCATTTATTCTGAAGTTTAAAAGACAAAAAAGACAAGCAACTAAGGTATGATTGCAGAGATTTTGTTTAGCAAATTACTCTTCTATACCCAGAAAATTTAACAGGCACTCTCATTAAACCTGCAGGGAGTTTTAAGGTAGCTTTAGTACCAATATTTTTCAAAAAATGCAGTCAAAGATTTTTTCCCCTGAACCATTTTCTTCTTTATATAATCTATCAGAATGGTTTGGAGATACAGTATGAATCTTTAGGTGTGAATAATAGAAAAAGAAGAGAAAAAAAGAAGTTTATTACCACAGGCTGCAGAAGGTCTCAATAAAAAGATAAGTGAAAAGGGAACCTTTTGGGGTTTCTGAATTAGACAGAGAAATGGAAAAACCATACAAATTTGGGAAAGCGTTTGTATGGAAAAGGTAGGAATTGGTATCACACTTCACATGGTTTCAAAGATGAAGACACTAAACATTGCTGAAATCTGCTGTTCTGCATGAAGAAATCCAGGGAGAGCAGAGGCCTTGGGTATCTGACCTGGCTGTCCTCAAGAAGTTTAAGGATGAAGAACACCTAAGTCAAAATCTTTTTCTTTCCATTTATTCTTCAGGAGACTAAACTTGGATGCCAGAACTGTTTATCTGTACCCAGTCCTGACGTCAGGTAAGGTGGCACTTGCAGGAACTTAGGCAGTTTTCATGATATTACACAAAAATAAAAACTGAGATGATTAATCAACACTGAGTAGTCAACAGAGACATTTAAATTGCTGTCAGTAATATCCTAAATAGCTTTCAGTCATATTTCAGTAATATCCACCATTTCCAACTTACTGGATATTTGCAAGAAATTTAAAAATTATGTCAAGGATTTGACAGTGATATGCCAAGCACTCCTGGAAATGCTCTGGAGATACTATGTTGTTTTATATTCTCAAGTCTTACTGCCTTCGCAATGTTAAACATCAGGGAATCACTAGAAAAATCCCTGAATTTTAGATTCAGAAATCTCAGAAGTAATCCTAGAGATAAGCTGGTTCCATCTATCTATAGATAGATAGATATAAAAAAGTGAAGCTACTAAAAATAGCAGAAAATTCCCATCTTTGTTCTTACGAAGCAATTATTTTCTGCCTGCTCATTTTACTGATGGGAAGTAGAATTTTACATCCCAGGAATCAATATCTGTGTGAATAATTTAGAACATGTGTCTATAGATAGTAATTTTTCACAAGTATTCATTATGTGATTTTTCCATGGGTTTAACTGTTATTCTCATTATTAAAAATATTACAATATTAAAAATCTTAAACCATATTAACTGCTATGCAAGTTTTACAGTACAATAGAATTACATCACTATCAGTGTCCTAAAAATGACCATTAGCTCTGCTAAATGCTAGAAGCAGATTTTATTGCCTCATATACTACTCTTGACCACTTAATTAACTACCACAAAAGCTAATTAATTAGACATCACAGTCTCTAATCATTCTGGAATTTGCTCTATTATGTTCAGCTGGAATATCCTCTTTCCTCAACAGACCCCCTAAAGTTTAGATGAACACAATAAAGCACTATGGGGTTTTTATTTTCATCTTTCCAGATACTCAAGATCAGGATGGAATATTTAGACTGATTCTTTTTTGAAAATTTTCCCTATTTAACTCTGTCTTTATTACAGTGGATGTTTTTGTGAGCTTGAAAGGCTTCAGCCTGTTTAGGTATTAGTGTTCCAGCATTTTAACCTAACATTGCCAAAAAATCATTCTTAAGAAGGGAAAAATTTCATCAGTTTAACTCAATGACTGCCTACTGCTGCTCCATCACAACATGCATGTCACATGCACAGGTATTTCATCAAGTTACTTATCAATTAAACTCAAAAGCTGTACCTCCAAGGCTCTAAACTGTTTTGTCAACAAGATGCAGCCGTTCTGTAAAGTCAGCCAGTGTATCGTGGTGGAATGAAAGTACCAATGAGAAACAAGCTGATAAATTGGTTTGACTAATCATTAAAACCCATCCAGTATAATCGTTTTAGCTGATCTCGTTTAAGTCATTCCGTGGAGCTGCCAAGAGAGTTCAGGGACAGGTCGATCTTCTATTCGCATCATGCAAGGATCAGGCAGATAAAATCCGATCAGTTACCTGACCATTCTTGCATTTATATGTAATTATGCCCTGTTGTTTTAAAGCTTCCATCTGGAGGAAAGAAATCTGTTCTGCTGCTGACCTTTTCAGACCTCATGTCACTGTATTTAGCTTTAACAGATGGATTCTACTGATCTGATATGAAAATAGAAATAAGAGATTGAAAACATGAAAAGAGCGGAAAAATATAGAATCATTAAAGCCCCGATTCGCTGCTAAGTGCAGGTCAGTGGGTGAATCTTCACTGGATTCATGGGTCATTGGTCAGGCCTCACAGCTTGTTCCTGCCCTAAACTGCAAAAGAATTAAAGAGACTCTATTAAGAAGGTGACTGGCACTACCTTCCTCTGAGTGGGAGAGAGCAGGAAGAACTGTTAGCACACACTGTATTCCCAAGGTCATGACTGCTTCTAACACACAGCTCCAGTCTAAAGTGCCAGTGCTGAACAACACTCAGATCTACCTTGTGGCAGCGAGAGCAATTGCACAGCAGATTTCTGCACAAAAGCAGAATTCTTCCTGCCTGTGCATGTCTTTTTGTCAATTTCTTCAATTTCCTATTCAATTTTGTTGAATGCAACAGGAGAGTATTTGTTGTCTCCAGAGTGGAATGTTTTTTGAGTTGTCTCTAGGATCAGAGATAAGGGCAAATAAAATAAATAAATAAATTTTTAAAAGCAAGTGTTTAACATCATTAATAAGAAGGGATGCAACTGTTTCCTATTTTAGTCTTCCTGTTTAAAAAACCCTACATACCCTATCATTACAATATGGCTACAACTATCAAGTGATATGATTTCCTTTATTGTTTCCTGCCCTTCATATTATTGAGCATTATTAACCAACTGTTATTAGCCAACTGCTGCCTTTTACTGCAGCAGTGATTTCATTCCATAGAGGCCAAAGCAATTCCTGCATGTAGTTATTTTTATGTATATGGGGAATGGTTAAATTCATCAGCTTAAATTTAGGAGAACGAAGTCTTGGTTGCAAGTTCTATATACCAGACATTTTTTGGAAATTATATTCATCTTACATTAAATAAATCCAGGAAATTATTTCACCCTTCATCAGTCTAATGCTTTGTGCCATTTCTGTGTAAGCCAGTTTGAAAATCTTGACTTACTTTTACAATGATCAGCAATGTTCTTATGTTTTAAGGGCTATTTTACCAGTTAACATAAACTAGCATAACTCAGCTGAACTCAAAGTGCTATTGACTAACCAAGTGAAGATTTATGCTTTAAAAAGCCAATTCTCCAACAAGTTTGTGATCCAATTTTCAAGACTCCTAAAACTGGCCAACTGTGCCAAAGCACATGGCCACATATGAAACCAGTCAGTGTGCTACTACAAAACAGGTGAGGTCAAAGGAAAACTATTTATTCTATTTTTCTTGCTATTTTAAAGAAACTATTTTCTCTACAGTGGTGATGAAATAAAATTTTAAACACGTTCTAGACTTTTGATTGTGACTGCAGAAGCATTTTATGTTTTTAAGCGTTATTCAGGGTGTTTATTTAATATACATTAATAATAAGGAATAGGTTTGCAACAAAGAAGTAGGAGGGATATTATTTATGCAAGGATTTACATTTATTCCTTTTCCTTTCCATATCTGGACTGCCCAGTGCCTGGCTTCTGGAACCTGTGCTGTTTCTGCACCAGTGCCTAAGGTTTATTTGGGGAGGGGAGAGAGAAGGGCTGCTAATGGTCTCCCAGAGATAAATGAAATTGCTGATTTAGTCAAGCTCATTCTTGACCTTGACACAAGATGGGACAGGCAAAGGGAAGAGCTCAAAATAGAGCAAGTGTAAGAAAGGAAGATCAAACGAATGCTCAGGTCTGGCCAAGACCCCCCCTACATTCAGCTAACACCTGGCTGAGTTAGAAAACATGACCAGCCCAACCTTCCTGTAGGAGCCGATTGAAGCTGTCAGCTCCCGGCTTGTCACCCACTGCATCAGGAGGCCCCTGGGCTGCCACAAGAGCCCTAATTAGGCAGAAATGGCACTTCGGCAACTGACCCGCCAGGACCTTTGGCAAAGCATTTAACATCATTAGTTAACATTTTTATTAAAAAAAGTGTGAATGTAAATGAACAGCCAGTGCATTTCAATAGGGTTTGTCGGTGGCATTGCACGCCCCCCCCACTCTCCCAACCACACACACACTTTTTTGCATGAATAGTTCACTTGTTTTCTCTAAAGGGGGATGGGGAGGTAGCGACTGTTTTTCAAAGGGAACGAGACATGTTCAAAGCAGAAGCAAGGTCTTAAACAATCAGACACAAACTCTTGCCTTTTGGGAAGCGTGGTGGGGAGTGAACGAACAGCTAAACGCAATCCTACCTGCAACATGCCTAAGGGGACATCTGAAAGGGAAAGCAGGCATAACCCACACCTGAGCACAGAGACACAAAATCACACATCCACTGATTGTTCTAAGGGTATTCATGTGTTCTTGTTCTTTTCTGTTACATCCAAGAATAGGTGCCTAATCCAGTAAGCCTGCAACCCTTTGCCACAGCTATCAAATACTACAGCAGTGTAAAAGAATGAACATCTAAGAATATACTGTCCTCCTCTTTCTTTGTAATTCCTTTATTCATTGCCCATTACCTTTGACACATTACCAAAAAATACCACTCAAGCACATTAGCAACCTACCTTAATTAAGTCCCCACTAGCAGCAGTTCATCTGTGAAAAGTTATTTGTTAATACAGAAGAGTATGCAGCCTTGAGGCAGTTAATCAGTACTCCATTTTTTCTCCAGGTTATTTAACTGAAGAGTTTCCATAATTTATCAATATCTGCCAAAAATCCTGGGACAGATTTTGGAAATAAGAGACACATGAAAATTAAATAATTACAAATATACTTCCTAATAAAGAACTTGTTAGGACTGGGAACTGTGTACTGCCCTGTGATATTTTATGTCTGCTTCCTATGAACATCCCCCAATCCAGGCAACTTTTATTTTCTCTGAACCCATTATCTCCTTCTTCCTCCAATGGAAGCTACAAAATCCAGCACTAGGGCTGATTCCTTAGGCAAGATAAAGACCATATTACCCCAGATTTTGGAATTTCTCCCTCAGTCTATAACAGCCATATATTGCCAACAACACTTTTTTTCCACCAAAGAAAGTATTTTTTTCATTTGTTAGGAAATCGTTCCATTACATTCTATGTACATTCCATTACATTCCATCTGCATTCTAGCTACATGGCCTATCACTTATGCTTTTTAAACAAAGTACAAATGTAAGACGAGACTAAAATAGATCTCTCACAATTTGGGACTCAGGTACTGAAGATACTGTTCAAAACCCAACTCATCAGTCTTGCTCTGAAGCCCATGGAAGTTTATCCTTTTTCTCAGCACCTAATTTTAAAAAATGAAATAATAATATTATCATTTTATCACTCATTGGCCTACCCGGATTCCAGTCCCTAACTGTTTCCAAGTCATGTACATGCCATATCGGGGAAAAACAAAACAAAACAAAAAACAAAACAAACCCCAAACAACCAACCAAAAAAAACCCCACCAAAACTTGGCTATGCATGTTTCCTGGTCTGGGCTGGGATAGAGCTCATTTTCTTCCTGGTAGCTGGCACAGTGCTGGGTTTTGGATTTAGCATGAGAATAATGCTGATAATGCACTGATGTGTTTAGTTGTTGCTCAGTAGTGTTTACTCTAAGTCAAGGACTTTCAGTTTCCCATGCTCTGCCAGTGAGGAGGTGATCAAGAAGTTGTGAGGAAGCACGGTCAGGAAATGACCCAACTTGCCCAAGGGATATTCCACACCACAGAACTGGAAGGAGCTGGCCAAGAGCCACTGGCCACTGCAAGAGGATGGGCTGGGTATGGCTCAGTGGATGGTAAGCAATTGTGTATCACTTGTTTCTCTTTTGTAAATGCTCTGGGATCTATAGATTATGTCATGTAAATTCTTACTCTCTTTGTCTATGTATCTATATACAAACAAGTGTTTGCATTCTCTTTTAAACAAATATGTAGAGCTTTTGAAACGACATGGAATTCTAGATACACATTTTTAAAGCACAATACTAAGTTTAGAAATCCATGTAAGAAGGCTGGCTTGATCTTTTGACTCAGCTGTTGACAGTAAGTGAGCAGGTAATTTTGGCAGCATTGAAATCATTTTTACCAGTGAATTAACAAAAACAAAATCCACATCTTTCTTTCTAGAGCAGAAATAAGATCAGATAGATATTTTTAAAAATTGTTTGCTAATGATACTCATCTGGTGACCCGTCTATCACCATGATGCAGGTT
>VXBB01007677.1:63054-135485 GCA_013399915.1 Illadopsis cleaveri | reverse complement strand
TATATGGGTTTTTTTTATATAAAAAAAACAAAAATAAAAAAAAAAAAAAAAAAAAAAAAAAAAAAAAAAAAAAAAAAAAAAAAAAAAATTCTGGGGAATTGCCCAAAAAGTGGAATCATATAAGGCTCAGAAAGTTGGTAACTGTAAAGAGTCTATATGTGACCCCTTTTCCCATCACATGACTGTTTTCCAGTCTAGTTCTTCAGTACGGCTTCTCCTCTCCCGCTGGGAACCCGAGGGGTGGGTGAAGGGAGAGAGAGGTGACAGCTTATTGAAAAGCTAGCGCTCCCTGCCTAGTTTTGGCACATTTTCTGCAGGTGCCTCGCGCTATAGCCACAATAGGCTCTGGAAGAGAGGATTCAGACCTGTCAACAGCTACAGGAGGCAACTGCACGGCTTTGTCTTCCAGGCTAACTTCATTGTCTGCTGTTCCGAGCCCTGCAGCACAGGCACCCGTTAATGAGATGAGCCCCCTTTCCCTCCATTTGTCCCTCCCTCTGTTTCTCTTGCCTTTCTGTAATGATTTAACTTGATCGCATTGGTTGCTTTCTAGTGGGGATTGCTCCAACAATCAGATAAGATAATTGCCTGTAGAATACTGCTCAGCAACAACTATTACTTCCTTTGCTGAAAATGTCAGAGCAATTGAAAGCTCTCAGTGAAGTTCAAGAACGAGGAGGCAAAGAAGAGGCAGCTCCTATATAGGTGCCTATCTGTGTATATTTAGTAAGTTTGCAGTGGCCAGCTCTCCTGGGTGATCTTACTTTATAAGCAACATTTTCAGCGTACTTTATATTTTCATGACTTTTAAAACAACCTAAACAATGTAAACATACACACCAAGTATTTCTCACATTAACTTCAGCTTTGGAAGACAATATTATAGAATTGCCTGGTTTGCATTTTCCCCAATTCCTATTCCATTTCTAGAGATCAAACTAATGCAACTTCTTTGTAATCTTAAAATTTACTCTTAAAATATTTTCTTCATACAAAAGTTTCTGAGGTGAAATGACAGCTGACAGAAAAGTGACATACCAAGAGAAGGTCATTTAAATATTGCACTCCAAATGTAAGTACAATTAAAATACCAGAAATAGTTAAGGCCACTATTTAATTCACTTCTTCACCTCAAACACACATTGTCACTGCCAAAAACCATGTGATGTTACGCCCGGATGAACAATTCAAGAGCACAGACATAATGCTTTTTATCACTAAAGTATACAGGCTCTAGAGATTTTGTATGACATCAAGATCTCCATTTATTTGACTGGCAGGGCAAATAAGCAAGAAAAAAAACCACACACGCAAAAATTTACTCAGAGCACAACTGGAAAAACTGCACAAAGCCTCATCCTTTATCCTTTTCCATTTCCCATTTTTCCTATACTGCATATGCACTGTCAACAATAATATACTATCACATAGCCATAGCTATCAATTCTTTTTATTGTGAATTTCATAAAGAAAAAAATAGCCTTTGAAAGCTTCTTAGAGTTCTGTGAAAAGAGCTGAGAGCTGAATCAGCAGCTGGATCATTACAGGCTATTCATATGCTGAGCTGCTGAGGAACCAACATAGGGAAATTCCTTATTCTTTGGAGAGGAACTCCAACACAGGCAACTATATGACAGTTGTTTTTTGTAGCATCACAGGATTACAGCACCCAAATCAGTGACTGATATCTGGACAGATACAGGCCTCAGTCTTGCAATATTATTCAACCAAACTTACACTAGTTTAACTATGTAAAGAGCCAGATGTACAACTTGTATATACATTAATGTTTCAGAAACTGAGCACTATTTTAGAGCTAATTTCATAGTTATGTTTTGCTAGATAAAGCCATGTGCTGTAGGACTTGCTCCTCGAAAATCTGAATTAATCATAGTGTGAGTATCCAATTAAACTAAGCACTGATTTCTGAAGTCCATTTTATAACTTATTCTGAATTACTTAGAGGCTTTTACTGGATGATAAGTTTTGCAGTAGTGAAGTAAAAGGATTCTGTAGATATATGAAATATAATTTCCTCTTATTCTTTTCAATACTATAGTTTGAAAACTTGATCATTGTAAGAGGCTTTTTTTTTTTTTAAACAGTGCCATAACTTGTTTATCAAAATTAAAGTTGAAATTCTACCTAAAACTACAACATGAAGAACTATCCTACAGGAAACTGAGAGTGATTGATCTCTCTTTGTGTCTGAAGCTTAGGCTAGCAGTTTGACTCTGGAGCCCTTGACAAAAACTCACACTTCTGGAGAAAAGCTGGAAGTGGTAATTGCTACTGATGCTTGTCCTGAAACAACTTGGCCTTTGAATGAACTCCCATTACAGGGCAGACTAGTGCAGGAGCTTCACAAACACTTCATGACAGTCCTGAAAAAATGATCCTTTATAAGCAGGAAACACAAAAGAAAAGCTCTGCTATCTTCTGACAAGGAGCCAGGGAATTTAAGATGTTCCTGTGCTCTTTTTCTTGATCTTATCCTCACAGAATATGGGTAGAATTAAAACAAAACTGAGAGCCATGTTTATTAAGATGTTTTGCTGCAAGCAGGCAGTAATCCATCTCAGATTTAAGCCTAAAAGCCTTTCAACTTGTAGATCATATGGTTGATAAACACATGAGATGAGGGGTAGATATGATCCAATAGCCCTTTGTGGATTTCAGCTTGTAAGTGCCAGGATACCATTTAACTTTTAAAATAGCACTTCTCAAAATAATTTCATTGTGCCACCTAATTATACACAGAATGTTCTAGTCTGTGTGTGATGGACTGCTTCTCTCCCCATGCATGGAACAGGTAACTGAGAATTAATAAACTGGCAAGTCAAAAAACCTGAAGGTTTTACACTCTGACAAAGGCAACTGTGTACATTTGGCACTACTCTTGGCTTAATCACTAAACATCAACAATTGACAAAAAATACATCCACTTTCTTTGCTGAGGAACATGATGAATTTTATGATGGATATTTGGGCACATTAGGTGTAGGGATTATTTTCTGGTTGAAGCCTGATGAGTTTTACACACAGTCCTTCTCATCGATTTAGGTGCATTTCACAAAACATACAAATGCAAATTTACCATCTTCTTCCTGCTCTACAAAGTCTTCTGTCAAAAACTTCTTTTTCTCACTCCTCCCCTCATGTTGTTTCATCAGCTATTTGTAAGAAATGGAGATTAGAAAGCAGCAGATCTGTATAAAATTAAAGGTACATTCCTATCAGTGCAACAGACAGCAAGTAGACAATATTTTCAGTTGATAACAAGCATATTTTCTAATAAATAATACATGCTGACAGAAATCTGACACTGAATTCTATTCTTCAGCACAATTCCAGTTATGCTCCATTGAACCATCACTTTTCTTACACTAACATAATGAAATACACCGTATCAACACACCATAACCAAACAGGGCTGTGCAATTCCATCAGGGCAATTAATGCAAGAAAGAGAAGGACTTACTGGAGTGAGTCCTGTGAAGGGCACAAAGATGATTAATGGGCTGCAGTGTCTTTCATAATGGGACAAGCTGAGACAGCTGTAACTCTTCAGTCAGGGAAAGAGAAGGCTCAGGGGGTTCTCATCAACATGTATAAATACTAGATGGGAGGGAATGAAGAGGAGAAGCCAGACTCCTCTCAGTAGATCCCACTGGCAAAACAAGAAGCAATAGGCACAAATTAAAAAACAGCACATTCAGTATAAGACAAGAAAATAAATTTTGCCATGAGTGTAGTCAAACACTGGAGCAGGTGGCCCAGAGAAGTTATGAAGTCTCCCTCTGGGGACATTCCAAACCTGACTGCACATGGTCCTGGGCAACATGCTTGAGTAGACCCTGCCTGAGTAGGTGAGATGGAGCAGATGATCTCAGGACTCTTCCAACCTAAATGATTGTGAGTCTGTAATTTACACCATGGGATAGCTTCAGGAAAGAAAGATCAAGTTTTGTGAAAATTCATTTGAAAGCTGCACCCTTGTGCTCTAGGAATCTGAAATGCTAATATTAAACAGCATTTTCTTCTTATAGTCATGTTTATTACCCTATTTATTTCACAGAGTTTTCAATTCTTCAGTTGAACCAAAAATATTTTCCAAAACTAAGCCACATTCAGAAATAGAGTAATTCTACATTGGTCCATTTGTGTTTGAATTTTGATGCATTTTTATCAGTGTCTGAAGACAATGAATGCAGGTTGTGTATTACAAACATTCACTATCTCTATGTTTGTATCAGCCACTGCTTAATTTTAGAAAACAGAGATACTTGAAATCTGAACTAATCCCTTCTATGCAAATGCACTATGCCTGGTTATTGCACCAAGAGTCACATCTCTTCCAAAACACTACAAACTCACCAGACTGACCTCATGGTCATGGAACTCTTTAATTTCCAGCCTTTCTGTCAGAAATGCTATGCATTTACAAGTGTCATTGATTTTCAATGGAAGTCAAAGGTGCACAGGCTCACTCAAAATCTACTGCTTTGAGACAAGCCACACAACGAGCTTCTAATGGGATTCTCTCAGTACAAAAAATTTATAAAAACAGTATTTCATGGATGAGTACACCCCCAAGCACTAAGGCCAGTCAATAGATTCTTTTCCTACAAAATAAGGTATATTTCATCGCATAAGCTGGATGTCATTCAAACATATGCCTCAGTGTCTTACATGGAACTGTAAACATTATGTATTCTTCAGAAGTCAGACATCGAAAAGCTTTTTAGTTTGCAATCACATCTCACTTCAAAAATGTGCAGAGTATGTAAGATCATTATTTCCTTTTCTTTTTTTTTTTAATTAACTAAATGAGTCTTGAAGTGAAGAAAACAAAGAACAACAGAAATAGGGGAACATAGGGAATTTTGCCTCCACAGCTCACACAGCATTTCCCTAGCCCCAGGGGAGCTATTTAAAACTTGTTTGTAGCAAAAAAGGCACCAAAAATTGTTATAAATGTCATATGACTTTCATAAAAGATATGAAAATTTTGCAGAGTTGTGTAAAAATATCACAACAGGAGGCAAGTTTTTTTGAAAAAAAGCCAAACAAACAAACATATCTTTTTAAATAAAGAAACCTAAACTAGTGAAATGGAAGAAATGAAGTCAGTTATAAATTCATATGATCTTATGGGCTTATCATGAAATGATAGTCAAGCTTTTGCTCCAGATGGTGCAATAGTGCTTGTGACATCCACTTTGAACTGCAATCTAGTTATGTGTCAAGCAGGAGAGTCCATTATTCACTGCATCAGTGCTGGGGAAAGAAGGTTAAAAGTTCAAGACATGCCCCAAGTGATTAAGGTTGTAAAAATCAGGAGATATACCATGGGGAAAAAAATGCCACTCTTCCTTTTCTTCCATAGTCAGTTTGTTCCCAAAATAAATGTGTTTAAGCAAAAAAACCCGAAACCAAACCAAACCAAAAAACCAAAACAAACAAAAACCAACCAAACAAAAGCCCCTAAACCAAAAAAAACCACCGAACCCCCAAAACAACAACAAAAAAATAACAGGATGCAGGAATACCACAATTCCGTACAGCAATGTACAAATTATCTTTTTTATTTGAACTCCTTAAACCACTCTGCTACCAGCTTTTTACCTAGAAAGAAGCATAAAGGCTCCTCTTAAAATCTGTCCACAAGTTACAAGACTTGAGAACTCAGTTAACACTTTCTCACTTGTGATATTCTTTTCAGCTATTACATACTTGCAACTAACTCAGATTTCAAACTTTATTTTTCATGTACCCCACAGATCACCAGTTCATCTACACTAGTCAGGCTTCACTTTTCAGTCATACAAACCTTTGCTCTGATAAACAGTAACAAAACCTACAAATTGCTTCCCACCACCCCAAAAGTTTCTGCATTTGGAACTGCAAGTGCTGCTTCTCCAATACTTGAGCAAATTTAGATTTCTAATTCAATATAAAAAGAAGATGCAAAACTTGAAAGGTGAAGCTAACACAATCTCAATTCAAAAAACCTGCAAAATTTTTTGTAGTGAGAGTAATGAATGGAAAGTATTAAAAAAAGGGAAAAAAAAAAAAAAAAGGTGCTTTAGTGCTCAGAACCTTTGAAAAGGTATGAAGTAATTCTTTCCAGGAAGGTCTCTTCTTTCAACAAACAGGTAGAAAAGAGTAATACCATTGTAATAAATTTTCTGTCTGCCATTTTCTAACTCTGTTTGTCTCTAATTTTGCACATTTGTATAAATTGTATTATGTATTATGTACTATAAATGTATTATGGCCACATTGCTGCATCCTCTTTGAAATTAAGTCAGTACCTCATATGCAGTAATTGATGTGTTAGCACACATTTTTGTGTAAAAGAAAATACTGAATATGAATTTCACAAAGCATGACAACATTCAGACTCTGTATATATTTGTGTGTTAACATTTCAGAGGAGCATATTGACAGTGCAGACAAAACTCCCTGTAATCCATCACATCAGGGTCCTTGAATGACGTAGGATTTAGTAATGCCCTAAAGTTCACAACAGTTACTTCAAAATGTACACAACAAAGAAATCCTGTGGCAAACTCCTGACATCCAAAACTAAACCCAGCACTCATCCATAACCTGTGCATTACATTAAAAAACCTACACACTACAAAACCCATCTAATATCCCACAAATTTGAGGACGACCTTCTGTAAACTCAAAACTGGGCTCGAAAACTCGTCTTTAAATACTGTGTGTTCCAAATCCCCTTTGGAGTGAGGATGATAAATCAAAGCCTGTGAGCTCTCACCCTGCAGTTCAGCAGGCTCCTTCGGACAAGGCCAGGCTCACCCCTCACACAGCAGGAGCTGAGCAGACCCACAGGAAGGATCCTCAAAGTTTAGAAAGAAATTAGTACGAAAGCCCACTCAACTTGAAGTAACCATTGGAGCGGAGAATGATTACTCAAGGCAAATGAACTCTCATATGAGTACTTGGGAAATTAAAATAATAGTGTTGTGGGAGTTGGGGGAAGTCTTAAATAATTATTAGAAACTTCCAAATATGCCGTATATATATTAAATAAGTTCTTGCAAGTTTTTATCTAGACTAAAAGACGAATCTAAATGTTGTGTTCAGCCATGTCCAAGGACAGAATCTTTTGTTTAATCTTATACATAAAGTTTTATTTAGCTTCGTTACTGGAGTTTTTTTTTTCTTTAGAGGATATAGAATATTAAGAATAAAAAGAAACACTACAGAAGCATTTTAGGTACAAAAAGAAAAATGATTAAGAAGCTTTTTTTAAAAAATGAAATGCCTCAAAAGCAGTAATATATCTGTAGAAGAGAATTTGTATCACCAAGCTAAAAAGACAATCCTGATTTTATTGGAAATGTCATGCAGTTTTTATGTCCTGAGAACTGACTTCAAAGAAGCCCTTGTCATTGGAATGAACACACATTGCTCCTCTGTGAAATCCTACAAGAACACAGATGGCAGTGAGACCATGATCTTAATTGATTTACGGGTCAAGTTTGTATCTTTAAAGATGCATTTTTGAACAGCAAAAAGCAAATCCTTCGTGCGACCCTTAAGCATGCAGAATTATACTTGGGTTTAGAGCATGCCTGATTAGCACCACGTATTTATACCCGAAGGAGATGCACATGAAAAAGGGAACACACACAACACATCACAAATATCATAAACGAGGAAAAGCTGATTGTAATTTGTTTCCTGGCACAAGAGTTAGGCTCGAGGTGAGAAAAAACTGTAGAGTTGCTCTCAAAAGAAACATGAGCCATTTATCTCTGAAACCAGCAGAAGAGGCAGTCTAGAAGATTCGGAGCAAAATCTGTTGAGAAGACATCAAAACATGATGCCACCCCTAGGAACGTCATAATTGCAGTTATACAGATGGGGTTTTAATGTATGTGTTGATATAAGTGAAGTATCTTCACTGTTTAAAAATAAACAAAAAGAACTACTACAGGATGTCATTTGTACCCAGTCATTTTTCAAAGGCCAGACTTACACCAATCACAGGCTTTTTCTCACTGGGTTTGTTCCTTGGCTCTTGCTACATATACTTTGATTAGAGAGTTTTTAATTACACTTTAGCCTGTTAGCACCATGGGGCCAATAAAACTAAGAGAAATAGAACTAAATTCTTTTCATTCAACACAACTGGTAACTAAACACCAATTAATTACACCCACACAAGCCTAATGAAGATAATGGGGTTGCAGAGAGTTCAGGGATGGTATGAAGTGGCTTGTGGTATCCTAACCTTAATCAGTTAACTACTTTGTAATAGGGAGGATCACAGGATAAGCCACCCTCTTTCTACATGCTTACAATTACTATTACTGTTAATGGAAATTACATGGCCACACAGTTCATGTAACATTCACTTGATCAGGAAACAAAAATTATAAATACTTGAGAGGACTCCCTACTAATATTTCCAACAGTTTATTGAAAACAAGAGTGCAGGGTTAATAAATTAGTATCATTCTGCTTCATCTCATTGCTTCATTCAAGGCAAACCTGACGGATTTCTTCCTTTCCAGGGAGGGGGCATCCACAGTGTCTCTGGGAAAGCTATGCCAAAGCCTCACCAGCCTCACAGTAAAGAATTTCTTCCTAATATTTAATCCAGATCTGTTTCAGTTGAAGGCCATTGCCCTTTCTTTTATTGCTACATACCCTTGTAAAAAGTCTCTTTCCATCATTCTTGTAGGGGGACCTTTTAGGTACTGGCAGGGCTCTAAAGTTCCCTGGAGTCTTCTCCTCTCTAGGCTACACAATACCAACATCCTCAGCCTGCCTTCAAAGCAGCGGTTCTCCAACCCTCTGAGGATCNGCCACATCCACGGGACATTCCCGTGAGGGGCAGCTGAGGAGGTGCCATAATCCATCAAAGACCCCGAAAGCACTCCCCAGACTCATCGGGAAGGGTCCCAAGAGGAAGCCAGAACTAAGAAGGAGCTGGCCTATGTAGAATCCAGGATCTACCAGGAAGGGTCCCAAGGGGAAGTCANCACACTCTGTGTCATGGCAAAGCCATTCAAGAACCCCAGGGTCAAGGGCAGAACCCTGAGGGACACCCTTTGTCCCTGGCCTCCACCTGGACATGAAGCCACTGACCACAGTTCCCTGGCTGCATCCATCTGGGCAGTTCCTCACAGCCCANAAGCAGGAGCTGGCCTATGTAGAATCCAGGATCTACCAGGAAGGGTCCCAAGGGGAAGTCAGCATTGAGCAGGAGCTGTCCCCAGTGGAAACCAGGTGCTACAATGAAACAATATCAGAACGTATCAGAAAGCACAGCTCTCGCATTGGGTGGTATAAACCAGATCATGCTCAGAGACCACTACACTAGCATCATTTACCTCCAGGAGACTGTTCTTCCAGGAATATTTAATTAAACTGGNCCACCTCTCCTCCACCTGACTGCAACTTTGGGCTGTGACTTGAGCTGCCTATCAGAACTTGAGATACGATAAAGGTGACATTATTGTTCAATTGTCCCTCTGATCTAGGGACAAGGAAACAAGACTAAGGGAGAAGAATGTATCTACAAGAAAGCCAAACCCAGCAGCTGTCCTGAAAATAAGCTTGGGCCAGTCTTGGCCTGGGAGAGGCCATAGCCCACAGGCTCATCTGCTGAGGACATGTTTGCACACACTCTCCAAAACCAAGGGAGGAAGAGAGTTTTGGGGCTGTGGCTGGTCAGAGGCAGTGAACACCCATCCTCCCTCACAAAAACTGGCTCAGCTGTCAAACCCCCCACGCCAGGAAGGCCACATCCACGGGACATTCCCGTGAGGGGCAGCTGAGGAGGTGCCATAATCCATCAAAGACCCCCAAAGCACTCCCCAGACTCATCGGGAAGGGTCCCAAGAGGAAGCCAGAACTAAGCAGGAGCTGGCCTATGTAGAATCCAGGATCTACCAGGAAGGGTCCCAAGGGGAAGTCAGCATTGAGCAGGAGCTGTCCCCAGTGGAAACCAGGTGCTACAATGAAACAATATCAGAACGTATCAGAAAGCACAGCTCTCGCATTGGGTGGTATAAACCAGATCATGCTCAGAGACCACTACACTAGCATCATTTACCTCCAGGAGACTGTTCTTCCAGGAATATTTAATTAAACTGGAGCTTTCTGGGGCAACCTGACAAATACCTGGCACTATTTGATCACTGCCACCCAGGCCTCTGACTGCACAAGCCCCTCCTGAAGCATTTGTGCCCAAAGGAGCAGCCACCCACCACATCAACCCCTCCTGAAGTAAGAAAATCTAATGAGGCATTTGCTACCCACTCTTCTCAAGGAACAGGTAGTGTCAGTTCAGAAACTTTTTCAGAGGAAATAGCTTTTAAGAAAAGAGGGTTTAAATCTCTGGAGAGGTACCATAGTATTTCTAAAGGATGTGAAAGGAAAAGAAAATGATTCCTTAGGGATTTTTCTTCATTATCACCCCACCTGGAGAAGAGAGCACACAATGAGCAAAGGTCCACACATATTGATTTTAGAGCTGGGGAAGTGTGCAGCTAACAGCTTTTAAGTATCTCCATTTTCAGTTACTTCAACAAAATTACCAATGAACAGTGTAAGAAAGTGAAAGTTTTTGTAGGAAATTGCGGGCTAAAAATGATCATTTAGGTCGTGAAATGTTTCTTTTCATTGAAAGTGGAGGGCTTTCAAACGTAGGAGTTACTGTGGGCGTTTTGCAGCGTCGCCTTCACCAAACATTTCCGAAACCACAGCCTGTCCCTCTTTCAGGACCATAATCTTACAGAGTTTTGTTGCTCGGAGACTTTTAAAACCAAGTAACGCTTGGTCGTGCCATCCTCACTTGGAAGGCCATGACCGGGCTCTGAGGGAAGTGCGAGCACCGCGCGGCGCTGAGGAACCAACCCAAACCAAACCGGGCCAAACCGAACCACCTCTGCTCACAATCCGGAGTGTTCCCGGGCGGGTCTGAGGGAGCAGAGCCCCGGTAACGTGGGGCCCGGGCAGAACGCCCCGAGGTGCCGCAGCGCCGCGCAGGGGCAAGCGGGGAGAGGAGGAAGGGGCAGGCGCTCCCCGGCTGCGTTGCTCGGCAGCGGCCGCGGCCCCGCGATGGAAGCGGCGGCGCGGCTGAGGCGGCTCCGGCGGGAGGCGGCTGAGTATTACCGAGGGCACCGGGTGCCGGAGCGGATGGAGGAGGCGCTGAACGCCCTGTTCCCGCTGTGCCCCGAGGATCTCTACGGGGAACTGGTAGCGCGGGGCAGGGAAGCAGCCGGGTGGGCCAGAGCGGCCTCTCCAGGCCACGCGTTCCGCCGAGGGGCCGTGTGGGTGTCCGCCGTGCCCGTGGCCACTCCTGGCCCTTGCCCTCAGCGAAGGGGTGCCGCGGGGAGGTCGGAGTCTCTGTGGTGACGATTCAGTGATTTGCCCCCTGGCCCGGGCAAGGATTGAGATAGGATTGTGTTTGTGGCCAGTGGGACCTGGATGCTTCGCCGTGTCCGCAGCAGCCGGGCTTCTTGTCCTCTCCTGGTTGCTTGTCTCGACACAGAAAGAATAGTCCACAGATGGACTACTGTTTGTCCCTAACAAAACTGCTGCTCAGCAGTGATCACTCCCGGGCCAGCGGCGACAAGAGAGTGGGTGCCGTTCACACTGCAGCTGCTCAGGAAAGGCAAATGGGCCCCTCTGGAAGAGTCAAGAATCAGACCAATTTTATCTGTTCCCACTTGGCAACATATGATTGACAGTAGTCATAATGAAACCTCAGTTAGTGGTGATACTGGAATTGCCAATGCTAGAATAGTGAGCAGCTCTCAAAAACAAACAAACAAACAAAAAAACCCCCAAAAAATCTAATATGGTCTTTGATGGGAGAGTGGCTGTGGAATTGAAACATTTCATTCCATCTTACACTGTTTCCCATCTCCCAGTGTTTCGCCATGATCAGTGGAAGGGACTGGAACTAGTAAAGCCTTTCTTTGCTTTGCTTGGTAGTTGGCATGTTCCTCTTCTTTGTAGCCCTGAGTGTTTCGTAGTTTTCCCATTTGGTAAGTTGTGGCTTGGTGACTCTCCGATACCAGATTAAATAATGAAACTAGTAAGGAAGTATGTAGAAACCTCAGGTAAAAATGTAATCCTTTTTCTAAACCAACATTAGTGTTTATAACTATGAACAGAGACCAAAATGTATTGAATTATGATAGTTCATCATGCCCATTAAAGACCATGTTGAAAGAAGAATGAGGACTCTGCCTACCAGAAATCATGGTTTCCACCTTTCTCACAGGGCTCAAAGCTTGCTGGAATGTATAAATCATAAAATGAGAGAATATTCTGAGTTGGAAGAGACCCAGTAATGAATTTTTTCAGTGGTGGATTTGATTGTAAGATACTTCATGGAATAAAAGCCTCATTGCCTGGAAATTGACTTTTGATTCAGTTCTTTCTCTTTCATTTAAGGCTAACTACCTTTCCAAATTTTCAAAAGCTCCAGTAATATGCAGATTAGTTGGAAGAAAAGTTTTTGATGGAGTTGGTCAGCCAACATTAGAAGTGGAAATATACTGTACAGTTAAAAACTGGGAGAAGGTATGAGTTGCTTCTTGTTTTATTTATTTTACTGGGACAATATCTGGGGAGGTACTATTCTCACATCTCAAGGAACGTTTTATTTTCCATCTTTGTGACAAGATATAAATCCCTGTGACTCAACAGTTGGGTGTTGTAACTTGGAAAAAAAAGGTGTAGTGAAAAGTTAGACAGTGGCACCTATGAAAACTATTTTCAATATTAGACAATATTTTGTGAATGGGATCTGATAGCATATCTTTGTATATTATTTTTTTTTCTGTCTTAATGATCATGTAGGTTTTTCTTACACCCCATACTAACCTTATATATTCACTTTCATTTCTCCTTTTTCTTCAATTTTCAGATCTTTATGTTTCTCTTTGTGTGACACTTTCAGAAAAATACAGTAGAGGTGAAAGACAGTACAGATAGAGGCACTTCTTTCTCACTGAGCTAACTGGTTGATTTGGGTGACAGGAAAGTCAAACATACCCAATTAGCACCTGCAATGCAGAATTGATGGCTCATCTCTTCCCCAACCTGAAATATTCAAATTACATCTTCGCAGCTCTAGCTATTGTGGAGTAATTATTTCTACTTACCCTCAGTAAAACTCTGGTTCACTTAATTCTTGAATTACATGTAACCTCATAGATTTTCACAGGATATAAAGTTAATACTGTTACTGCAGGCATCTGTGGGAAATTTGTAAATTGTCTTCCTTAAGTGAAATTTCTAAATATCATTTGTTCTTCATCAGTACAGAAAGGTTTGAGTTATCTAAGACAAAAGTAACTGGTCATGAGGGATGGCATTAAACAGGGATGCTGATGAATCATGGTACAGCAGGCTTCCAACAGCTGCAATAAAAGGTGTCCTGATGACTGTATGGTCCTTAAAGTAACTCCATTCTATTCTGATAGCATAATATATGTGTAAGGCAGATCTATCAGAGGGGATTTGCCTATGTAGTTATAATTTTAGGTCAAAAAGCTTGAATAACCTCTGCAATTACCAAAGTATAAGAGCCTAAAAAGAAGGTGCTGGATGAGAAAAGACAGGTGGAGCAAATAGACTTGGAGATATGTACTTGTAGTTAGTAAGGATGTATTTATTAGTCTTTCAAATGACATTTTCAATTTAGAAATAAGTAGTGTTTTAAAACTTTTACATTGTTTTGGTTTTAGTTTTGGTTTGGGTTTTGTTTGTTTTTTTTGTTTTGTTTGTTTGTTTTCAGAGGATTTGTTCTGCTGTAATGGCTACTCATTCTCAAAAAACTGAAAATGCTTTACCTGAAACAATTGAAGCTGATGCAAAAGAAAGAAATGTCTCTGTTCATACTGCTGTGCAATGGGTGAATGAATCACTGAGCTCAATATTAAGGGACTTGGAGCCTACTGACCAGTGTCAAGCTGATAAGATGCTTGGGTAGGTCTTGCATATTATGAAAATTATTGCATTTGAATATTTGAAATATTCACCATTAATTTATATTGTAATGGAAGATGTAGAATATGCAATGTTTTCTACTTTTTTGAAAATGCTTTTAGGATCTAATGTCTGTCTCAGACCAATTTCACTACATTATTGCCAGCTTGTCATAATTATGATATAAAAAGCATGCTGTTTTGGGCTGCAACACTCAACAGAGGCTGTGGCAAACAGACCTGATTGCCTTCCTCATGGGCTAGATTTGGGAAAACCTTGACAAAAGGAATAAGGACTCAGTTGGAAAGTGAGTCTAAATAGGATTTTAATGCATTGTTTACACTACTTTATGTATCTCACATACTCAGTCTGCCTGAATTGGCTTTCTGTGACCCATGGGAGAAGGTTTCACTTCATGCATGTAATTGAAATGCAGCCTCCTCTGAGTTTGCAGCCACACAATAACCAGTGTACAACTCACCTACTGCCTTAACCTAGGCCAGGCTGATGGATGTCATGAAGTGCTGACAGGATCTGTTACTACCCGTGCAAAGGAAATAAATCCTTCATGCTCACACTGTCTGCTCAGAGCCAACTTTCAAACCAGAATGATTTACTAAGCATGTGCTAAGGTTTGCAATGCTTGCTTTTGGTCCTTTTTGTTCAATCAGTGCTACAGATGACTACCAAAAAAGAACAATATGATAAATTTATAGACTTCTCTGGCTTCACACAGGGCATCTGTGGCAGAAGCTCAAATACAAGCACTTCATCTGCCTCCTAGCATGTTCTTTAGCTTGCATCACATCTGTCTACTTGTCACATGTCTAACAATATTTTGACCCAGTAATTTTTATGCCTCTTCCCTCAGTGAATACTTTGCAAACAAGGTAGAAGAAAAAAAGGAAATTGAAAAGCAAGAAGAAGAAGGACAAGAGGGAGAAGAAAAAAAAGAGGAAGAAGAAGCAGCAAAAGTTGCTCCTGCCCCTGCTTTTCGCCCTTCAGCCCCAACATCTAAGCCAAAAAAGGGAGGAAAAGGTTTTACTTTATTTAATTTTAATATTTTCTGCAATACAGATATTGATAAAGATCCTAAAAGACACCCTGTCTCATGTTCAAAGGGTTTGGTTACTCTCTCCTGACCTTTTTGATCACAGCAGTTTCTGCAGCAAGTTGAGGGAGGGGAAAATAGTTTCCTCATCATTCACATGCATTGGTTGAACAGAGTTTCTGCCTTTGTTTTACAGTTGGTTTAGACAGGAGGTTATTATTCTTCAGTGAGGAATAAGAATGGAGGAGGATGCAAATGAAGAATAAAAATGAAAATGATAAGGAAAGAAAAGGAAATCACAGAACTGAGTGGTAAAAAGGAAATAGAATTAAGATAGAAGCTGAGAACAATTGAAAGAGGAAGGAAAGTTTCCTTCTAACACTGAAAAAAGGAGGAAATACAGAGAAAAGCAAAAGAGAAAGAAAGAAGAGGGTGAGATGGGAGTGAAGGGTAGTATAGAGTAGGAGGGAGTAAGCAAACATACTGCTAGTGGAAAAAGGAAAAAATGGTGTGAGACTAGAAAAACAAGGAAAGAATACATGGCCAAAACCAAACAACCCAAAGGAAAAAAACACCATATGTTATTTCCATCTATACATTAAACTCAGACAAAAAAGGGTTGTCATTTGTTGGAAGGGCAGAAAATTTTGGCAAATTATTTTTTCTTATCAGTTCAGTTGCAGTTATCATATACTGTGAGTAAAAACCCTCCCACTTCATATGTTGGATGTGTGCACAGTAAATTCACCTTTGACCTGAAATTGAACTTCTGCAGTTGTCAGGTCCATCCAGATATCATTGTGGTGTATTTGATACTTCAGTCAAGCTTCTGCTGATCCATCTATTATGTGTTTTCACTGATTGTGACATTGACTGTGATATTATTGTTAGTCTCAATGCCTGATTATTTGGAGCCAATACCAAACAATCCCCAATGCAATGGTTCTTGGGAATCAGATGATTTATTCCAGCTTCAGCAAGTGCTCCCTGGAAGTGTTCATGTAAGCACTACAGGCAATAAATAAGGTAGTGGGAACTGCTTGGTTTAAAGCATTTTGGACAAAGTTCTTGTATCTGAAAGTGAAATAAATTCTTATTGAAATTTAATGGGTAATATTTAAAAGACCTGTTTCTCTTTGGCAATTCCAGTTGTAATAGGCCTGAATTTTTTTTCACAGTCATTATTAGAAGAAATCAAGTATTTGTATTCCCAATCTGGTTATAATGTAATCTTCCTTTTTTTTAATGCAAAATCTGAGCATTTAAGGAGCACAATAAAGAAGACTGAAAACATGCTTTTGAAAGGAACCTGAAAAATTATGTAATGTTGCTGAACTCAAACACAGATAAATCAAAATACGTACTTCAGTGGCTGAAAGATCTCCAAAAGAAACAGACTTGAAATGCATTTGAAAGCAGAGTGAGGACAAATACTCTGCTTGTAAGGTTGTTCCATGTAAAACAGCTGACAGAATTAAGTTTTTTAAAAATAAATGATTGGTTTTTAGTACATTGAGTACACACCGAAATGACAATACTGTGTTTGCTCACATAACTCCAACCCACAAGCAGATATTTAGGACCAAGAAAATATTTAGCTACTACTCTGTGTGTTGTAGGGAAGAAGGTGTTAGTGGAAGTGAACCCCATCCCACCTGCAGAACCTGCTGAGCCAGTGCTGTGTGGCAGCTTGGCCATTGGGGGAACATCACTTGCCATAGCAAAGGCTGGGGCCAGCATTCTCCACATCCCACTGTACTTACACACTGCACTGCTCAAACACAACCAGGTACTCGTGGCTTTTGTAATTTCCTTTATTTTGTCCCACTTATCATAATTATTGCAGCCAGTTGTGACAGTGTTATTAAATTTGCCTCCTAGAATGTGTGCCTGTGTTTGCAGTTTTTGAACCCTGTACCATAACAAAAATATATCAGAAATTATTCTGATTTTTACATTTTTATTTTTGCCTAGCACTCCCAATTACAGGAATCACCTAAAGAAATGACTCTGCCACTCCCAATGGTTACTCTGTTGAACTGTGAAAAAAATTCACCTACAAAACTGAAATTAGTCAAAGAAGTTATGCTTATACCACCAGTTGATTTGTCATTCAAGCAGGTACTGTTTCATTTTTTTAATAAATGTATTCTATAGACATCATACTAACCACATATATACATAAGTATATAGATGTTTTCAATATAATCTGTACAAACTATTTTTTTCATTTTTTGTTAGCTTACAAGGCCAGAGTTTGAACAGATGTTAGGCATAATTCTAACACTAATAACATTAAATTAAGTAAAAAGATGATTTAAAAGAAGAACCATGAAGATACAAGTTAAAAATTGATTTTTGTATAGAGGAAAAAATCAGTGCATTGAAGATGTCCAGGAATTGTGTTAGACAATTATAAATTTTGCAGTAGTACATTATAAATATTACCAGTTGTTTGATATAGCATATAAAACCACAAAACCCATAACAAATTCACAGGAAAGCATTAAATATTTGGGAATAGGTTGCTTTAAAATGAAATTGTGACACTAGAAGAGAATACAAAGAGCAAGAAGGATGGGTGAGACAGATGGGATCAGCCCTCTCTCTTTTTGTTTAGCCATGTGTTGCATTTAAGAATGTATCTGCACAGGATGCCTCCATTAGGGCTGTGATTTCTACTTTGTGTGCTTGTGACCTGAACAAATAGCTGAGCTCGATTCTCTCTCTTTTTGCTTTTCCTTTAACTTTTCTGGATTGTGCCCCCGAGCTGTTAACAAGGTCACTAATTCTGCCCCATTCAAAGCCAGGGTGCCTCCCAGGGCCCATGGGAGAGGAGGAAGATGTTTGCTGCAGTGCAGAACACCAAGCTGTTTGTCCTGTGTTGTTGCCAGCTGTGACTGACTTCTGCCCCCTTCATATTCCTCTACTGGCACAGTTTGAGAGAATATGAAATGTCCTTTACCAAGTTTGCACTCAACATTTACTAGCTCAGCTAAAAAGGAAAAAGAGCCTTGCATTAAAAGCAATTAATTCATTTAATTGGAGTGTTCCCCAATGTTTAAAATAAAGACATTTTTTGGGGTTTTTTCCTGCTTCTTGAAAGTATTCTGAAGGTAAATGCACTCTGTCTTGTCAGAGTTTAGGAAGTCTTAGGCAGAGTCACAATTGGGAACAGGGATTATCACCTTCCCACTTCTCAGATATAAGTGCAGTCCCATATATTTTTTATTTGTTGGATATCTGAAGGGCTACTTTTGGGCAGGAGACTGCTTTCCTTGACATCCCATAATCAAGTATTCCTGCCCATTCCACTGCTACTAACCCTTTATCGTTGGGCACTTGACTGCATTTTGTGGATGGAGAGATTGTGTTAAAGAGTCTGTAATGATTTGGGCTTTTTTGAACACTTTATATTAAAATTTGCATTTAGAATAAGTGTTGTCTCTCTTCTGATTTAAGCTGCTAAAATGAATTAATATAACTTTCTTTTGAAGATTACTATTTTTTGATTTCAGGGCATAGAAAGAGTTCTGGATATTCAGAAAGAAATGACAAGGCTGTTGGAGTGTCCAGGCAAAACGGTACAAGGAAAATTGTGTTCTTCCAGTGAGATGTACTTTATCTGATCTTTTCACTACCATGGTCTTTTTAAACATCCCCATGGAACACTTAGCCTGTTACAGGCTCGTGACACAGAATAGAGGATGTGTTTCTCTGACAGAGGAATACAACATTGGCCGTTTGGTGATACTAAATTAGAAAATTTAGAACAAAATGTTGTTCTAAGCATAAGGCTTTCTGTTTCCCTGAAGAAATATACTGGGAGCGAATGGTATCAGAGGGGCATATACAATGTATATTCTGACCTTGCTCCACCTCTCACACACAACATATTTTATTCCAGATACTATTACTGTAGCGGTAAATCAGTCTCAGTGTGTGCATGTGCTTTTTGGAAAGCAATGTTGTTGTGTTTCTCCAAGTACAGTCTAGATTCTAATTTCTGAGATCCCCTGTTTTCGATGGGCTGGGTGAGAATGTCTTGAAAAACAAATCATGGTTGGATAGATGTCCACATAGAAATAAATATTTTAAATGACTAATCACCAAAAAATAAAACTATTAAACTATTAAATAAAGTTATTTCCTAACTGAAATATTTACAGTCTCCTTTGNTTCTTTTCTTTTCTTTTCTTTTCTTTTCTTTTCTTTTCTTTTCTTTTCTTTTCTTTTCTTTTCTTTTCTTTTCTTTTCTTTTCTTTTCTTTTCTTTTCTTTTCTTTTCTTTTCTTTTCTTTTCTTTTCTTTTCTTTTCTTTTCTTTTCTTTTCTTTTCTTTTCTTTTCTTTTCTTTTCTTTTCTTTTCTTTTCTTTTCTTTTCTTTTCTTTTCTTTTCTTTTCTTTTCTTTTCTCATCTTTTCTCATCTTTTCTCATCTTTGTATTTTTCCATGGAATTGATTTTCATCTGCTTTCACTCCAACAGCCTGGTGCACAAACAGACAGTAAGAAAGGAAAAGCACAAAAAGCTCTGGTAAGAAAAGAGATTTTAACTCTAAGCCTTCAACAAGGTATTAACAGCAGCAGGGAACTTAAAATGTTCTTAAGAAAGGAAGCATTAATCTACATTGCCATTTTGGAAAGGTCAAGGCCAGACTTAAATATTCCAGTAATAATTTAGATTCTTCTGACTATACCTTCTCATCCTGGGAGACGGTAGAAAAATAAGGGGAAATTCCTGGGATCTGGTAATTTTTCTCATATAGGAATCCTGGCAATTTATCCAAATAGGCATTTTGCAGGCCTGTAGCACCAGCAGAGAACTTTTAGTCATGTAGACCATAAAACTGTTACCTGTAAGAGTTGTGGACTGTGCTGTTTCCTAACCCTGGGAGCATATCCCTCTTTATCCTGCTGTATTCAGGATATATATATATAACCCCTGTCTGAGGTTATAGGTAATGGCAGATACAAACCAGCAGCTAAAGGGCAGCACTCACAATATTGCACAGGACATTATTTTATATGGCTCAAATGATCTTTTCTATCCCTTCAAAACCAGTAGTTTGTCGATGAGTTTTCCAGATAGTGGGATGGAAATGCCATGCAGGTTTTGCTCTTCATTCTGAGATGATTTAAATATTATGAGGTGAGAATCATTACTGTTGTGAAGTATAAAAAACAAAGGATGAACAAAAACTTTCCTATTTTATTGTTGCTTAAACAACAAAAAACCCCTCATCATCATTAAGATGCTGGCCAATGTTTTCCAGGTGGGTATTTTCCTTATTAGTACCACAATATGTACTGCAATCATAAGGTGGAATATTTCTGTAAAAGATAGACAAGGAAACAATGCATTAGATTCTCTGGAAAAAAAAAATCCATTTATTTCAGTAGGAGAAAACTAAAGGAGACAGTAGTGAAACTGAATTTAAAACTGATAAAAGCACCATGTTAGTTTGAACTTTTTTGTGAGGGGAAAAAAGGAGAAATGACAAAGTAGGCAGTGAAAAAGAAGTTATTTGGATTAAGGAAGTAAAAACTAGACAGAGAAAAATGTTTTTATACAGATAAACAGTGTTTTTAATAGAATGTAACAAGGCACAGCATATGGACATCTTGAAAACCACCTGAAACTGAAGATTAACCTCTGAAGTGCAGGAAGAGCTGCAGCATTTTTTTGCTGTCTATTGCTGCACCTTTATAATCCCAAATTCCCAGACTTTACAGTTAAAAATCAGTATTTGGAAAACCTACAGAAAAACTGACAACAGAAGGAAATAGGTGAAATATTTGCTCAATACAACTCTGCTTGTGGCTGATGTCCAGCAATACTGTCCCTGAAGCAACTGGGCTGGAGGTATTTCCCCTCTATGAAATTGGTTCCTTCCAGAAGTCTTGGGAGATTCTTGAGGATTCTCGAACACTCCCCAGAGTCAACATCAATGTTGTAGTTGAGGATTAATGAACAAAAGCTATTTAAAAGTGGAGGATATGTTTTCGTGGCAAAGGGTTGGTCCATAGCACCAGAGCATTTGTGGCATTATGGTTGTTAAGAGTGCCTTTAAAATAACTTTTTAAACCAGTGCTAGCCATACAAGATGGAGATCTGCATGACTAGACCGATTTCCAAGGACTATTGCTCTCTACTCATTAGCACTTGATAATCCCTCTTTCCTTGAGAATTGTTCTTAAAGCTGCCAAGGAGATTTCTCAGAACAAAATTATAATTTGATGACTAAATGCAGACTGAAGTGACAAAAAAAGAAAAAAAACCCAACCCATAAATATGTATCATATATATGTGTGTAAATAAAGTGATTATTTCTGTTTTGCTTTCAGGCACCAACCTTAAAAGGAATATCACGCTTAGGCTGCCTGACAACAGGATATGATAGTCTAGAACAACTGCTACTCCAAATACAAATAGCTTGCAACAATATAGGTCTGGAGCTAGGAACAGACATGTACTTAGCATTAAATTGTGCTGCTCATGAATTAATGGATTATGTAAGTAATTTTTCAATTCTGATTTTCTTGGGTTTTAATATAAATGTAGCTGTTAACATTATTTATTATTACGTTCAAACTCACCTACCAGCTCCTAACTCCATTTTTTAAAGGTAGCAATCAAGCAAACGGAAAAAATGATCTCTGCATTTATAGATTCTGGCTGAATCTGCTTGTTTTTCCATTGTATTAAGTTAGATCTCTTGTTTTCTTCAAACTATCCTAACATTTGCATGTATTTTCACTATGGTATGTTTATATAAACATTAGTGCCCATCTCTTTGTGCATCAACACTAACTTTGTAATTTCCTTTTTTTCGTGTTTTTATTTGACAAAATATATTTATCTCCTGATGAAGTCTTACAGTTCTTGCCCGTTACTCCAAGATCAGTCAAGTTTTTCTCCAAGCAGAAAAAGAAACTTCCAATTCCATTTAGTACCTCATGAGCTTTTGTGTGTTTGGGTGTTCTGTAGTGCCAAAGCTTCCATTACCAATATCTTTTGTGAAAGCAGTTGCTCTCCTGGCTGTGATATCTGTGTCCTATACCAGACTGTGCAAAATCTTAACCACTGAATTACCAGTAATGCTGTAACTTTCTGTGATTGAACTGTTAAAGCCACTAAAGCAGTGGATATCCCGGCACAGTTTCACAGTGTGCCCTTAAAATTCCTCGCAGGTTGCAGTTTGTGCTTCCCAGAATGATGAGACTGGTTTTAACATGTATTTTTTTTTTTTTTTTTGGAAAGGGGAAAATTGGCAGGGAAAGGCAGTATCTTATCTTTGAGCACTCCTTGCCCCAGTGATATTTTCTTTATGAAAATGAGGGAAAAAATCACCTTTTTTATTGGAAGAGAAAAATGAGATTTTTTTCATACGAGATTTAATAAAAATACCAGATATTGCTAACTTTATGCTATAATTGTGGCAAACTGGCAGCGTTGCCTAGAAAATGCTGCACTGGATCTCTCTTCCTTTGGCAGTGGCATTGTTCAGAGACTTTGGCATGAGCCCACTGGAACCCACAGTGTCATTTTAGGCAGAGTTTTCTGTGCTAACAACGCAGATACACAGTGAAGCAGATGAGTGAATGACTCCTGATTGAAGCACACACAGCCCATTGCCTTAACAGAGATGTGTGCACTCTGCTTTTCGGGGTCCTGCTTTCCTTATTTTTATGCTTTTTACTTTCTAGGGTAAAGAAAAATATGAAATACTCACTGGAACATTCAAAAGTCCTGATGAAATGGTTGCCATGTATGTGGAAATGATTGATAAATTTCCTTTTATTATTGCATTAATAGATCCCTTAAGAAAAGAGGTAAGATACTGCAGTGCAGTCCTTTAAAAACTGATGGTAGTGTTCAGTGGCATATCACTGACCTTTTCTCATTTTTACAAAACATGTAAAATACAAAGTTTCTGATTTTCAAGTTTTTAAGCACAAAAATACCACTAGAAAATGCATCTAATAGTTTCTTTGAATATATTTTTTTGACAATGTCCAAATTTTTCAGTACTTTTGAGATAATTTCTGATGGAAAGTCCTGGCATGAACAGAATACAGTCAGTACACATACCTTAAAGAATTACGAGAATTTGCTTTTTCTCTGATTCTACTTGCTGAACCACTGTTCTTTTGATTACATTTTCTTCTTTATGTACACTACTCAAATTATAAGGTGAAATTGTAAAATTCAAGTGTATTACAGAAATTGATGTGTACTGCAATATTTTATTATATTACACTGGAGAAGCAAAAATTTGAATATTGTTGTGTATTCAGCCAAAAAATCACCAGAATATATTATTGCTGCAGTTCTTTGTGATGGATATTTACAACCAAAGTCCTGTCACTGGCAGCATTGCTGGGCAGAATTTTTCAAGAGAGGGTAAGACAACCTGTATTTACCTCTGTGATCAAAGTTAGAGGAGTTAATTAGTGTGGCCAATCAACTATAACAGTACAGCACAATAATATTAAGCACAGTATCAAGCTATAGATGGATAAAAGAGATTGTATTTATACATAAGGTTAAATTTCCATGTGTTAAAGAAAAGAATAAAAACTTAATTGCTGCAGAACCTACAATTGTAGGCCGAGATGCTGCAGTTGCACAACTTCATAAAAATTTGCTCTTGGTGCCAAATTTCACTTTATCTTCTTCAGAATAAATACAGGGAGTTCATTTTCATGAACAAAACACAAAGACTATGATTGAAGGGAGAAGCAAAATGATGTTGGCTCTGTGAATCTGACCAGTGCCTGAGTCAGTAATTCTAAAACTGATTAACTGCAAAACCCATCTGATTTTGTCTTTAACTGGAACTTTAAAAGTCATTTTTTGAATAACTGTGTTTAGTATTACCTCACTCTGGTTAGCCTTGCCTCCCTGTGTTGTTTCAGTCTGACTCTCTGAATTACCATATTCCAAAACACCAGGTTATTCCCCACTCCTGCCTGGGCTGCAAACTTCCTTGAGAATTCTTAGGAAGGAAAATATTTGCAAGATGAGAATCAGCAGGAGAATTACAGCAGACAGTGAAGTGCAGTTGGGAACTGAGTACAGAGTTAAGGGAAATCCCTCTCCTCCTCCTCCTCCTGCTCCTCCTCCTGCTCCTCCTCCTCCTCCCAAATCTCCAAGGTTTACCCATGGCACATCTTTGCCCCTGATAATTAGATCCTTGAGGATTAGTTCTGGTACCAATTCAATAATTCATTGCCAGACACCAGACCACTTCGGTGCTTAAATTTAAACATTTGTTCAGGTGTCAAAAACTTCATTTTCTCTTGTGCACAGGCTTGAAATCCATACAGGAATGCCCCCTGATGTTGATTGCAAGTAGATAAGTACAAAAAACCTGATCCACAGACCAAGAATAACCACTGGCAGAATTAAGACGTAGAGATGTTTTTAATATGAGAACTTTGCATTCTGTGGACACAAAGCAAGCAAATTAATTCGTCAATTTCTTCTTTCAAATTCTTTACATATCCTTGTCCTTTATTTAGCCTGGACCATGTACCATGTGGACAATGCATTAAAATAAAGAAACAAAGACCCTGAAAAGTGGAGCTTTGCTAGAAAAGAGAGCATTGTATTCTGCTGTTCCCTATGGGTCCTGCCATTGAGTCTATGTCTCCTGTTCATTATTTTATGTTCAAACAACTATGACACTTGAAATATTAACACAAAAATTAGTCCTTTGAATAAACTAATAATAAATTATTTTATGCTCCATCAAAATGAAATAAATTTCAGGATGGAAATCAAAATACCAGACCCCTGGCATTAATTTAAATTATTTAACTATATTTTGTTCAGTGTTGATTAATTTCAGATTAAAATTTATGTTTTCTAGCAAAATCTTAAAACCCAAAGAAAATCCAAGTGATATGCTTTTCTTAGGCAGAAGGATTTAAAATACAGTATAAAATGTAATTTATTTAAATGAAGGGCATATTTAGGATTAAACCCAAATTGTTGTTTAATTTTTACCTCCTCAGTTAGAGTTTTCATTCAGTTTAGTTTTTTAAACTCCAGTTGTTTGCTTAATTTGTCTATGCAGGACAGAGAACAGTGGAGTAGCATCTGTTGTGCCCTTGGTTCCAAATGCTACCTGATTGCTGAAGATGCTGCCATGCAAATTTCCAAGCTCAAAAGTGACCAAAACATAAACATAGCAATGTGCAGTGGTGTTGTCCTAAAATACATTAACCAAACCAAGGTGTCAGACCTCATAGAACTCACTGGAATTCTGGATGGTGAGTACAGGGAGGGAAAAGGCTGAAACCAAACCATACAAGCCACACCTATAAATAGTACATGTTTTTATTTAATTATTGACACTTCTAATTTAGAAAGCACTTGTCAGAAGAAACTGAAATTCAAATTTTGATTCACAAATCCCTGTCAAGGGGCTGAAAACAGCAGTCAAGGCTCCAGCTATTGTCAGTTAATACACCGTGAATGTTCTGGAGGTGGGTGCCCTTTGACACTGCAGCTAAGTGTCATGCAGTTAGATATCAGAATTCAAGAAAATAAAAGAGATGCGATCAATTAATCTCAATTTTGAATAATGTTAACATTAATAATTAAAAAATTGAGACACGTACAAAGTGTTTAAAATTGCATTTAGATAGATTATCGACTACATATTATTGAGCCTTTGTGGTAAGTATTAAGAACCTGTGCAGCTTTATATGTAAGATCTCTTTGTATCACATTTTCTTTATTCATTTTTATACCCAAGGAATAGATGGACAAATTTAATATAGCTTAGGGTTGTTTTTTTTCTTAAAAACACCTAGAGTCACTGTCTCAAAGTGAGTAAATGGCAACTAAAAGATTTCATTCAGTCAGGTGGTAAATTCTTTTTTGAAGAGAAGAAAAATCATTAATATAGTGAGGAGCACATTTAAAATAAATAGCACAGCCTGATCAGACAGATCAGTGAAATTATGAGACCAGGACAGGATGTCAGATGTTCCCTTATCCATCTGAAAATAAAACAGAATGTTAATGTAACAAACTCATAGTTTACATTTTTATCAGGTGGGGTTTACTCCTGTTGGTATTTAAGCTCGGATAGCCCAAAGTAAAAAAAGAATGAGAAGTCCAAACAATTTCTGTGTCAAATATATAAAATATACTCTAATGAAGGTGTTCCCTCCTGTTATATATAGGTCAAAGACATATTACCATATTAGGAAGTCCAGATGGAGAATCTCCAGATGAAAGCCTCGTGGATCTGGTAAGTATTGAAAGCTGTTCAATTGCAGAATTACAAAAATACTGCTTTTAACATGTACTATTTTTTAAGGAGAAAGCCTTTTTGTGGTTGAGAAAGAAACATTTTACAAAATGGGCTTTTTCTAGAGGGCTGGGTTGTTGGTTTTTTTTTTCCCCACAGAGAATGGTTATTCTTTTGAATTTAAAGAGAACACACAGGAAATTTGCCAAAGCAGGGAGTATATTCGAAAGTGTGTATGATCCATTTGTTTGCATTAGTTTATATAAAAACCTGTGAGTTACTTAAAACATTCCTGCGTAGTAACAACATTTTAAGCAAATATTCTTAATGCTACTATGTTTAATCTTTTGCAAATAAAATTTCCTTTCAGATGCCAGCGAAAATTACTGTTGTCATCCTGCAAACCTTTCACTTTCACTGAGAGGTTTTATTTCCCCGTTTTTCTCTGCGGAGAGATGAGGGTGTTGAATTAGACTTAGGATACGGTGTTTAATTATCGGGAATGACTTCACTTGCTCGAGTGAGAAGTTTTACCACTGTCGTTGCAGGCTGTGGGCCTGGGTGCCAGGTTCCTCAAGTTGGGAGGTCTGTCCCGCGGAGAAAGGGTGGCCAAATACAACCGGCTGCTGGCTATAGAGGAGGAACTGGCCGCGAATGGAGCGCTGCGTACGAGCTTCTTTCTTACTTTGTTTTCAGCCTGCCATGAATACGGGCACAAAGCTTGGAGGGAGAATGATTGAAACTGCACCCCAGGAGGGAAGCGGAATCAAAAGGCTATAAATAAGGGCTGACAAAAAAATCCGAGGATAGCACTTGCCACAATGTATATTGTTGTCCTAATGGATTATCTGTTTACTGAATGTTAAAATGGACCCCTTCTTGAGGAGTAGCCTACATTAAGCTTTTTTTTTTCCCCCAGAATTAATTGGTTGTAGTCTTGAAACCCACGGTGCAAAAGGAACTAAACAAAAAACCATGCATATAATGTGTCGAAAAGCTGCCAAAAATGGAATTTTAGGCCAAATACCCCCACCTCCCTCGAGGCCTGAAACATATATTGCTAACAAAACTTCATTTCACAATCCTCTTTTGTATGTTGCATTTCCAGCAAAATGTGTTTGGAAAGCTACAATTGCGTGGGTAAGCCTTAAATAAAACCCAAGAAAACCCCAAGTTGACGATGCACATTCAGCCTTAGCCACTTGTATGCATCTGCCCGCCTGTTTCAGGATCTGCATCTTCTTTTTACACTGTACCAAGGCATTGTTAAATGCTTAACAGTTCATTAGAGCCACTTCTCACTTGCTCAGGTATCAATCAAGCCAGAATAAAGACATGCAGTCTGAAGGGGAGGCAGAGACAAGGAGAGAAAGAAAGGAAGGAAGGGGTTTGCAGGAATTGTATTATGCCTAAGAAAAGGAAACACGAAGCAGAATTAAGTCATTTTACCCTTTTGTTTGTAATAATTTGCAATGTTCTACCCATAGGGTAGCAGCTCTTGACATGCACACTTATAGAACAAAGTTTTTAGTTGAAATTTTTTTTATTGAAAATATTTTGAGCTTTTTGAAATCTCCCCCCTTGCTCATAAATAACCATTGTAAAAAACAGAAACATAAAAATTCTTTTTATTGCTAATAAAGTAGTTTCACAGAAGGCACTTTTCAAAAATAAGACAGATAATTATAGAACTATGAATTTTAACTGCCTCAGCAGTATTAATATATTCCCTCTTCAAATAGTATAGTCTAAACAAAGGCTCTCGAGTCTGACAAATATTTAGACCTATATCTGATGAAATGAAACAGCAACAGTCCCCGACACCATTAATCATTTGGCAGAAATAGGATCCAGTACCTAAATCAACAGCAGGGCAATAGTGGGAGCAGGTCTGAGCTGCATACCAAGCTCCTCATTTGGCCGGGCTGGAGCCGGGAATACCCAGGAGGGCCCGAGCCGAGGGCACTGAGTGGCTCACGGCTGCGAGGTGACACTGGGCCATGGGAGTCCCCAGGGCGTGTGTGTGAGGGGCTGCAGCGGGATCAGGGAACCCGGGCTCTCCTCTCCTATCGCCTGCCCCTCTCCTGTGGGCAGTTCCGAACAGCCCCGGTGGCGATGCTGTGCCACCACAGCTCCTCCTGCTCCAGCTGGGCACAGCAGCCTCCCCTCGCCTGGCAGTGACACCCATCGTGTGTGGGGCACTGCAGGGAGCTGGTGCTGAGGGCAGCGCGGAGAAAGAGTCACAGAGCTGGAAGAAACTTGTCGGAAGAAACTGAAATTCAAGTTTTGATTCACAAATCCCTGTCAAGGGGCTGAAAACAGCAGTCAAGGCTTCAGCTATTGTCAGTTATACTGTGAATGTTTTGACCATGGGTGCCCTTTGACACTGCAGCTAAGCGTCATGCAGTTAGATATCAGAATTCAAGAAAATAAAAGAGATGCGATCAATTCATCTCAATTTTGAATAATGTTAGCATTAATAATTAAAAAATTGAGACACATACAAAGTGTTTAAAATTGCATTTAGATAGATTATCGACTACATATTATTGAGCCTTTCTGGTAAATGAACTGCTAGCTATGGGATGGACACTGGGACAGGGCTTTTATGAGGTAGGGATGAGGCAGTCAGCTGATGGAACTCTGGCAAGAGCACCAGTGCAGGGAGAAAAAATAAGGCAGAGAGGTGAGATGACCAGTGAAGAAAGGAAGGCAATAAATATCCCAGCTCAGGCTGCTGTGCTCCATCTCCTGATCCTGTAATCAAAGTGTTCCTTCCTTTCTAAAGAAGGACCAGACTTTTGAAGGTGTTTCAAGTCTTGTAAGCATCATGTGGCATTCTCAAAATATCTGTGTGCACTAGAGAATGTAACAACAAACCCCATTAGAGCAAACATGAGCTGCTGTTTTTTTCTTCTATTTCAGGTGAAGCAAAACTTGAATTCGTGAATTTTGCTGAAGAATCACAGCCAGAACAACTTCCCGATGTGCTTCCTGCCCCAGAGCAGGATTAGTTGCCTCCACAGCTCTCAGGCAGCCCTGCAGATTCACAGCCTGCCTGCTCAGAGAACAGTACAGTAACCTAGGCTGTCAACATTAACTTTGGGATAAACTTCTAAGAAAAAACGTTATACTAAGAAACTCATATATTAACTATTCCTAAATCCATTTATTTTCAAGTAGTTCAGCCAAATATCTCTTAAGAGATTTCAAATACTGGCTTCCCATTTCTCAGGGACCATTGCCTTCAGCTGAAACCAAATTAAGTGAGCAGTGACTATAGTCTGAAAATACCACAAAACTCTGTGCTGTATTTGCAAATTGACAGAACAAATACTGCTGTGTTAAGTCCAAAACTAAATGTTTGTTTTGAGAAAATCAGAATCTCCCTTCATACAAAGAGCAAGTCGTTGACAAACAGTAAAAAGAAAAAACCGAACACAAACAGAACACCACATTTTACAAAAAAAGAAAGGCCTTGACTGTTATGCTGCTCCAACCCCCCACATCCCCTCAATGCTGCTCTGAGATCCAGCCTGCAAAGGAGATTTTGCTCCAGTTGTAGCCCTCAAGGCAAGTGCATCAGTACAAACCCCAAATGCTGGGCACAGAGCTGTGACTGCCATCAGTAGGAAACCTGCTCCAGTCGGCAGCAGTGAGTAACAAGTCAATTCCACAAGGTCTGGGAAACTTGTCAGGAGTCTTTTTAATAAGCAACAGTGAAAAAAGTTAAAAGAAATAATTTATGTTCGAGGTAACAAAACAGTTTAAGTAAAAGAAATGCTTCTTGAAAAACTTCTGGGTTTTGTATAATTTCAAAATCTGAACATATAATACAGTAGCAATAATTTGAGGAAAAAATACATATATGAAATTTTGCATTTTAAGTTCAGTGTAACAGACAACTAAGTGAAAAATTAACAACCAGAACCAACTGTCCCCAAGAAATGAAAATATCAATGAGAGACAAATTTCCGCAAGTTTATGAACTGTATGCAATTCAGTAATTAGATCAAGTCCAAGATTTTTGTAGCAAACATGCAAAAACCACCAAAATAGATGTGAAACCACCACACTCATTACTATCATTTTATTTTTAGGAAAAGCACCAGACAGTTGCATGCAGAGCCAAACCAACAAACTCAGAACATTCATCCTTCAATACTATCACTGTTTCAAATAATTAAATAAAAAAGAATCCAAGTGCATTCAAGTACGTGCCCACCCAATTTCAGTTACACCAATCTTTAGGTAAATCCCTGATTCCATTTGTTCATTACAAAAGAATAAGATACTGTGTTGAATTTAAAGAGACTACAATGGAATGTGAATTGGCAGTGGAGCAAATCAATCATGTTCCTATCTCACCATCATCACAGGAAATAAGGGCTGAGGGAAACTGGGATTTGTGTTATCAAATACAGACACCTGAAGTGTCACCTAATAAAGAAATTAATGCCACCAGTGTGTGCCAGGTTCAAAGCAAGGGCTCATTTGTTAGCACTGTGAGCTTTCAGCTGGGAGTTCTCAGAATGCTGATGATTCCCAATAACTTGCAGCCCTAGAACGAATCCCAAAGGCAGCTCATTCCCACCAGAGCCTAAGGCAAGTTATTTTTGTGCAGCAGTAAAAAGAGACTCCAGCTGCAGCAGTTCCAAAAGCTGCTGTGTAACATTGAAACAAAACCCAGGAGCAAGTCCTCTGCAACGCTTTTAACCCAAAGGAGAGCACCAATCCCAGCCCACAAAGCCCTGACTCTGGCTATCACTGCCGAAAATCTTGGTACCACAGTGCCTGCATTGTACCACCAATGCTGCACTGCCTCTGCATTTCAGTCTCTGTCCCCTGACAGTCTGAGACAGAAGGGTTGTGCTTGTGCTTTTCATTTCCTCCCTGTGTGGGGACAGCAGGCAGGGGACCAACAAGATCTTGGTTTAGGATATCAAAACATTTTTAGAGCAATGTGTCTAAACACGTTTTTATTAATAATTAGTAACACCCCCCATACTGAAGCTGATGAGGGTGTAATCACTTACGGGGTCTAACCCAAACCTGTCCAGCTCAAGAGGGATGCAAGGGGCTGCTGGTAAGCTTTGGAACAAACCTTTAACAAGGCATCTTCTCAATAAAAGAAGAGTTTAAAAAGCCTCTTCAAATCCATTTTTAAAGGTAACTATCACTATCTAAGAAATGAATAACCATACTGCAAAATTAAAATGGGAAAGGGATTTTGAGTGACACACAGTTATTTAACACTTCAGTGCATGTAACAAAAACTGCATACAAAAGACCATTTCAATCTGTATTATTTCTGTCTGGAGTACAGACCGTGGCCCCTAGTAACACACCTAAGCAATGCACATGTCCAGATAACGATTCCCAAAAGGTACAGCCTTGCAGAGTAACAATTAACAGCTAGAACTATCTGTTTCTTTTATCTTCCCAACGTTAGTTTCTTTATGCACTGGCTTGCTTTTCTCCTCTTTCACTTTGTTCTGGTTCAGGGCGTTTTCAGACGTTTGATCCCCACTGGTGGACACGGGATCTAAAACTACCACAGATTCTGTCTCTTTCTCGCTGCTAGAAGCTTTCCTTGTCAATTCTGTGTGACTGGTTGATCTAGAGGAAAAAGAATAAAAATATATAAATACAAATGACAAGTTCACATATTCAGAACAGCATAAAAAAACACAGAAAAGCATTTCTATTAGTAGCACATATGACCACGACAGGACTGCTAAGCTAATAAATAGATTTATGGATTTAACAGCTGTTATGTACAGATAGCAGCGCACAAAATGCAACAGTCACATTCCCCCTCCTGGATCATTTGCTAAGCCAGGCATGGAAGATGAAAAATGAACTCACAAGGCACTGAAAAACAGCTTCTCCACACTTCTATCCCAGAGCCACCTGCCCGGGGGATGCACTGCATGACTGAGGCACAGCATAACCAGGAGCTCCCCTGGCTGCTGCTGGGCTCACTGGGAGCAAGCACTAATCATTTCTGGAAATTCACCTACTGGCTTTGCTGAGCTATCAAGGGCATTTGACCCACACTCAGTGCTGCAGAAATGGGGTGACACCACCATTGTCTGCAGTGCAGGATCTATGTGGATAAAAAGCCTCCAAGCGGGGAGGAAGGAAAGGTCAGAGACACCGGGGTTGTCAAAGCTGGCATCAGCCTATGAATACTAAAAGCATTTGTCTGTATTCAGAAGCTTTGTACTGGTGTTGAAAACATGCAGGCAAATCCTTAGATTAGCTGGAATGCACCAGCAGAGAAGATGGAAACACTGGGAATGCCCGACATGAACAAGTGGCAGACTGGGGTGTTCCCACTGCCACCTTAACCCTGCTGGGTGGGCAGACAGAGAGCCTGAGAGCACAGGCTTGTGCCTGCTGCACCCTGCATTCCAGAGCCTGAGAGCCTCCAAGCCTGAGCCTTCCAGAGCCTGTCAGCCCAAAGCTTGAGCCTTCCAGAGCCCATCAGCCCAAAACCTGAGCCTTCCAGAGCCTGAGCCTCCCAGAGCCTGATCCCCCAGAGCCTGATCCCCCAGAGCCATCCTCCCAGTGCTGTGGGCTCGGAGCCAGGCAGGCTCAGGGATAGCAGCCACATGGTACTGGCCCATCCTTAGGCAGGGCCTTACCTGCCACTATGGATGCACAGTCCACACCCACCGAGCCCAAACTGAGCTGGTGCTGAAACCCCTCAAGCTGGAAGGTCCTACATGCACTGTAGGCTTGTCCAGAGCCTTCCTTCCCCACCCTCCCCCCACAATCTTCTTCCTTTTTTTTTTTTTTTCTAAATTTTCATGCTTATTTACAAGGAACAGTCTTCCATACTGGTAAGGTAACACCCTTGAGAGGAAAAGGTAGAATCAACTGGAAGCCAGAGAAAGAAATTCAGCTACAGGATCCAGCTGCCATAAACTGCCCTTTATTGTGACAGTCTTTGTCGTAAAGAAAATGACAAAGAAGAAAGAGGTCACCTCACTCAACAATTACAACATTGGGTGGGGACTGCACCAGCTCCCACCTGATGGGGAGAGAGTAAATGAACAGGTTAAAACCAAAAAGATAATCACAGAAACAACAGTTGCTGCACTTTCTATTTCAGAAAGAATTTACTCAGCTTGCTGCTGCAGCACTGGATAGAGCAAATGAAATTCCATGTTCGAGCTTTAATTACAAGAATTGTCTCTAACATTAGAATTTTGGTGTAAGTTAATTAATGCAGAAATTGGCACTAATAGATACAGTTTCAGACTCATTTGATTATCATCAGAAGCTAGTGATTTCAAAAGGAAAATAATGCTTATTTTATGCAAAAGTTGTCAATCATTCCAGAGAAATACAAGATGGAGTATTTTGAATGTTACAGTAAATTAAACTTTTTAAAGCAGTGTAACCAGAAGAGGGTTATTTTAAAAAGTGCTACTTTTGAAAAGCTGATTGCCCAACACTATAAAGATGGTCAAAGCCATAAATGCCAAGTTCATTTTTATTTCACTTTGGAGGTAACTATCTTTCAAATCCCAACAGCTGGACTATTTAATACAATCTGGTGAATCAAAGTATAATTCTTCACTGGGCTCACAGTGGGGAGTCTGCATTAGTGTATGGCAGCATTCCAGCAACTGATGCACAGCCAAGTGCTCTGAAGTCTGTTTCATTTATAACAAAAATGGATAAAATGGCAATCATATTTACCACCTTCAAAGGACAGAAAAATGAAAGATGTCGATATAAAGTAGTTTAATGGAGAAAACCGGTGATTAAATCAGTGTTTGCAGCATAAAAATAAGAATTACTATCCGACTTTGTTGTACCAGTATTGCCTTCTTCAAATCCTTCACACTGGTGCAGCACCAACCTGACAATGCTGCTGTTACAGCTGAGGCATTGTTAAAAATTATTAACCCTATTTATCACTTATTCACAGCTTACTTTCAACAGTTTGTCAAGAGCAGAATGTTTCAATGTGAAGAGTGAACATAATTTTGGTGCTCCTTTTCAGAAAGCAGCATCTACTCGTACAAATAAAGCTGGGAAAAGCAATGAGTAAAGACAGTTTGCCACAGTTCTGAAAAACTCAATTTTGTCCAGCCAAGGTATTTGCATTTAGTTCTATGCAAAGCTCTTCCCTCACTGTGATTGTTAATACTGTTAATCAATGTTCTTGTTATTTGTCCAACTATATATTTAAACCAGAAATGGAGACCCTAGTTCTATTGTATTCATTCACACACATTTGTTCACAAGTCTGCATGTATTTTTTTATGACTAAACACATCAAATCTGCACTGTGAAACATGCATTTGGATGGTAAATGCATTTGAGATTAATTCTTTGGGATATGCAATGTTCCATGCTTTGTTATGTAAGAGCGTCAGAAGCAATCTGTTCTGTTTATGTAGTTACAGAACCTACAGAAGGTGTAAATACTAAAGGGTTACTAAAGTCTGTGAAGTAGCTCTTCTGTGACCTTTGCATAAAATTTACAGTAGGAGTACAAAAGGGCAAACTAAGGATCAGATTGTCAACTGAGACTTGGATTTTCTGTTTCCTCTGGTTATATTAGAACCTTGGCATTATTTAACCTGAGTCTGTGTTCTATTCATGAAATCATTGTAAAATCATTGTGATACGTATCCATTAGAAAACAGAATTTTATGTCAATATTCATTGAGGATAAAAGCAAAAACTGCAGATGTGTCTATTATTTCAGAATTCTTTACAAGGTAGGAGAATAAACTAGAGAACACCCCAGGCTAATACTGAGCAACGGTAAAAATACACCAATTCCAAGGTTTGAAAGCCTGAGATGAACAAAGAATTCCACCACAGTACTACGAATATTTGTTCAACAGAGATTACAGGGAATATAAACAGTGGCACTGGTGGATAAGCCTCCTGTTCCTTACTGATAGCACCAGTGCTGCCTGCAACACCAGACATCTGTGAAGGAAGTGCAAGAAACCTCCTCCCTTTCAGACTGGCCCTGCCAAACCCAGCTGAGTACAAAGGTGGTCAGCACAGCAACCAGCAGAACAGAACTGCAGACAATCTTCAGCATGGAGATTGTTCCCATTTTCAGGTGCTTCTTTTGAAAAAGCTCAGAAAGATCAGCAAATTTACTTAAATGAAGCATCTTGGAGAGTTTCTGCCTGCACTGGGAGGGCACACAAAGAGTACAAGCTAAGAAAAATGTCTCAGTAATGTCTCAGTTAAAACTGAGGAGACCTCCAACTTCCAGAACATCCCATTGTTTTCTTCATCTGTTGTTTAAACTAAATTGCCCATGTTCAAGCTGCACTGGAAAACCTTTGCAGTTCATTCCAGCTGAGGCTGAGCTGCTCCCTGCAGAGCTGGTAGATGATTTGGGGTACTAAGATTACAGCCAGGAGAGGGAGGACAAATCCTTTAATTGTATAAAATCATCAGATTAAGACTAACCCTCTCCGTAGTGCATTCTGTCAGCAGAGAACGCTGCACCCCAGAAACACAATGTTTACCAAGTGCTGAAAAAAACCTCACCAAACCACCAAAAACCCGCGGGCAGAGCCAGACACACCCCTCCCTTCTGTGCTCCCTTCTGCTGCAGGGGGTCACGGGAACTCTCCTTGCTCCCAAGGAAAATAAATTGTCACCTCTTCTTACAGCTGTCCCAGAATTACACTCGTGCTAGGTTAAATGCTGGGGAAGAGATCTGCAGAGGAAGTTACCTGCACACTGAGGCACGGCCTCAGTTTCTCTACAGGACACACAATACTGATGTCTCCCCTGTAAGCATCACCTCAGCAAAATTTCACACATTCCAAACTATCTCCTTAATGGCTTTAGACACACAAGAACCTCTTGCACTGAAATAACACCTCACCTAGGGGTTCTAAACTCAGGTTTTCTATAGCAAGCTGCACATTAAAATCAGGTGAAGAAAAAAGAATAAACCCTGCCCTACAAGAGGGATAACCTGGCAATTAGGAGACATGCAGTCCCCCCCTGTGATGTGAAAGGTTTGCTCGGCTGCTACAAACAGATTAAGAAATCACCCCTTGGTTAGATTTCAAGGAATTGCAAATGATGAGGGTGCTGCATCCTTTAACCTCAGGTGGGAATAAGGAGAAGAGGATTTCTCATGCAGGCTATGCAGTCCAGGCAGGGCACTGTTTGTTTTTAACACAAGCTCCATCAGGGAATGGAGTGGTGCAACAGGAGCAGAGTGTGGAGGGAGGCAGCCCCTGCTGCAGAGCACAGGGGTCAGGGTGAGTCACTGAACCAGCCCTCGTGTGGCCCCCCCAGGACATCCAAAAAGTCTGGATCACATGCCCTGGTTTAGCTTCACTCATGCAATGAATCCAGGGATGCAGGATGCACTAAGGGCACTCCAGAATACAAATCAAAGCATAGCAAACACAGACAATAGTGAGATTTGCTTCAGAAGTGCTCTGCTGATCCAAACTAAGCTGCTTCCAGGGAAGGCCAGAGAACTGCCTAATTACAGAGCCCAGTTGTCAGACCTGCTGGCCAGATGAACTCCCCTCTGCTGCCTGCTTCCAAGGAGCCCTGTTTCCAACAGTGCTTTCACACCTCGGAGTCTGGAGGCTGCTTCTACCAACCTCTGCTGCAAACAGGACTCAGGAGAGAAAAGAAAAGCAGTAATTGCTGTGTAAGGTGCTGTGGGGCCTGCAGGTTATCCCTGCTCCTCCTGCCAGCCTGGCCACACAAGAGCAGGAGAGCTCCAGCACGTTCTCTCTCACTGGAAATCCATCCCTAAGGATGAGTGTTCCCAATTAAGCAGGTTTACACCAGTGACTCAGTGCAAGAAAGCCCTGCAGCACTCAGGACTCTGGCCCACCACATTTGTTTTAATGCTTTAAACAGATAAATTAAAGTGAAATGTGTCTTTCAGGATGTCACTGAATAGGCAAGCTGAGAAATAAATTGAGCTTCACATATGCTTTTATAACACATAACAACTGTGACTGTCAACACAAGATCCTTTTCACTGTCAATTCACCACGCATTCTGTGAGACCTTGGGGCCTGCAATTATTTCATTTCCTTTCTTGTAAATGCAATTTCCACTTAGTTGGGTGGAATAAAAGTACACAAAAGGTGGCAGGAGTTGCTTGTATTTTCTGGTTTGTTCAAAATCGTAGAAACCCACAAACTACAAACACAATTTTCAGGAACAACCTCACCTTTCTGTCAGGGTAGGCGTTCAAGAAAATGCAATGGCAATATGTCAAAACAACTACTGAAAGTATCTACATCTTTCTGATTAAACTAAAATGAAGATCATTTTTCTTCTAAGGATACTTAAATGAAATAAAAGGGGAAAATACATACGATTGAAAATGGCATTCTGCTTTTAATTCTCTGTGGGAATTAAATACAACTGTAGAACACAAAAGGAAATTGGGCTCCTAATCCACTCAAAAATAAATGATGAAAGTACCTGCATAAGAGTGAAGATCAGTTCATAAAAATAGAAGCAAACTTAATATTCAGCTCATTTGTCATGACTTCCTCCTCTGAACAAAGCAATGGAGACTTGCTAGAATTGGTACTGGTGGTATTTTCTAACTGACAGAGCAGGAAATCAGAAGTTTAATTAGCCATAACTACAATATTTTTCCAATCTGATTTGTCTCATCTCTTTCCTTTTCTTGCAATGACAAACTAACAAGCAAGCTGGCAAGGCAACCAAAGCAAGTGCACAGCCTAATTCCAAAAGGAGCCTGGTACTGTTGGAGAACAAACCAATCCTCCAGGGAATCTGAAATAAATATTGCTGAAGTAGGTTTAACTTGGATGCTGGTTTCAGGTCTTCAGTTTGCTGTGATGAAAGATTCTGCTCCCATCTGTGCAAACGCAGCACTGGTTTTTTTAAATTTGAGATTTCAAGGTAATTCAAAAATTTTACCAACAAATTTTTAAGAGTCATAGTCAGGACTTGTTTTGGTTCAACAGAAACTGCCCTGCACACCAGCATATAGACTGAGATGACTCACATGATTGTATTTTTTTAAAGTATTTGCCAGAACTACTTTTAATCAAGAGCTAACAATATAACTATTATCTCTCTTCAAGATATGGAAAAAACCCTCAAACTTGTTATTCTTCAAAATCTCTTGAGGGCATTTTTTGACAGAGAAGATGAACATTTTTTTGAAGAATGTTCACAGGATTTAGAGGGAAAGAACTTTATTACAGAAAGTTTAATTTCTCCTTTCATGTGAGACTGCAAATTATTTGGGGAGTCAGTGGTAAACAGCTGCAGATTGTACATTTATCTTGTTAACCAAAACTGATACTAAATCACTTTCCAAACACACCAGCTAAACACATCTTGTACTACAATATATCTAGAAATCCATTTTTCTACTTACTGTAAAGTAGGCTTGGAGCCTGTAGCACCCTTAGGCTGGCTGGGGACAAGACCTGAGTTGGGTACTTTGGAAGTGAATTCTGTCTCCATGTCCTTGTTCAGTGCTGCCTGTGGGACACTGGCTCCTGAACCCAGCACAGGCAGAGACTTTGATTCTGACGTGGCCAAGATTCCAGTGGGACCTAAAATCCAAAGTAAGTTTAATGCTTTTGTTATCCAGATTGGTCTAGAAACAACACAAGAGCAGAGCAGAACTCAAGCTAACTGCAGAAATCAAAATGGAATTTTAATGAACAGCGTCCAGTGCAAGAGAATATCAAAATACTGCCATTTGCAGCTGCTGCTCTCCCCACCAAGATTTTCCCTTTCTTGTAGCACAGGCAGCACCTGCTGTGTTCATCCTCCTGCCTTCTGGGGTGGTGATAAATCCTGCTGACCACATAGCCCTACCCAGGCACAACTTTGGTGCTATCCCAGCCTGATTGCAGAAAAGTCTGTTCTCAATACTAATGAGACAGTGAACTGTCTGCAAAGTCCAAGATAAAACCCTACAGTGACATTCAAACCAACCACCCCTGCACCAATTATGGCATGGACTTACACTTGCATAAATTGTGTTTGTAGCCAAGCAGAACATCAACAGTTTCTTACAGAAAATGACAATAAAGCACAGCCTAAAAACTACGGACCCCTGGTCTGCAGAGGAGGTTAATTCAAGTCACCAGTCCTAAATCTCATTTCTCTGGCTATCATTACTTTCAAGAGGATTTTCACAGTAGGTTCAAGCAGTAACTCCAGCGATAACATCTGAGCTCCAGGCTGGAAAGAGGAATCTGAGTGTGTCTGTGTGTGCAGAAAATGGGATCTCTTGGAAAAAATGGGATGAAAAGCAACAGGTGAGAGAGGAAAGGGAGTCACTGTAGAAGGTGAAGTTCTCCATAATGGCTGCAATGGCAGTGGTCTGGAAGAGAATGTAAAGCTTCAAGTGTCACTTAATGCAGGGAGAGGAAGAGGACTCCTTTGAAGCCCAGCACTTACTGCCACTGTCCTGGTCAGTGGTCACTTTCCGGCGCCGCAGGACTCGTTCCAGCTCTGTTTCACCACTGTCTGTTTCAAGGGACTTCAAGCTTCGGGAACTGGTGGATTTATTCAGTGTTTCCTACAGCAAGAAAAAAGGCATGAGAAACTCTCTGAGGACAGGTTACGCCTTGCCAAGCAGCTCATGTGCACAACTTCAGAATCTTTTACACTGCAGTTCTAGAGCTGTATGCTGAGCTCTTCCATCGGTACAACTGGAGCATCTGGGATCACCATCCCACCCTCACCTGGACTAATGGTACAGGGATAAACCACACTTACTGTACATTAGGGGGTTGATATCAGGCTTAAGAGAAATGCTCTGGCCCTGCCACTAATGAACAAATTCTGATGCTTGTGGGAAACTGCCAACTTCCTCCATCTCAACGTTCGAAGGATCTTAAGAAACTGCTGGAGAGTTACCATGCACATAATTAACTTCTGCTAGCAAAAAGACAAAGATCCATCTTTTACTCCAGTGGGTGTTATATTTTAGCATGGTCCTATGTTGCTGCATCCTGGTGTATATATGTATCTGCAGAAGTCAGAATTTATCAGCTACAACTGCAGCTTATTATATCCTATAATGTAGCTGATCTGCCATAAACCTGACTCTATGTCTATATACTTCAAGGTTGCTCTTTCACACAGTTAGATCTCAAGCTGAAACAGTTTTTTATACATACAGAACAGAAATAAATGCTGTTACTGCCTTATGCCAAGGCTAGCATGTGGTATCAGTGAAGCTGCATGTCCAGGAGCACATTTCTTAAAGTGGGAGGAAAAGAGGCTTTAAGCAAAGCCTGAAACCTCACAAACTTGCCTACAGGGATTTAAACACACATTTAGTGCATACTGCACGCATTTCCCAACTCAAAACAATCAGCTGCTGGATCAGAACCTACTTGATTGTAAAATTTGCCCAAAATGTTTATAATGCAACTGGAAATTTGGTACCCATATACTATTTCATTCTCCCTCTGAGTCTTCCCATAAATCTTGTTTATTGAGCCTTCCAAAACATGTCAGACTCATACAGCATTTTTCCAGACCATAAATAACATTCTGTTGACATCTTTTGTTAATCAGCACATAACTTTTGAGCAGAAATAGCCAAGGACAAAAGGAAATAGCAAGTTGCAAGAGCTGTGCTGTTTTCAGGAGCCCTGCAAAGCAGCTCTTAATTCTTCACTCCTGCCTAGAAGTTAAAAAATTTTCTTTCAAAACTATTTGAAATTTAACTGAGCAGGTTATTCATACTCCAGATCTGTACAAATGTACGTGTACAAAAGCAAATTAAAAAAGAGAGTCACTCAAACTCTGGAATTTGCACAACATAAATGTGTTTTGTTCACAAGAATTATATGGAGGTCTACACAAAATGCATAATTAGCATAGTATCAACAAATGTTTACTCCATCACATTCCACCGCCATGTTTGCTGTCTGACTGTGCATAATCACTGCTCTCAAGAACAGACTGGAGTTGCATTTTATCCAGTTTGTCTTGCACTGCAAATAACCTGGAAGGCTCAAAAGCAACAAGCCCAACACAGGAGTGCAGTTAGTGCCTGCAGGTCTCTCTCTGCTCCCCCTGAAGGGCACAGTCCAGTCTCCCCTGATGGCAGTGACACAGTGCAGAAGTAATAAAACAGCTATTAGAGAACGAAGGGACCCTGGGCAGAACAGCTCTGTCCAACCCTCACTGCTCCAAACAGCACCCCACATCCAACTATGCCTGTAATTATGGAATTCTGCTTAAAGCACATGCTCAGTGTTGCATTTTATTCCTTTCCTATTTACCGCCGTGTTTAATTATGCGTTCCTCTAATTAGGGCTCAGCATTAGGGTCTGGTGACTCTCTAGACCATTTCTTCTTCCCCTGCTTTCACATGACTGGAGAACAGCAACTTTAACACAACACTGGTGCCCCACTGGTGATTTTAAATCACAGCAGAGGCTGTAGCTACACTCTGCTGTACCGTCTTGCATCCCTCAAAACACCACTGAACTGTTTTCTGTAAGGCCTGTTTAGCCACAGAGAATGATTCCACTCACCTTCTGTAGAGTGGAAGTGAAGCATTTTGCTTCAATACCGGCAGAATTTCACCTGACATGCCAAAGTGGCCCTTCAAAAGCTTCAGGGTTACAGAAGTCAGGGAGCAAGAACTACAGCTCCTTCTGACTGATGCAATTTTACCTCTTGTGCAAAAGAAGCAACCAGTTAAAAACAAGAATGCAACACTTGAGTAAAGGACATAGAAGCAAACCAAGCACATTGCTCTCAGCTGGACCAAACATGCCTAATGTTTTTATTTTGTGATAAGGGGTTATGTGGACAGCTATTCAGAATCCATTTTTTCTACATATAAATACAGACCAGCCATATTGCTTTATTTAAACTTCAGCTATGCTAACAGAAAATCTGGTGCCACAGGAAAGGCACCAGTTGATGAGGACAACTCTACATCTACTGCATGTGCAGTCCAGGGGCTTTACTTTGGACTAGATACAGATACTCAGCTGCCTCTCCATCTCTAAGCATCCCCACTGTGAGTATTTGGAAAGTTTCCCAAGATTCTATGGCACACACAGACCACAAAATCCCCTCTAGTGGCAGGAGCACACAAACTCAGAGCAGAGTGTGAAAACAAATTCTCCTAGCAAGACCAAAACCAATCCTTAAGTCAAACCAAAGTCAAAGGTGGAATGAGGGGATTTGCTCCCAAACTACTCTATGGCTTCAAACCAAAATGAAGAAGTTTCACAGTTTGCACAAAGGCCCTGTCAGCTCCATGAGAAGAAAATGAAATATAATATGAAAGTTCCCTTACCAGAATCCCTTTTAGTTCTTTCATTGCACTTTCAGAGGGCTTTGGTGTTTCTGGCTGTAAACAAACACAACACACAAATGTTATAAGACACATGAAATGGCCCAGGACAGACTCTGTACCTGCAGACAGACCTCACACAGGGGCTGCTGCCCAGGCCTGTGGGTGTGTGACACTCTTCTGTCCCCTCCTCCCGTGGGCACAGGGCTAACATTCCATCTGTTTCCTTACTCAGATGGAGAGAAGAGTCTCAGCTCTCAGCACTGTGACACAGAGTATACATAAAGATTTTGTGAAGGAGGTAAGCAATGTTCTACAGTGGCCACATTCAGGTATAGGTGTAAGTGTTGCATAAAAGAAAAAAAAAAGTGCTAATGAAGTCTACATGTTGATCATCCCCTTTAACCACTTCAGGTATTATCCCTGTGCTTTTTGTTTCTTAGCTGTTTGTTTACAAGCTTCTTTTTTGTGTCAAAGAAACTGGCCTTTATTTACTCACTGCTGCTTTCATTTTCTTTGTTCTTCAGGTATATGCTGCTCTAATTCATTTTATCCAAAATCAAGCTAAGTGAATGAGGGGAGGAAAATGTATTCTTCTGAATATTTAACAGAAAAGTTTATTTTCAGTGTAAATTACTGTACTTAGCTAAAATTATTGGTCTGCTGCTTATTCCAAACCTTTGTTTTAGGCCTGCTTGACTGGTTGACTGGTCTCAGGTGAACTCCCTTTTTAATCCTGTCCATCATTTCTTCCACAGCTTGCCTCTTCAGATCCGTGACTTCTTCACCTGCTAAAAAAGTCAAAGAGCAGATCACGTTTCAGATAGGACCTGCAGAGGAATGGTACCAAGTAAAAACCATGTTCTCATTCTGGATACAGGGATCTTTGCTACCATCTCAGCTGCCCCAAGCTTCTCAAGGATAAAATACCAATCTACACTGAGGTTCCTGACTTTGCAAATGCCCAACTGCAGAAGTCTGGACAGAAGCAGGGCCCACATCCTGAAAAATGCAAAGCTCCTGGAACAGTTTGGAATTGCAAAAGCTCAGTGCTCTAAGCTGAAGCACCAGGGATTGAAAGAACAGAGCTCTGCTTCCACTGTGGCTCAGCAGCAATCTCCACAGCTCCACTGACACAGGAGAAGCTGCTAATGCCCCCTGACAGTGACTCCCATCCACATCTCCCATGTCACATGGGTTTGAGGACCTGCCTGGAACAACACACCAACACCTCAGCCTGAACTAAACCCATCCCTTCAAAATCACTGCATCAAGATAAAGGGAAAAACTGAAATGCCATGAAAGACAATGACTGTTTTTTCAAGAGATTTGGTATCAGGACTGCAAAATATTCAGATGACATGGGAAGCTCTGTGATGTACCTAAATAATACCTGTTAACTTATCAGCATTCTGGATAACAAAAAAACCACCCTTAACATACCAGAAGTGGGGGGGGGAAGAGCATTTAAAGCAAATACTTGGAGAAATACGGTTGATCCTATTCAAAGCTGCAACCTTGTACCTTATGTAACAGGAATTTTAAAAAGACTCCTGCTCTCTCCCTTGTCAGGGTACTATTGATGATTCATAGAAATGTGGTTTCTGTATTCTAAGCCGATTTAATGTCAGGCTTTAATTTCACAAACAGGCTGTTTCAAATATAAAAGCTTAATTGATGGTATGGGATAGAAACCACTCATTCTAAGTCCTTAAAAAGGGTCAAAACAAGCCTCAAGTTTGATATAATAACTAGATCAAGAAAGAACTTTCTCCCTTTATTTTTATTTTAAGGACAGCTCAACTATTAAGAGGAAAAGCAGTTTATATGTAATTGAAGAAAGGTCAGAACTGTTAGTTTACTAATAAATAATGAAAGAATGGGGAGTAGAGAACTTAAGAGTGAATATCATAGTATTTCCTGCAATCACTGTTTGTGACAGTCTCAACAAAAAGATGTAATCAAAACATCTAGGATGCTTCAAGGTAAGGAACCTTGACAAATCAAGGCACCATAACTGGACTTCTACTGAAAGATGAGATTGACTCTTCATCAGAGATCTCGGTACAAGGTCATTTCTCTAACTACTCTATCCAGACCAACAACCTTGTTTCTCTCAGACTGGTAATCAGTTCCCAGAAACTCCCCCAAGGAATTTCTGCCCAAGTCACTCCATTCCTCAGCTCCTCACCTGAAAATGGGAGGAGTAATACTTTCTTTCCCCCACTTCCTGCCTGTTGGTTCCATGCAACAATCCAGCCTGACTTACATACCATTATTCTGCAAACAGCAGGGGGTTTTTTAACAGTTATATCCTATAATTTCAGCCAGGTTCCCTTCTTTGTTTAAGTGGCAGCAAATGAATTAAGCAATTCACTACAAACAAACTCCTGCTGTTTCAGAAGGAAGAGAGGAACAGCAAGAAAACCCTTGGTTACTTAACTGGCAATGCCTGTCTAACTAGCTCTGGCTTTTTAGGCACTCAGACATTTGTAAATCTGCACTTAACTCCTGTTCTCAACCTACTAAGTTTCAGCTTCCATTAACAACAATAAAATGCAATTTCAGCTGTTACTTTGCATGCAGAGCCACCTTGGTGCAAGACTGTTTTGTTTTAGGTTTTCAGTGTTATTAAAGGATTAGAATTACAGTCAACTCTGAGTGGTAATTTCACAAGATATGAATTGAGGGATGAAAACTGAAGTATTTAACAAACAAGCTCTGTGGAGAAGCTCTGGACAGCAGAAACTGCCATGTGGAAGTTCAGAAATTTCCCTGTATTATGCTGAATATAACCTGCTCTCTGTTTAATGCTTGTAGGTTTGGTCTTCTGCCTCTTCCAGGTAACCTGTGGAAGCACAAAGCCCTGCACGTGCTGCAGCTCAAGCAGGAAGATCAAAACTTTTCTCCAGTTACAGTAAGTGCTAGGTCTTCCCTTGAGGTTTTTGTCCTGCAGCCTCAAAGACTGTTCATCCTCAAATTCTTTTGGAAAAAGTAAATTGGATGCTGATGACCAGTTCAGTTGTGGAGGCAGGGATGGCTATGAGTGCCACACAAATTTACTTGGGATCTCGAGGAAGTTTGCAGGAGAACAAAGCAGAATGTTTCTGTTGGAAAGGCCCTGCAGTGACCATCTGCACAGCCTGACCACTTCAGGGCTGACCAAAAGTTAGTGCATGTTCCTAAGGGCCTCAAAAACTTACAAGCTGGGGCATCAACCACTTCTCTGGGAAGGCTGTTCTAGCATCTGACCATTCTCACCATAAATAAATCCTTCCTTATGTCCAGTCTAAGCATTCCTTGATGCAGTTTTAAACACTCCCACGTGTTCAGTCACTGGATCCCAGAGCTCAGCACCTCCCTGTCCTTTCCTCAGAAGCTGTAGAGAACAATAGGGTCACTCCTCAGCCTCCTTTTCTCTGAACAAGACAAGCCCAGAGTCCTCAGATACCCCCCACAGGAATATCAAAGCTATAATACCAAAGACACCACTTCCCATCTTGGTGCACATGTTCCTGGGCTGCAATCCCATTTCTGGACTGCAAAGCAGAGGAATGTGCTGGCACATGGACAGCTGAAGTTAACACTAACAATCAAAAGCATCTGAAGCATCTTTATCCCCAGTTCCTTTCCAGCAGCTTTTCCTGCAGTACCTGTGGATAACCCACAGGTTTGAGAAGGGATGAGCCATACCTGACTCCTGCTGAGGGGGCTTCTCCTTCTTGCTCACGTTGGTGTTGGAGTGAGATCTCTTGCGAATCATTGACATGAGAGACCTTAGAGGGAAAATGAAACTGCACATTGTCACTCTGTCCTGGGTCACCTACTGCCAGAATGAGCCTGAACATGCACACCACCAGCTTGCTTATACCTGATTATACAGCCACTTACAAAAGACTCATTTAATGGTTCTTGAATGCAGATGCACTGAATTACCCCCCACAATGCCTCCCATCAAAATGCACCAGAGAAATTTATTTCTTTTTAACAGACATTAGGCACAAATCAAAACACTCTAGATTTGAATATTAAAAGCCAATGTCTCATTGTGACACATGACAAACAGAAGCTGCTTGGGCATAATAAACAGAAAGACAAGCTGTAGGTGTTGAAGTATTGTTCTCCAGAGGACACTTAAATATGGTGATCAGTATCTCCTCACCATTTCCAAGTTTGTAATCTCCTTATAGTGTCAAATAATTATCCCCTCACTATATTCACAATGTAAAAGTCCACACCAGGAAATGATTCATCTTCAAGAACAAGTACAAGCTCCTGTGCACATCTGATGTGTCAGTAAGGCCAGTCACTGCTTACTGAACATCATTCCTTACACAGCACAGTGACATCCCTGCCTAAAAGGACAAAACTCTGTCCCAGAAAAATGCAGCATCCAGTGCCTATGTCCTAAAACAACTGCTATCCACATAAATGTCACAGTGCATGAGGAAATAGTCTGACTTTGCTACTACAGGGCTTAAAATTAATAGTTTCACCAATTCCAAACAGTAAGGGGCACAAATTTAAACAAAAAATCCCACAACATCCCTACATCATTAATTCATGCTATCCATCAGTGAGAAAGGAGCAAGCAGGCCAAATGAGTTAATGAACATAAAAGAAGCAAAAGGCCAAACACAAACCATGTTTAGTTTCTAAAAACAATTCAAGATGCACACAGGCATGAATTCTCCCCAATAATCACATCTATTCATATGTTTAACACAGTAGTTAAAAAGACTCCTGGATGTATTTCTATTACAGAAGGCTGCAAACTGTCATCAAAGTCCATTTATTTTTAAAACCAAGCAGACAATAAGAAGATTAGCTGAGTTTTTAAAATTAACTAAGCACCCTTTAGCGTTTAGTTAATTCATTTGGGTCTAATGCCTGATACATCAGCATAGACTGGTCATCTTCCTTTATAGTCCTTTGCAGAAATCAAGCCAAATTTTGGTAATTGTGCCCAAAAACTGCTTGATGACTGGGTGTCTGGGTAGTGATTTTCTTTTATTTTCTTTTTTTTCCTCCTTTTTAAATTATGGAAGTGATTGTGGGAACTCAATGGAGTCTGCATTTTCATCATCAGTATCTGACATGAAGGGACACACAATAATCTAACATATCCTTTGGTTCAAAGGAGTTTTCTTGGCAATAGAAAGCATTTCACAAGTCTGTAATTACAGCTATCAGGTGAATAGAAAAAAAATAATCTCCTAAATTTAGAGGAGACAGGTATCCCTCCTCCTCCAAAGTCACAGTCTAGACAATTTGTTAGGCTTGGCAAGGCAGATGTGGCAGTTCAGAATTGGTCAGGGTGTTAAGTCTGGGGGCACTGAGTGTGTCCTGCTGCTCAGGAGCCCCAGACAGGTGCAGAAAACCTTTTTTCCTTTAAAGACACTCTTCCTGCTTGGATGGCAGCTGCTGTAAGGAACTGTGCTTCTGCAGAGCAGCACTGCCGTGCCCCGGGTGTGAGCACTCACCGTATGGGGTTGGGAGGAGGAGGAGGAGGCAGAGGCGGCGGAGGAGGCGGCGGAGGAGGCGGGGCAGGGTTTGCAGACTGCTGGATTCGCTTCTGGAGTTCATCAACTGCTCGGGAGCAACGAAACAAATCACAGTGAGTTCCTGGGCTCTCATCTCCTCTGAAAACCAGCTTCGATGGTTTAAGAAAAAAAATCTACTAATTAAGTGAAGAACAAACAAGATTAAACCACACTGCCAGAAGTCCATTTTTTGACATTTTCTACTAAGAACAATGCACAGGCTTCCCATTAAACCAGCTCCAACCTGAGTTACTACTGAAACTGAAACTCTCCCTCACACAGGATTCTTCAGATGAAATGACAGAGCAGGGAAAACTTGATCCCGTTGCTGCAATGGTCTATTCTGGGTAGTGATTGAGAATGAACTAACAAGAGATGAAAAAAATTGACAATTTCAACCTCCAGACTTATCTGTGTCTTGATGATGGTGTGGGCTTTCCACATAAAAATGGTCAAAACTGTGTCGTGGCAGAATGGATTTTTTGTCTCTTGTTTTCATGTCAGACCTAAAATGTGGAAATTACTTTTCTGCACCTGAAATGCTGTCAAATACAATTAACTGGGGAAGGGCAGAAACAGACAAAAAAGTCTTGAATTTCTTTTAGTTACAAAAATCCTTAGCAATTGTTCTGTGTACAGTAAGTTATGGTAGAAGTAAGAATATGATTTCCATAGTGGATATGGTCCTTTGTTCTTGCAATGATGGATTCAAATTAAAATTACAGCATTTTCAACTTGCTTTTACATTTTAAAAGGTAAAAGAACTAAAAATCAACTGAGTGACTTTAAAGTTCAGGAATCACCTTTTGTGTCTTTCACACGGACACCCACTCCCATATATTTATCCATCTGTAAGACTCAGGGTAATCTAACAACAGGATTTTTGTTCCTTACAGAAGTTTTACAAGGTTATTCCTTCACACACATTTTGGATACAGCTGTTCTGCAGCTGAAGGCAGTTGCTGTACTTTGTCTAGTGAAGCAAAGGTCTGGATCACAGCTACACAAAAGCTTCTGGGGTCTCAAATGTAGATGTGCACCAACCACCCCACACACTTTACCCCTAAAATGAAAGTTATTACACAACTTTACCTGAATGCTTTAGGTCTCTGGCTTTTTCTTCTGCATGCTGACACTTCAGCTCCAGTTCTTTTTTATCTTCTTCCAAAAGTTCTAGTTGCTGTTTAAGGCGACTAATCTCCTTATGCAGTGACTGATTCTCTAGCTGCTCTTCTAATTCTTTAATCTGCAGTTGGCAAACAAGAGCATTCATCACAATAAAAGGCAATTTCTGTCCCTCCCACTGGCAAATAACCCAGTAGGCACAGTTATGCCTGAAAACATCATGTTATAGTATAGGAGTGAAGCACATGTCCCAAAAAAAGGAAAATTTTTGAATGAGAGCTGGAAAGATTCTTCCGAGAGATGTCAGAATTTTCTGTTATGACCCCAACTTGCTTTATCTCTTCTTTAAAACATGTCTTTAGCTCCAAAGTACTTAAGCTTTACATTGTTCCCTTTTCTTTTTACAGAGTTTTTATCACATAATTAGAATTTCATTTCAGAACATTTCCTCATTTGAAGCACAAGAACATTGACATTTTTGTTCTCTTACTGCTTCCACTGACAGGCTCATTATCTAAACTCCCTTGTCTCAACTTATGTAGATGCCAGTGGGGGAATTATGGAATTATCTGATTTAGAGGCAGCATTCAGATGCAGAGTAGCAGTAACTTCACAGCTCCCTAAATATATACATTTTACTCTAGACTTCAAAGTAGCCAAAGATGCAGAGGCTTTCTATGAACTGGCAATTATTCTTCCAAAATACTCATTCAGAGCATTTGAGATTGCATAGTCTTAGTATTGCTGCATTGACGAAAGGACAGGAATTGTTTACCTATCCCTAGTGTTACTCTGCTAACAGAGTTTTAGGAACAGGCCTCAGGGCTAAAGCGAAGCTCATTTTCAGGCTTTCCTGGGAAGCAATGGTGATTTCTCCCAGTGAGGAGACTGACCTTGTCCAGTTTCAGAGAATATATTTGTTTCTATTCTAACAGTTTAGATCCTCTCACACCACTTTGCAGACTCACCTTACACTTCCCTGCTCCAGTATGTCTGACTTTCCCCCATCCATTTGTTCAGCAAGACCCAGACCTGTGGGTGCACTGCCTCTCACCTCCTGTTCTTTCCTTAATACCCCCAAGACACCCTTTATATTACTCAATGTCCAAAATATTCTCTTGTCATCTCTTCACTTGATGGAACCTGACTCACTGCTTGTAGCTGCACTTTACTGGCACCCAGAATAAAATACTTGCCTAAACCAGAGCCTTCAGGCTCAGGAGCCTTTGAGTTCTGTACCCACATCTCAACAGTGACTCAAAAGAAGGGAATCACAACCTTCTCTGAAATTTAGTTCTTAAACTCCAAGCTCTTACAGGGGATATGATCTCAAGTTATTCTGAATGTAATTAAGACACAGCACTCCTTAAACTCAGGATGTTTTCAAAGACTTCCAGATGAGATGAAAAGAAATTCCATTTTACCTTTTGCTGGTGTTGAAGCCTCTCTTCTTCTAATGTATGGGTTAGCTTAGCATTGTCATCCAAAGCCTTCAAAAGCTGTTGATCAGGAGCAGAATTTTGCAGAAGCAACTGGCTCTGCCTTTTCATCTTGTTTTGTTCAATAAACATCTGCCAAAACAAGCCCACCCCCGACAAAAACAACAGTCAGGCATGCACAGTCTAATGCTAAAATGGCAACTGGAAAGAAAATGAGATATTAACATCATGTTAATGTGGCAGGGATAATGAGGAAGGAGCTGAGAAGGAAGGAGAAAGGAAGGGGAAAGAAGTTTGAGAGCAAAATTCACAAGAGCTAAGCTCACACTGAAAGGAACCAGGTGTTTGCTCAGAACCACCCACTGCTACACCTCAATTACCCACACGTTGGCAGCATTCAGAATGTAAACACATCTCTCAATTCTGTTTCTTGGAAATGGGAACAATCTGAGCCCCATTCTGGGAGCTCTGGAAACACTAAGAGAACTCTAGGTGGAAAATAAAATGTCTATGAATTCACAGGCTATCTCCTCAAACACATCTGCAAGCCTTGGCATAAAGCCACTTACTTGGGTAAGCTGGATATGTGAATGATGGAAATTCATTTCTTCAAGAAATCAATTTCAGTCCATGTCTGTGTAATCAGTGTAGGCACTTGCCCTGGGAAAAGGCTTTTTTAGGACAATTTCAGCCTTTTAGTTCTGATCCTTGTGTTCCTTCGTCTTCCCAAGTTATATTTTTGATGTGGCAAATGAATGCATTGCGGGGGGTGGGCAAAAATCAAAAGGTCTAGAGACCTGATATTGATTAAAAAAATCACACTCTTCACTTCAGAGGTGCAGAAGTTGTCAGCATACGCAGTTTCCCTAAGAGATCTGTTCCTCCCAGACTGTTTATGAAGTAGGAAAAAAAAAAAGATTCTGACAAAAAAAATCCTAGTGAATTTATTCTTCACCTTGACATCTCTTTCAGGTAGAGGTTTTCCCCCAGGCAACACAGGCTTCCACTCGACAAACTCAGCTGTGCCTGTTCTTAGAGCAGAAACAGGGACTGGGTCATGCTGAGGTTTCACTGAGTGTGCACAGGTCAGCAGAGCCACTTCTGGCAGCAGAACAGAGAACAGCCTGAGAATGCAGGTACTCCCTCAGACTGCAAAAACACTGTTGTAGAGCTCAGCAAAAGTAAGGAGATAATTTTAAAAGTATTAGAAATACAAAAGTACCATGACATCTTTTCAGATTCCCATCCTGTTTATTCACAGACCAGAATTACAGACAGCATATATAGTTTCTTCCCCTCTGGTGCCACTGCAATGCCCTGTGATTTATTTCTTTTAACACAATTAGATATTAAGTATGAGCTGATGCTTGTGGCAAGCATTCTTTGCACAGACACTTCAGCTGAGCCTTCCCAGCAAGCAGCTCTGTGCAGACAGACCGAGAAAACCACTGACCGTGCTGAACCTTTCTCTGCCCTCGCAGCCTGTCTGACCCTGCATGCCAGGAGGAGTCAATTGATGCAGCCCTACCAACAATAAAACCTGCAGTGAACACTCCACTGGGCAAAGCTGTGCCATGGGCACAGGCAGCAAAGGACTGGAAGCATTTGATGGAGAGGAAATGATGAATGTAGGCGCTGCTGCTGCACTTTGTTATAAAGCAAACAGGAACAAACTGCTGACAGCGCAAAGTCAAATGTGCACTGGATATCAGCTCTCTGTCCACAAATCCTGCCACTCAAAGCAATTTATGCTTAAGTTACCTATACTAGTAGGGCTGTGGCAAAAACAAGGGCAAGAGAATTTCAGAATCAAAGCTAACCATAACAATCCATAAAGGTTTGCCTCTGTATTGCAATTCATTCATTTAACACTTCAAATTCTTAAAAGAAACAGCATCTCTGAACATTATATTTGAGGAAGGCCTCTAAATCACTGCAAAACAACTCAATACTGTCTCAAAGTTTTCTGTGTTCCTGTTAAGTCACTCACAGAAGTTATTTAACCCTGACAGAAAACAACCTCTCTCCAGAAGCCAACTTCAGCAAACATCACAGTTTACCCACTGTGAACTTCCAAAGCCAAGTGAAAACCTGGATTTATTTATTTATTTATTTATTTAATCTGAAAAATACTTTAAGGTGATCAATTCCAGATTTTTATTCACTAAGTTTCGGCCACTAAATCCAACCAGAGTTGTTCCAGCCTGAGGGAGCAGAAAGCTGCCAAAACAAGAAGAAATCAAGTAGAGCAACTTGATTTCTTCAACTTGAGCAGATACTTCACCAAGTGTAGAAAATTCACATTCACTTTGTTTCATGTTCTTCTGCAACAAAATGATAAAAATCCTTTTCAAGACCTGGATGAAAACTTTTTCATTCAGAAGCTTTCACATCAAGCCCTGCATTTTCAATTAGCTTTATAAATTGCTTTTGTGATATTGCAAATATGTTCCTGCTCACAAATATGAAAGTGTCTTCAACATCACAGAAAAAAAAAATTTGATTATAAGGTAATGCTGCAATCAGACACATGGGAACCAAATTCTCACAGGGAGTCCCATCCATCTTACTTACACAATTCTCTAAGAAGTTACTTACACAATTTCTCTAAGAGCCAACATATTCTAAGTGGAAGGGACAAAACCAGACAGGATGGTTGTGTCGAGCAAGCTGGTGGCACTGATTCCAAGTTTTTGAGAGGCTGCACTGTTTGACATAGGACAAAAAAGACTCTTGCAAATTAATTCTAACCTAAAATTTAAAAAAATCAATTCCTGCTTCAGCAGGGCAGAAACCTGACCGTCTGCACAACCCTGAATATTAATTAAAGTGACTGCTGAAAGGGCAAAACAGCTACTAACAAGATTATTTGGACTAGGTGGAATTTAACCAATTGATGGATTAGTTCCGACTTTGCCACCTGCTAGACAATTATCTGCAGAGCATCCCAATCAACGCTGGAAACACAGGTCGATAGTGCAGGAATCTCCTGAAAACCATTCCTGCAGCTGAAGGCAGATCACAAAAGAAAACAGTTTGCTTACACCTCTCAGTCTAATTTTTAAAATCAGCCATTGTTGTGCAAACCAGTTACAGATCGTCCTCTCCCTGAGTTTACAAAGAGAAGCTGCAAAGTACAGGAAATCTGGGAGCTGGCCACTTTCCATCAGGAGAGTTGTCACAAGAACTGGGGAGGTGGAAAGAAGGGGGTGAAAATAAAAGAAGTTTTTCCCTTGACCTCAGTGAGGCCATACCTCATTCTCAGCCCCTTACCCGACAGAGCGTTCACTGCAGCTGTTTTTTGTTTACAGCAGGGCTGGAAAAAGAATTCTTCCTCATTAAAAAAGTTAGAAAGCCACTCTGTTAGTGTCAAATCCCTGGGAACACCAACCCTCCTTCAAGTAAGGTTCAGGATAAAACTGGATGCTTTCCAACCAACGCAGTGACAAACAAACAATGACAAAGGAAATTCTTTAATATCCATGTGTGGCTACACTTCCATCTACCATAACATCCTTTGGGTATTGGCTGTGAGCAATAACCTGTCTTAGTTACACTTTGAAGGGAGAAAAAGGTCCCAATACAGCAGGTGTTGTTCTAATAAGGTAATCAATGGTTGCATGAAGTAAATAAAAATCAGTGGCATGCTGATTAACAAAAGGTAAGTAGCAAGGCAGAGTCAAACTTGGGAAGTGTCAAACAGAAGAGAACATCACTCAGCTGAGCAGCTGGTCCTTTTCTCAATGCTCAGCAGCACTGCCCCATCCCCTCCTGGTGAGCAATCAGTGAGTCACAGAAAGGTAACCCATTCACATTGGTCACAGTTTACAGCTTTTTGATGCCTTTTGCATTGTGTGCATCCCAAAGACTTACAGCTTGTGTTCAGACCTCAAATACGTCCCAAGAGAGGTAGGATCAAGGCATTTGTATCTCCCCAAAAGAACAGGCTGTTTGAAGGATTTTATGTGATGGGGAGGACAGAGTGATCATGTCTAATTAGGGCTTGACAGGGCACTAAGTGGGTCTAAAGTTGGGATTAAAATATAATCCAGGTACAGTTTTTAGTTCAATGGCTAATCAGGAAAACAAAAATATATATAAACTCCTCTAGTGGAGTCAAAATCTAATCTAGTTCAATTAAGTGAGCAGTGTGACCATGAAAAAGGACATATGCATAATATGGACAGCCAAGAGTCACTCATAGGTGTTCATAATACTTCTGACCAATAAAGATATGATCCAGTTGATTTTATTTACCTGGCTAATTGCCAGACTGTTTCTGAAGGGACTGTTTCTAAGAGTTACAAGCTGCACCATTAGGAAGTTTTGTGGCTCAAAAGAAGAGGTCTAATTCCGTCACAACGGGAGAACTGGAGTAGATGAGTAAACCCTATTTTTTGCCCATCATTTGCTTCTCACCACAGAGGTACTTGAAGCATGTACTTTTGAGTGTGAGCAGACTGTATTCCCAACAACAACATGACTTCCTTAGAGCATTATTTATTTTACCAGCCTGTTCTGTACAAAAGGGTTTCTCAAACTACAGCACTCATTCATCACTTATGAGGCATAACTGCACAAAAGCAGGGGGAAAAAAAATCTCTATTGTTATTTATTTCTTCATTTCCTGCAGTTTTCTTTTCGTCATGGTAGAAGCATAGTGATACATTCTATAATGCTCACAGCCTTACAGCATTTAGACACCATCTAAGAGATTCAGAAGTAAATCATACACCATACAAAAAAGGAAGAAATATCTTCACTTCCTCCCCCCCAGACTAATTGCCTGAACAAAAAGAGAGAGGGGGGGAAAAGAGACCAAAGAGTTTCCTAGAGCATACATCTGTTACCATCTCCCAAGCCTCTTCCTGGGAAGAAGCTTGATGAAACACATTAGCATTACATCATGCTTCAAAAGTGGTAACATCCAAGCTCAGGAGAATTCTAGTACTAACTACTTATGTCTCTTTAATTATTAAATCCAGTTCAGTCAGCTGGACTGCAAATTAATTATCTTCAGATACCAACTGCAGTTGAACTATCCTCAGTAAAGCACAGAGTGTGGCACTTGCAAGCATGGAGTTGATTCTCCAGTGCTGGTTTTGCACTCACAGATGTAATGTGTTACTGCAAAATTCCTCACAAATTACTCCAAAAGGTCACAAATGCATCTGAGGAAGAGGTCTTTGGGAGCTCATGTCACCAAGATAACCAAACCCATTGCATGCAACCTCATGAGTAGTGCAGACACCTGCTAAGAGTGACAGTGATTTTCCCCAAGTTGGCAGCCACCTTTTATCTTCCAATATGGGAAGATTCAGTCCCAGAGTAAGTAAAGTCACCTGTGCACTGGCCCAGGAATGGGATGAAGGTATTTTGAGGAAAAACAAGTTAACTACACACATTTTGTTATGCAATAATTACTTAAAAGCACAAACTGCTGTAGGAGGATGTAAGCATTGAGGAGGGAAAGTCAATGAAAAGATGAACAATGCACACTGGAGATTCACTGAATTGTTTTAATTCATCTAGACTATAGTTCCTTTGAATGCAGCCTTCCAACTTCATAACTGCAAACTGTTTTACAGGTTACCATAAACATTTGGGAAACCTTTCTTTTCTTTTTCCAGTTGTGCATTTTGAGCAAAAGCCTGTACAAGTCTCAGAAGTGAAAGGAACCCCAACAAATTGCTCAGCAGTTTGACACTTCACTTCTATTTGTTCAAGATACAGAGGCAGGAAAAAAGTCAGCTCAATGTCAACTTTGAGAGAACACTGTTCCTTCTCCATGAGGTTTCCAGAGCACTTCTGGTGCAGGGATTATCTCTCCACCAGCATACACTAATAATAAACTGTTCACTTGTTTTGGCTGGAAGAGTTGATTTTCTTCATTGTAGCTGCTATGAGGCTGTGTTTTGGATTTGTGCTGAAAACAGCACTGATGATAGAAAGGTATTTTCATTATTGCTGGGCAGTGCTTGCATGGAGTCAAGGCCTTTTCTGCTCCTCACCCCACCCCACAGTGAGTGAGCTGGGGGTGCACAAGGAGCTGGGGGGAGCACAGCCAGGACAGCTGACCCTAAGTGCCCACAGGGATAGCCCAGACCACGTGGCATCATGCTCTGCATGTAAAGCTGGGGGAAGCAGAAGGCAGAGGGGGACACTCAGAGTGATGGTGTTGGTCTTCCCAAGTGGCTGTTGTACCTAATGGAGCCTGGCTTTCCTGGAGAAGGCTGAGCATCTGTCTGCCCATGGGAAGCAGCGCATGAATTTCTTGTTTTGCTTTGGTTTTGGGTGCAGCTTTAGCTTTACTTAGGAAACTGTCTTTATCATAAGTCACGAGTTATCTCATTTTTAACTTCCAGTTTTCTCCCCCATCCTATCAGGAGAAGGTGAGCAAGTGGCTGTGTGGGGCTGAGTTGTCAAGCTGGGCTTAAACCCCAACATCACTTTACAAAATATTGTTGCAAGGCAGGATGTATGTTTAATAAACCACTCATGCAAGATTATTTTGTAAAACTCATGAGATTTTTACCATGAAAAGAGTTTCCATTTGCTTCTCACACTGTGTTCTTCCACTTTTGGCTTGCTTTGGCTGCATGTATTGTATTTTGCTCATCTTTGTGGGAGAGTGCTTTTCAGAGCTACCTCTGTATTATTGCAATGGCCTTCAAGATACTCTCTACCTTCCTTTGTTTTGTTATAAACTGCTCCACAAACAGCTGAGAGATCTTAAAGTGTCTCTTAAAACCTGACACTAGAATTCTGGTTAAGCTTGCCAAGATTCCTGTGTTAACAACCCTGTTTTATTCAGGTAGGTACAGATTTTTCCATGCCTCCGCCCCTTACACACCCTATTTATTTAGTTCTTTTATGCAGATTCCTGTACCTTTCACAATGGATTGTGACTCACTTCAAAACCTCTCTCCTTTTCCTTCCCCCTCTCCACACCAAGGCTGACAATATTTACTCAGTTTCTTTAGAACCTCTAAAGAGCATGAATTCTACTGTTTGAAGTTGGATCGCTTTTGATTAATTAAATATATATTATGGTGGTGCCAGCAGCATGACTATAATTAAAGCTGTATTGGGGGTTTTTTTGGTTTTTTTTTTTTAATCAAAAGCTCTGATTTTCAAGTGTTCCCTCCCTCTCTTGCTCCATGTCTCTCCTCTCCCCCATCTGTACCCGCTTCTGCACACAGGCTCACCTGCCCGTAATCTCTCACACCTGCACTCTCAAGTGCTCCTGTTTTGTGGAGAATCCTCCTCACCTGAAGACCAAGGGCATCCCTTTGAAAAGCAGCCCCCACCAGCCACTTCCCTGGTCCCTCCCAGGGCAGCCATAATGCAAAGACAGAAGAAGCCGTGCCATGGTGAAAGGGCTGAGTCTGAATGCATAGGCTACCACACCATGAAGGCAAACTGAAGGTGCTTCAGCCCCTTGGACAGACAATGTGTCCACCACCAAACAGGCACCTCCACAGGCAGTAGTTCTGTATTGTACTGAGCTGAAACACACATGTGGCTGTTTGAGACATCACAAACATTGATACAAAACACTAAGATGTGCCATTTTTCAGCTGCAGCGACAGACACATTACTTGGAGCCTTTTTCCTTTCTCCAAGTGCTCCAAACAAATCAAGAACAAAGCACTGAACATGCAGTGTTGTCCTTTACTCAAAGCTCTTCCTTCTCCCAACACTGCACAGCTTATCACAACCAACTATTGTGGCTTCTGCAAAATCCAAGTGAAAATCCAGCAGACATTTTGAGGTTTAAAAGAAATATTTTACAGAGAAAACAGGTGGCTAATGAAAGCAAGCAGAAAATCCCTGAGCATCCTTAGCATAATCCAAACACAGCTACTGTAAGCACATCCTAGAAAACTCAGCGCTCCAAACACAGCTGTGACCTTGCCACACGATCCCTGAGAGAAGAAGCTCACAAGAGGAAGCTCACACAGCCTCACTTGAGCAGAAAGCTGCTGTGGATGCAGTTGTGGGCCAGAGCCCATCTAATGTCTCAGGTCACTTAGGGGGCAGCATCAGTGTGAAACCAGGCCAGTGATAACTGGTTTGTAAAGTGATTTTGAATGTTGGTTCTCCCACACATGAATCAGCCTTTGTTGTCACATGGTCATCTATTTTAAAAACTGTTCTGAAAATCTTTCTGAACAGCACAATACCACAGGAAGACAAGCAGGTACAGAGAGGGAAGAATAATGCAGGACTGAGTTCACGGTTGTAGTGATTCCATTTTGGATAAGTGAACTTTATGGAATGAAAACCTTCAAGTGAACAGCTACTCTGACAGTCTGCACCAACAGGAGCCCATATTCTGGAAGAGGCAACAACGAAATAATGACAAACCCCAAGAAATAGTTGTTTGCAAACAATCAGCATTTCTTTGGCATTGTACCTAAGTTGCCTGTCAGCTCGGTAGTCAATTACAAAAACTACTTTCAATATAATCTTTCAAAATGTGTCCCTCAATTGATGCTGTAGTTTTGCAACACTTTTTTTAGGAGTCCACGTATTTTTCAGGAAAAAACACAGTCCTTCAAATTATATCACTAGAAAGACAGCTAATCTTTCCAGGTTCCAACCACATCTTCCACACTGGGATGTTGTAGCAAACTAAGCCCATGATAAATTTAAAGCCTTGCTTTGAAAGGGGACATAGGTAAGACTGCATGAATAATTCCAAAGTGCTTTATAAATGCTTGTTGAAAGAGTAAATTCGTTTTTATGGATGAAATACAGATGTTACCTAAGTAGTATCTGGGGCTGGAAGAGAGCTGGGAATTGAAATCCAAGTCATCTAGGCTTTTAAGGTTTTGTCCACTTGCAATGTCTTCATTTTTTCCTTGACTACCCACCTCTTGTGCAAATGACTCTGCCTTCTTCCGCAGGTTCTTTTCCAGCTCAAAGTTTTCATGAAGCTCTTCATATTCCTCTACTGCCAGCACAGACACTGTTTATGAGAATAAAATAAGATCAGAAGGAAAAGTGGAACAGATCAAAAGAAGCAGCACTGTTTGATTTACCCAGATAAGCTGCTATTCCCTAGTACCATGAATCCTCGACTGACAGCATGACCTAGTTTTACATTTCCATATAGTCTTCTTTGCAATATTTGTCCTAAACCTCACCACATACATGCACAACTACTAATCTTCTGAATAGAGTCATACTCCAGACTCAAAATCTCCAGTAACAGGCATCAAGTACCACAGACCATATTTTGTCTCTCTTTGCCTCAAAAGAGCTTTGCTGAATTATCAAAGATTATGTTATTCTTGAGGAATCCATATTTGTTTACCTGGTTTGGAGATAAGCATAACTGCTTTTAAAGGCAGGTACATAAGCGGTAATTTAGACAGGGGGATACACATCTCAGGATACCTGACTCTCAAAGTGATGCTAACTTAAAGCAAATAAACAAAAACCAACCACACACACAAAACATACCCAACAAAACCCCCACATACTTAGAAATATTTGAGATAAATTCATCAACTCTGACTGAAATGCACTGAGTGTACAGCTCCAACACAGTGCCATATAAACACAGGAGGTATTGAATACTTTGGTAGTTCATTTCATGCATACAAAAAAAATCTTGCTTTAATTTAATTCTTCCTTCCAGGAAAACAGGCAAATATAAAACCAGGGGTTGTTCTTTCGATAATGCTTAGAAAAAACAAAAAATTTCAGAAAATGTTCCTCTGCCATACTATCCCATCAAAAGCTTCAAGCTAATCCGTTCAATCAACTGTTCTGAAGTTTGGTGTTTTAACAGCCTTCAAGTACTGCCTGTCATAGGTTTAAGAGATGCAGACATATGGAAGGAGTAAGAGATGGTCACCTGGAGAAAGCTTACAGGATATGCCCCACTATATCTCAGCCAGACCCATTGTCTTCCACTTCAGGAAAATGGAAAATACACAGTGAGGCTTTTTACCACACAATTTTTAATTTCTTAAGGCTTAGTAAGCAACAAGAGGAATGGGCAGAGTAATCCAAGGCACTAAAAACTTTTCCCTCTCCTCTAAACATCTTTAGGATCAACTATTACTCATGTAGAAGCACTCACCTTCATTAAGCAAAAGTTTTCCTCTTCTGAGCCATATCTCTTTTTCGACTTTCCCTGCCCTGGCTTTACTCGTCTTCTCTTTCCAGTAAAGGAAAATTTCTGATTTTCCTCCATAACTTGGAAATCTTATTTCTCACATTCTAGCACTCCTGCCTTTTTCTCATCATCCTCTGAACATAAAACAAGTTGCTCCCAAGATTTTAGACATTCAGAATTAGAAGCTAACTAAAAGAAGACAGGTGTAATGGTTTAGGAAAGCAGGAGATTAAGGTTCAAACCCCATCTCTGTGAAGGACTATGCCCCTGCCCTAGTTTGCCACTTGTGCCACACAGGAAAAGGTTTCCCTATTCTCACCTACCACCTGCTATTTACATTGTCACATTTTCCGGGAGTACAGAGAGTCTGGAGCAGTCCATGAGTTGATACAGTGCCTGCAGCAGTAGGGTCAAGTGTCAGATCTGGACCACAGTCACTGTTCTGTAACCTACTCTTTGTACCGCAACATATAAAAACCTCTGCAGCTTCTGCAAAGGATGTAGCAAACCCTTAAAGAACCTGCTGAGACTACATACCTCTATTACATTTCTCCAACAGTTTTTGTTGCTTATTAACTTCGGTTGTCAAAACAGCCTTTTCTTCTTTCAACTTACTTACCTAGGAAAGTATAAAGAACACATCAAAACCAAGAGCATTTCAGTTAATGGCATAAGGCATACAGCACATACATAATGCAAGCAGTATTTTGCTGTCAGTAGCTCTGTTTCCTAGGTTTGGCTTGATGTTGAGGTTTCCAGTGGGATGGAAAGCATTTTTACTCCACCTTACAGATGTCATGAAAGGGTTATGAACTAATCTTCCCATGGCACGTTCCAGTTACAGCTGCAAATATATCATCTTTAGAACCTTTCAGGACAAGGTGCCATAACACCTGATTGAAAAGTTACTTGACTGTTTGCATTTTAATATAATCAGACTCCTGTTTTGGTTTTTTTTCCCCCCTGGGCTCTGTTTGCCCAAGTGCTGTCAGCTGTGTCTTTCTGAATGCAAGTGTTGCATAGACAGGAAGAGCCACTAAGTCTGGATTTGCATCAGTACATACCTTTTCCAGTTTTCAAGCAGGAATGAAACTCTGCTGGCTTAAAAGCCAATTTGCTGGTCTGATTATCATGACACAGCACTGCCAATGGCTAAACCTAAGGATATACTCAAAGAAGTAGCACCAGTGATTAAACTACAGGTCCTACAAAAAAAAAGTATTTCTTACACATCTATGGGTTTAAGGAAATCCAAAAAAATCCAGTGGCAGACTGGACTGCGACATAGAGAGTCCCTTCCAGGGACATGCCCTACGTGATCCATCACTGGCAGGATTTGAGATTAGACAGTATTCAATTAACTTCGCAACTGAGCATTTTTAGCAAAATAAGCTAGAAAGTACCAACTCCACGCTAACATGGTCTCGCTTTCCATGGTACAATACATACTTCTTCAATTACTTCTGCAAGTTTGCACCTCAGGTTTTCCAGTTCAATGGCCAAGGTCTTCTTTTCCTCATGAACAGATACGATCTGATCTCGCAGCTCTACGGTTTGAGCAAGGAAATGAAGAATATATTTTATTCGAAAAACAACAACAAAGGAAATGTCACAGCAATGCAAGCACAGTTGAGTATGAAACACCTGAACTACGGATCAAGCATCAGTTGTAATCAAGGAACATGCTCAATAATTTATGAGCTTTGCATAAGTGTCAAGTAACAGATCTATAACTGGGCCACAGTTTCAGATTTACTCTGTTGAGGTAAGCTCCTTGTTCGGTCCTGCTGTCTTTATTTGCATTTTGAATGATTCATTTCCTGCTACAACAGGGCCAACCCTGCCACCACAGAGGGTCCTCAGTCCTGCTCTGGAGACTGTCACATCACAAAGACTCTGCTATGGAGGCAGCAGAAAGCAATTTTTAAGAAGCATCCTTTAAAACACATTAATGCAATTCATTTCTTTTTGGATTGTGAGTTCTTGTCACAAGGGAAATAAACAAAACAACAGGCAGTTAATACTTGGGAGGTTTTCACAGAAGAAATTGTCCTGAACAGCTGCCAATTTATAGTGTTTGTAACATTATGTGAACAGAGTCAGAATATAACCTTTACTGATGGAAGAGCTAATGCTTGTAATTTTCCCCTCAGAATTTTTGTTCCTTAATTATTAAAATATGAAATAAATTAAATTCACAATGGAATAAAACATTTGATTATAATCACTTCTTAACAGGAGATCAGTTTGCATACGTAATATATCAAGGTTTAGGTTAACATAAAACCACTAGAAAAATCAAAATTTATTGATATATATTAGCTGTCGGTAAGTGCTCTCATTTCCCACCTGCTTCCAGTATTTCACAGCACTGCTATCCATTGAATACCAGCCATGAGTTGAGAAAATTGTGGGTAATCAATTGCACATGATGATGACATGGTGGATTGTCATTCTGTTTGGTCTCACATCTTGAAAATGTCCACTCTACCCCAGCATCCCCCTTCCCAGTTCTAGAGCCTCAGATTTATTGTTCTCTAAATTAAAAGCATACACTTTCTAAAGTAAATAAAAAGATCTGTTTTCCCAGAAGATTCTTGATACACATTGCCCATTTTACAGATTTGTTCTCTCCAGAGAAATTAATGGGGAAAAAAGTCTCACTGAATTTATGGGACTTGGATTAATTCTGGTTTTACAATACATATATCAACCTCACTATGCAGAGAAGAAAGCATATCCACATACCACAGACAGCCTCAGGTTTTACTACCTTATTTGTGTATCCTTACAGAAAAGTGTTGGGAGGGAAGAAATCATTCCAAGAAACATCCAATACTTTCTTGAATGGTGAGAAGGCTAAAGGACTTAGAAGATCCCCAAAATACCACGTTTCGTGCTTCAATGAACTGTTCATCATGACAGAAAGCAGATACCTCAAAACCTTTCTTCCATATTTCTCTAACTTGACCCTGCCACCCTCCTAACAATGCTCCTACTGGCTCTGAAGCCAGTGTTCACTCAATAAATGTATTCTTGACACCTTCCTCCAGTAAAGGCAGGAGGTATTCCAAAGTCTTATTTCCCATTCAGATGAGTTGTATGGTGTGCATCACACCACTTGCTGCCTTTTCCTACATCTAGAGGATGGAAAACTGATTATAGAAGGGTACTACGACACTTTATTTCTTCAGTGGGGTTGTTTCACAAGCATTGTTACAACACATGTCATTTTTCCCCAGTGATACTTTGTACCACTTCACTGTGCCTGCTGCATTGGAAAAGACAATTAACAAGGTCATACTGAATGTCTAAAAAAGTTGTACTTAAACATTATTTGCTGCTCCAAGTTACAATGAAAAAAAAAAAAAGTGAAAGCTTTTTTTTTAAGAAGTTAAACACTTAATCTCTCTTGTCACAAAATCCAGAATGTGGGCATTCCCGTTTTTTGGATACTATGACACAACAATATAAAAATCATGACTTCATCACAGGGCTGAGAAATAAGGCTGATTTTGGATAATGGAAATATTAACTGCCTTCCAAAAAAGAACCAGAAATTTCTGAAGGAAAAAAAAAAAAAAACGCAAAGATCTGTCTTATTAATNCCCCCAAAAAAAAACAAGAAATTTTTGAAAAAAAAAAAAAAAAAAAGCGCACAGATCTGTCTTATTAATATATTTCCATGTTCTCCAGCTTTGCTGTTTTACCCAGTACAACAGTTCCTCTTTAGGCTGCTTGTTTGGTAATAGCTCTGGAACATGAATGAAGTTTGTGCATGCAATGGAAACAGAAATGGAGAGCTCTGCCTGACAAGCTCCGAAATAATGACATTGCAGTTGAAGGTGACCTTGTCCTCCTGCTTAACTTTTATTTTGTTAAAGGTTTTAGGAAATGCTTCTTCTACTGATTCAGTAGCATTGAGCTCTTTTAGCTAGAAATCTCATTTTCCTGTTGCATTTAACTTCCTCTGCAGGCTGTATATCCCCCAGCATTTATGTTACACAGCACCACCCCACCATGTTCTTAGTCATTCCTGGAAATCCTCTGATTCTCACCACTCCCAGAAGCAGCACTTGGAACAAGACCAATCTCTGCTCCAAACCAACAATGCTGTTCCTCAGACAACTTCTGCCTTGCATGGTGATGTAGGATCAGCAACAATGCTCACCTTTCATTTGCTGCTGACAGTGCACAGAATTGCATGATCCAGAGGTAGCTTCTGTATCCGTGGATGATTCATCCTCATCAATGTTAATCTCTTCAGTGATAATTTCTGGGCCCAGTTTGGCCATATAAAGCATACTAATTCTTTTCAAGGTTTTATTTTCTTTGTTCAGCTGAAAGGTGAGGAGTACAAACAGTAAGAAGCTAGTTAGTCTGTCTTTAAGCTGCTAGGCAAGAAAAAAAGAGTCAACTGTTTTTTGTCCTTTATCATTAGAAGATCAAACAAAGAAGACAAAAGTAACATTAGATCAAGTTCTGTTCAACATTAGAATGGTCTGAAGATGGGGTGCTTGTCCACTTTTTCATCTGAGAGGCTTGAATTCAACATGATGCTTTATCCATGCCCTTTTTTCCTCTCTAGTGCTTATGTTTAATAAACACTGTGTAGGTTTAAATTAATCAAATCAACTATCAAGCTGACTTAATGCTACCCCTGCTTTGTGATAGCTGCTTCAGCTCCTCACCTTTAAACATGTACTAGGAGTCCCAGCTGAATGACCTGAAGAACAGTTTGTGCCCCTGAAAGCTCATCTAGTTCTCCAAGTTGGATCAATTGGTTAAATAAAAATTCTTACCTTCTCCTATGCACTATTTTGCTTATAAACTACAAATACTGACACTACTATATTCCTAGTCACAACAGAATTATCTCAAAATTCTTTTGAGTTATTACTGCAGAGTCAACACACACAAGATGAGAGCCATCTCATGAACCAATTCTTTATGGGTCAGACCACAAGTCAGAAACCACTTCGGGCTGGATGCTTTAACACATGACTGGTTGGTGGATGGTACAGAAGAGATTCTACAAGGTATCTCTGTCTTGATCAAGAAAAACTGAACAGGAGTTATTGCAAACATTTAATTCTCATCATTTCTTTCACTGTCCTGCATCCAGACACCTCACAGCAGCAGTTCTCTGCAGGCGCAGCACAGCCCCAGGCATGTTCAGGTAAATGTCAGGGTGACTGCCCACCAGCCAGGTACTCCCTGTGCTCAGGTTTAAGAATGAGACTCAATTGTCTACTAATAACACACCACATGCCAAAGTCAACATGGACTTCAGAAGTCCAATCTGTACCTTCAAAGAAAACACACACTGTACAGTTCATCTGACCCTGAATTTTTACCTAAGCAATCATCCCCCACCCACCTTATCCTCAGCCCTTCAACTACGGGAGATCTATTCAAGAATTTCTTATCTTGTTCCCTAAGAATGAAAGTGAGAAAGTGGGGAGAATAGTGTGAGGAACCCTTCCCAGCTCACAGACAGACAGCCCCAAGGAGCAAAGTGAGTCTTTGAACTGCCCTTGCACGTGCATTACAGGGAAAGTGCAGAGAAGAAGACAAGTTGCATAAATGTGTTCATTTTCTTACTTATATGCTGATTGTCTATCTTATGAATTCTAATATAGTGTCATTATGCAAACAATTAAGTAAATACCTCCAGAAAGTACATTGCTAATGCATCTAAATTAAAGTGATTTCTTGCTGGTGTGATTTTTACCATATCTAAGGATGTACTTTGGGCAGGGAATGGGGAGGGAGGGAAAAAAAAGAAAGAAAGAAAAAAAAGGCAGTCAGCATTGCTAATGAAATTTGGTTCAAAATTGCTGTAATCCATTTTCTGATGAAGTGGCTCAGATGCATTTTACACAACCAAAAATATATAAGAGAGATAAAAACATTCTTTAATAATAATGCACTTCTGATGAGATGGAATATAGAAAATTACACACTTGCTAAATTCATCAGACTAGATGCAATCAACAGAGCAGTGGAGGTCACCTTTCCCCTGCCCTTGCTTTGCTTTCATAAACAATCACCTGAAATGTAATGCAGTGGTTGACTTTTTCCATTTGATTTAGACACTGAAATGCTCATTATTGTTTTCACACAGAGGAGTTCTAAGACTTATTTTCCATTTAACCTAAATGCACATGAAAACTAGAGATCAGGATGCTGGTCCATGAAAATAGAAACTACATTAAAATGGGTATTTTTTTTCTTTAAAGGCAGAAATGGTATTTTGCATCTCACATCTGGCTATTAGTTTTTTGCCACTTCCAAACTATTTCACAGCTCCATGAGATTATACAGAAACATATAAGGGTCATGCATACAATCTCGAGTTTTAAATAAATACATAAACAAACAGGTGAATAAATAGATCAGAAAAAACACCATCACCATAATTCTTCTCACCTTAGAAGCCAAAGCCTCAGCACTTTCACGGCATGTCTTCTCAATTTCAAGACTGTTCTGAATACAGTTCACTTCCTCAATAACCATGTGAGAAACTAAGGGAAGAGTTCAAAAATTAGTCAGTATTTTCCTGAGATTGATACATGCCTCCCATGATCAGAAACAGCGTATCTTCTTTTGCTAACTTTCATTGTAAGCATTTCCAACACAGGGAAGTATATACTTAGATAATCTCCATAGATAGGAACTGTTCTGAGCATTGAATATTTGGGTTGCTCCTTTAAGCAATTCTCTCAAGCCATGTTTGCAGCATTAGAGGGGCAATTGTAGAACTGGGCATAAACTCATGGAAGCAGAAGACCAGCAGCAGCCTCCTTGACCATCCTCATTCATCATCTTTATTTCACTAACACTTGAGGAATCAGAATGATACCTTAAGGATAATCTCTTAAGATTGCCATTATAACATTTTCAGAAGACTGGCACCTCTGTATTTTCAAACAGCAAGTTTAACTCAGATGTATTACAAAGTTCCATTTCACTTTCAGGTCTGTTTCTTATTCGAAGTCTCTCTGTGCTTGAGCAGGGCCTAAAACGAGCACTACGGCCTCACCTACCTTCACTGTTCACAACACAGACTCCAACACACACACAAAATCTTCCCTGAGACCAGGGCCAAGACTAGGCTGTCTGACTGCACCTGGAACGCATGGCTGTACATTTGATTCCACAGCTGGAGGAGCAAGAGACACATCTGTCCTCTGCACTTAGAGAATCCCTATTACAATTGTGGGTACACATCACTCTGTCAAAGACAGGCAAAAGAGTGACCAAAAAGTTCCGGAACAAATATTGTTTTGTAACATAGGAGATCAATGTGAATCAGAAAGAATTTAAAAGTAGATACATTTTGGCTTGCAATTCCACTCAGCTTCCAGCAGTACATACGTACTTTAGTAGTGTTCAAAGTCTAAGAGACAGCTTTAAGGTTGCACAGCGGAGCAAAGCAGAAAACCCAAGAATAGTTCTCCATTTCTCAGGCTCATTGATGCAATTCCCCCTTGGCTCCTGGCACTCTCATCCAATCCTAAACAGCAGCCTGGACCCTAAATCTGCAAGTCACTGCATGGCACAAATTCCTTCTCAGCCCAGCGTCAGGATTTCAGCACACAGAAAGGAATTACTTGCAGCTGAACAACACTTTGGAGCAGGAACAAGGCTGGAAAATACAGTGTAAATATAGAGGATTTTTTCTAGTATTTCCTTTTCATCAAGATAAGCTTTAAAACCTCGAGATTTTACACCACTGGGCAGAAAATCCCCCTTACCCTCTTCCAAGAGTTTTGACCAAAGACTGAATAGAGACATTTAAGACATCTTTGATATGCAGAGGTCATCTTAATGACTACCAAACAGGACTTCATGATAGGGAAAAGAAGGCCATTAACAAATGTTATTTGCGCAGCTTTATACCTAATATCAACTGAAGTTTTCATTATTGAAGTTTTGTTGTTACCAGAGGAAACTAGCAACACATTGGTTTGCTGAATAGCTGCATGAAAGACAAAATCTAAAAAAAGAAAAGGCAGAGCAGGGTACTGGTGAATCTTTGTCTATAAACTATGTTCATGTGAAGTCTTCTACCAGCAGAGAAACAAGACCTCTTTCTTTAATTGTCTTTTTATTTCTACTTCTCCTGACTATAGAGAAATTATCTGCTCCAAATGTGCTGTACCAGCTGCTGCATTTGAGAGAGGAAAAGTTTCAGGTAGTACATCTCCCTGTCTCTTCTGTTTTTATTCTACTGAGCCCTGGGAGCTTTAAGCAGTGAGATGCTTTGGGCTGGATGAGGGAGCAGTGGAGATACAGAGCTGCTCCCATTTTACAGAGAGGAATCTAAGGGCCTCAAGCAAGGCTAAAGTTAGGAAACAAGGATCGGGCTCTCATGGCAGAACTAGGGATTACTCTTGGTTCATTTAAACTTAATTAACCTGCAATTATGATTAACTCAGGGGAAAAAGTCTTTCCAAATTAAATACAAAAAAATATATTATTTCCTAAGTCTGTCCAAAGTTCTTATTATGTCAATATTAATATTCATAAAGAAGCACTAAGTGGCCTGAAACATCTCTAACCTTGACAGTTTTTTTCAGGGGTAATAATAATCCGCAGCAAATGCAGGCCAACCAAAAACCACTTAACTAATTAGTAGTTGCAGTCACGGAGAAAACATGAATCAACACTGTTATTACAAGTGGCACATTTGAGTGGCATCTAATTATGACTTGATGAGCACGATACTTGCATTATCAACATTACTACTGCATCCCATCAGGGACTAAAAGCCGCTGATGGCATTGACTGCGAGAAACTCCCCCTCAATGGTACTGCAGCACCCAACAATCTCCTTGGCAGGGGCACCCTCACTAAATGACATGTTAAGCATAATTACTGGTAGACATTGTAAATAAACAGGATTGGAAGTGAAAATTGTACCAAGTGCATAAGACACAATCTGACACATTGGAAGTGGCAGCCTTAATTGAGAGTTTCTTTGACTGCTCAAGATCATTTCAACTGCATTTCTCGGAGGACAGTGATTATAACTGTGGAGACAGACGGCATAATGGTATCAGCACTGCTGACAGAGCAGTGAATTAAATTGTATCTGCTGTTGTGTGAAAGCCTTGATGAGAGGTACAGATCCTTAGTGGTCTTATCATTATAACACAATGGTCATGTTGTCATCAACCTTGCTGGCTCCAATTGAAAAGAAATGATTGTGTGTTGAAGCCTTCCCCCCCACCACCACCTTCTATCTCTTGTGCTCAATAGAACCAATTTTCAGAGAGCTATGAAATCACGCAATAGGGCCTAAAATGCAGCTGCTTGGCATACAAACGGGGCCCCATTAAACTGGAATCACACACAATATGTGTTTATGCCAGGAGAACAAATAGAAGCTGAGTACAGGCCAAGTTTATTCACAGACACAAAGCCAATGTAGCTCTTCATCAATATAATTGCCTTTTATATTGTCGTTTAAATAATGGGCTCTATTATTGCTTTAAAATCCTAATATTCCTGGCATTTTATCACTATGTTTACAAGGTATGTCCTTTAAAAATGTGAAAGGAAGATAAAAGAAACCTATAAAATCTTACAACATCAAATATTACCTCAAATTTTAAGTCTTAACCACTTGACATTTTCTGCCACACTCCAGTATTCCTCATATCATAACAAAAACAAAACAGGCAGCCGTTTTTCCAGAGGAATTATACTTCTTAGAGAACATTTTTGCTTCACAGAACAGTTACCTAAGATCATTCAAGGCAGTAGACAATTCCTGTTGATTTTCAGACTATTTTCCATAATTGTATCACATGAACTATTATAAAACAGAAGTGAGCAAATTCCTCTATTAACACAGTCACACAAAAGTACAGACCATGTGATTTCCTCCTCCTGCATGAACTTCATCCACATTTCTGATGCTTCATCGTGCAGTTCACTGTACTGGCACAAACCAGACATAACAGACCACAATCCCATTGTAATTGTCTCTTCTAAGGAGCTATTCCACTAGGATACTTCCACTCCCATTAGATGTGCTTTGTTGCTTCCAGACACCATACAGTTTCAACAGAACCATTACCATAAAAGTATAAAACTGAATAATGACGTTCTCACAGCCCAGACAAATAGAACTTGCTCTAAAAATTACCAAGTGAGAGCAGTTCCTCCTAAAAACCTTTCCTGATGTGTCTATGCTTAAAATAGTATTAGTCCTTCATGAGAAAAAATTGTCATTATTATTATTATTAGGAATCTCAGCAACAGCACCAAATCTCGCTCATTCCAAAAGTCACTTGCAGAATCCAGGTGAGATAGAGCCACATTTGCACCACTGTATTTTCACCACTTTGCACCTTGAGAATGACTACCTGTGCCAAAGAGTACAAATGCTGTAACAACATTTATTCTGACTGTGGACAAAGTCTCACTGGATTAGCTCCTTAAACTCAGCTTTCAAGGAGAAAGAGCAAGTGGACCTGAATCTCAGCACTCTTAACACTGCTGTAGAGTCTGCAGAACTATATTCATAACTGTCTACATCAAGAAAATCCCACTGAAATTATCAGCTTACTTTTCTGAAACTCCTCCAGCTTCTTGACAGCCTCATCTCGTTCTTGCTTGATTTTGTCACACTGTAGGAGAAGAGAAAATTGAAATTAAACACTGATCCCAGTTATTTAATTAGCAGTCAGTCACAACACACGAAATCAACCAAGATCAATTGCCAGTGCAATAATATACAGAAGCCTATCAAAGCATTTCTTTTTTCCTTTCAGTTATGTATGATCGATGGAAATAATATATAAAAAATTCCTTACTCAGAGTATTTCCTAGCAAAACTGGCACACTGTACTTGATTTAGGTTCTGATTCAGAGCTACTCTGAAAATATTTTAAAGAGACACATTATCCAAAACTGATATAAACAGTTATTCATGTTGAACCAAGAGTAGAAGCAACACTTTGCATGTCAAAAATGGGCTTTAAGTCTAGTTTCTTTAACACAAATAGACTCAGAAAAGAGGCCTACATTTCTGTGCACGGAAAACCTCAAAGCCAATCATCAGGGACATGCTGTTTAATTTCATTACATCATGAGCAAAGTTTCAGCTTTGTGGAGAAAAGGCATTCATTTTCATGCTTTAAGGAGTTCCCATCACCCCAGTTTTATTAATTTCATGGCTATTGCTAACACTACACAGGCCTGCAATCACTGATCTTATGATGGAACAGTTTCTTCAAAAAGAAAGAATAAAACAGATGTTAACTAGAGTTCTCTAAGAAAACCCATTCTGCAAGTAAATGAAAAAACTCAAAGAAATGAGTAAAATTCACAAGAGACACAGTCAGTGATTAACCACAGCGCGAAAACCACATGACCCAGGAGGAAGTATGACTGGCACACAAGGTGCCTTACACACACATCCTTCCTTACATGCGGCTGGGCATGTTCACAGCAATGAATCAACCTAAGACCATGAGTTAACTCCTGGAAGAGATCTGTGTGACTGAGCTCCTGACAGTGCAACTCCAATTCTCCAATTACAAGGAACTGGAACAGAACTGAGTTTAA